>JAOPHQ010002578.1:70000-242985 GCA_030340625.1 Merluccius polli
TTAACTGAATAACTCGTGTTCCGGAGACTAAATCAAAGTCACTAGGTGGCGCTCATCACTATCTTATGTGATTGCCATTTCAATATGCATGCTATCTTTTATTCATTTTCTTGCTGCCCCCCCCCCCCCCGTCCTTTGATTTCTTTTCCCCCCTTCTTCAAACAAGCTTCCGCATTAGCACCCACCAAGTTCTGTGTGTGTGTGTGTGTGTGTGTGTGTGTGTGTGTGTGTGTGTGTGCACACGTGTGTGTGTGTGTGTGTGTGACTGTTATGGTGAATGGTGTGGATCTGGGCCCTGCATGTCGGCTTTAATGACTTATTGATGAACGAGCACCCTTTCATCTGAAGGGGGTCTCCTCCGACCCCGCCCCCCCCTCGCCCCCCCCCCCTCCCTTCCCTGCTCCCCCCCCCCCCCCCCCCCTTTGCTCTCTGGAGTGTCCAGCCATCCGCTCTCTCATGGCTAAGGTTTCACCCCCGGACCACCGCTTCTGTTTGATCTGCGCCCTAAACCACCTTCTTTCCTTTCTCTTTTTCTCTCCTGAGGTCTCCTGCAGGCCAGAGGTGGTGCACCCGCCTCACCCCGGCTGGGGCTTTTCCCTCACTTCTATTAGGGGTATAGGGGTGTGTGTGTGGGGTGTGGGTGTGGGTGGGGCGGGGGGGTCGGGGCGGTGTAGTTGGCGTAGGGGTGGAGTTGCTGACCGGCTTGTGTTACCGTACGGAGATTTACACCGGGTGGCCATAAAAGCCAAGGGTGAAAGGAGAGACAGAGACAGAGACAGAGAGAGCGAGAGAGAGACAGAGAGAGTGAGAGAGAGAGAGAGAGAGAGAGACACACACACATATGCACACACGCACACACAGTACTTGTTTATGTGTGTGTTGTGGGAGGTTGGATGCTTGTGTGTCATCGTTAGGGGTTATGGAGGGTGTGTGTGTGTGTGTGTGTGTGTGTGTGGGAGGGGGGGGGGGGGGGGGGCAGCGCAAAACTTGCCTGACCCTCACACAATAACCACCTGCATGTACACACACACACACACACAAACACACACACACACACACACACACACACACACACACACCCTGCCCTCCAGCCAGCGACACTCTGGCTGCACCGGCCCAACCCCAGCCCCTCCATTCTTTACCCTTGTTTTCACTCCCCCTTTCTTTTTACCCCCTTACCCCCCCCCCCTCTCTCTCTCTCTCTCTCTCTCTCTCTCTCTCTCTCTCTCTCTCTCTCTCTCTCTCTTCTACTGTTACCTTGCAAAGAATCATTTGGACCTCCCTGTTATTTCATCGTTCCCCTTCAGCCCATAAATCACATTAACCCCCCCCTCTGCCTGCCTCTCTCCCTCCCCCTTTCCCTCCCCCTCTCCCCCCCCCCTTTCCCTCCCCCCCACTAGAGCTCAGCTTGTGCCTGGAAGCCACATCAGGGTTGAGCACTCCTCTGACACCGCTGCCTATTCCCAACGCAGACCTGTTTGGATGGGATCCTCGCCTTGAGTTGGCTGCCAAGTGAAACAAAGGCAACCTTGTAATGCCATGCCCACATGAGGGCCCACAGGCAGAGTTGCAAGGGTGTCTGTGGAAAAAAAAAAAAAAACAGCCTTAAAAAACTAAAAAGCCTGTTTCACTCTGAGATGTTTCATAAGGCCTTGGGAGGGGAATCCATCATCACCAAGGGCAATTTATGTCTGCCAGTATATCGTGATTGACGTGTATTCTCGTACAAAGTGACTTTGTTGACTTTCTTGGTGCGCCGAATTCGTCATTAATTGCCAAGACTGAAACGTCACACACTGAGTGTGTGTGTGTGTGTGTGTGTGTGTGTGGGTGTGTGGGTGTGTGCGTGTCCATGCGTGTGCGTAGCGCTTGTTGTTTTGCCCGTGTCAGATGATTTTGTCGTGTGATGTCAAACGAGGATTGCGTGCGACACAGTCTGCTGAGTAAGGCACTTCCTCATTAGTTAGAACATATTGTGCTTTCCACTCTAGTGTTTTTATATATATTGTTTTTAAGGGTGGATGTGTTTTTTTTTTACTCCTATGCGCATCACTCTCACATTTGTTCTGTCACATAAAACCAACAAATATAGCCTACAAATGTCTATTCAACTAAATTTTGTACAGATTGTGAATGAATTAGGGACATTTAATTAATGACTTGAATGGTATCTGCCCAATTAAGTGAATTGTTCTAATATAAATGTTACCTGAATAAAGCACTTGTTTTGTACTAATTTTATTGTGAATAATTAGTTTGCTGTTATTGAGTAGATGTAAGCACAAAGTACAGACGGTGGGCCCACTGCTGCAAAGTCACAGGAGTCCCCACTGAACGGGCGACCCATAACCTGTTAGTCACAACTGGTTACAAGGGCCATCTAGTGGAAAGACCTGCGTCATTACACAAGGAGATTACCATCACAGCTGCTGGGCCATCTATCCCTTACCTGGTCCACTGAATAACCATTACACATCATATTACACCTACAGGTCAATTAAATAAACACACTTGGTGGGACTTCTGCTGCAATGACCAGTCCTTGAAAATCAACAGGCATGAATTAATTTAGCATTGATATTTCTCGAGTGTTTACTGTAAGTTATATGTATGCAGGTGAAGAGATTTTCATTTATTTCATTTGATGTATTCGACTACTTAACTAATTTATTTAATGACATGTATTCTTCTTGTTATATATATATATATATATATATATATATATATATATATATATATATATATATATATATATATATATATATATAACTTACAGTAAACACTCGAGAAATATCATGAAATTAATTCATGCAAGTGAATATGGCCTACACCTTTAACAATTACTGATGGCTAAAATGTAACCATAGCCGCTAGGTGATATAGAGACTATAATGTTAAGGTCACAGAGAGGTATATATATATATACATATATTGTTTTGTTGATATGTTTTGCTAAATGCTTTAAAACTACGATATAACGTTTTTGTAAAACTATTAGGAATAGGTTTTGTCGCGGCCAGATTACGATGAAAATTGCCCAACCTCTGCAATTACCTAAATGAATGAAGTTTCAAAATATTAGCATTAAAACAGAACATATTATTTCGCCTTTGTGTGCCTTCTGGCTTGGCCATGGCTGTCCCAGTCTGTGGCACTTTAAGGTCATAGTTAATGAATTTTAACAACATACATACATACAATTGACTTCCAGCTCATATCCTATTTTATTTCTCCATTCTCCATAAAACTTTACATTGTAATACCTGCTGTGCAATGTTGGCGGGTCCATATACCGTGCATTTCGGCAGGCAGGGTAAACACAGCCTGGCTACAATGAATTTTCATGAGCTATGCTTTTATTATTATGTTTTTTCTCTGTTGACACTGACTCTGCTATGACCCGACTATGAGAAGTGTCTGTTGGTCCTCCTCCTGGACAATGATGGGAGCTGCGAATGGCTTTTCACCCCGCCGGGTGTCTGCTGAGGTCTAGCCTGCTAGGAAAGAAAAAAGGCATTTTCCGAAGTTATATTATCTAGTCATTTATTACAATATTAGACACGTACATGCTTTTTGTGATTGAGCCTGAATGGCACAGATCGTGGGTTGTTTTGTACGGCCAAAACTCACAGAGCCATGGCTTTTGGGGGGATCAATGATCTAAGCCACTGAAACTTAGGAGATCCTGGCCTTGGTTGATCTTTTGGCACCAAGCTGTGGGTCTTCATCTCCAAGTAACTTAGCGCAGCCTGACCTTCCTGCTTCATGTGAAGCCTTTGACGGGTGGCCGGACTTTGGTGGTTTGCAGATAAATGCCATGCTGAACAAGTCAGCCGCTATTGATGGACCTTATCAGGCTAAATAGGCCTTTGGTACACACTTAAAATCCAATGTTCCTGTTCTTAAAGCAAGATTGATTTAGTAAAGTATTTTCTCACTTCTCACATTTAATCCACGTGCATTGTGTTTACTTGGCACAATTGAGATTAAGTCATCTCATTTAAGTCAGGGATGCTAGACGGCAGCAAAGCCTCTCAGCACATAATGACACCCACATCCACGATTTTTTACGGAAGACAGCCACAGAATGGTGTGAATTAACTCATTAATCTTGGTTTGAACCGGCAGTTTGTTGGAGATGGGGTTAACACAAATCACAGGGTAAATAGAAGATTGTTTTCCTCTAATGTCAGAAAAGCTATTTGGGCGAGTCCTCTCTTAGCAGATGCTTTGTCAAAGGTTACAAAAGCCTTTAGCGTACAATGTCAGTATTTATGTTACCCTGTCGGTGGACGTCACTTATTACTTCCTGTTTTAAACGCCCTGTTTAGCCATCGCTCTGTTAAACCGCCGAAGAGAGATTTCAAAGACAGAGTAAATGGGTGAAGACCGGCTACAGTAGCACACAGCCTATTTGAAGGAGAGGCAAAGTCCGGCAGATAGCCGTCATGAAAGCCACTCTATAATAAACCAAACACGCTCGGTGCGCTGTTCACTGCGCGCTTTGGTGGTTACTAGCCTTCCCCCCCGCCACCACTCTATTAAACAGGGCCTCCTGCAGATTGTTTTCCACAAGTGAGGACTTCATTTATTTGTATCCTGCAGTAATAAAATCTTAAACACAAGATATGTTCGACAAATAAATCTTTAACAGTCTCTTTTTTTTTTTATGCATAGGGTTTAACAGGGCTTGTAAATCGCCGCCTCACATCGCAAGTGTCCGCCTCCATTTTGGAAGCATAGTAGCATTTGAATGTTGTTAGTAGTAAAGTTTTTTTGGTCGTTGTTTTTTAACAATCATCGTGAAATGATTTGTCATTACGGGGAGACGTTGTGTTTGAAACCGCCGCAGCGTTTCTCATGCGAGACGCGGCAAATCAAAGTTTTCAACTCTCGAGTCCTCTCAATGCGGTCCTCTCAGTATGGCCAAACAGAAAAATCCCATGATGCATTCTGATGTACAAGCCCTATAGTGTGGAGGATTGAAGTGGGCGGGCTGGGACAAGGGCTGTTCCTGGGATATTGGGAACAAATTGACAGGGTCGTCTTTTCTGTCTCTGGCTTCATTAAGGGCGGAGTGAGCCGGACGCTCTGGCCGACAGCCAATTTGTTCTGAAGATGAGGAGAGGACGGGTGCCAGGGAGGTGTCTGCGGTTGTAGGAGCCGTGTTTCACGTAGGAACCAGAATGCACCGCTCCTTCCCCATTCTGGGGAACAGAAATGTATTCATAATTGCCCCATAGCGTGTTTCAAAATTAAGGGGAAAAAAATCAGTAGGGTTGCTACTTTCGCTGTCTGAAAGATGACATCATGACTGACGTTAAAGCAAAAACAGAAATGCAGAACCAGCCAAACATGGCAAAACACCATCCCTGTTAAAAACAAAGGGTGATGTCACTAACACTAATCATACGGGTCATGACAACTGATTTAGCCAATCAGGCAGGGGCCTATCTCTGTAGTTTTATGGACTAGTTCATGACAAATGCTAACAATAGACTAATCTCTGCTTGGTTAAATTAGATACAATTTTATTGTTGTTGAATCAACAAGTATGCGCAAAATTCAGTTGGCCATTTAACCAGATGCAGCTGAATCCTAACAAAATAAAAATAACATTTAGGTATATCCACAACACTTTGACGATCATATACTTTTGCAAAATGTACAATATTGACTTTTTAGTCTGTACTGGGATCTTTGTGTTGTGCCAGTTAGCAAATCCAGATGGTTGACTGACTCAAAACACTGTGGTGAGTCGCTTCTGTAAACTTAAATTCTCCTCGATTTCTGTCCGACAGTCCGTCTCTCCGGGGCTTCTGCCTTATAGTGCAGTCTGTTGGACCTGTTGAGCGATGAGAGCCTTTGGGCCGATGTGTTTTTTTGTTGCTTCCTGAATGGAGACCGGTCTTTTCTTTTGGTTCTCGTAGCTGCACTCAACAAACGTCTCCTTGCCACTTTGCCCTCCCCTCATTTCTTGGTACAACCGTGCAGTTGGTCTGACTGCATGCCCAGGGAAGCGGCACTGTTCTACTTACCAGAAGCCACTGCGCTCGTTTATCTCTTGTCTGCTCTTCCCTTGTATCCTACTTAGGGGTGGGCCCTGAGTACTCATTATGGGACCACCTGACTTGACCTGTTATATAGTTTCTTCATATGTAGAGAAGAGATCATTTCATGGTCAATTATTCAGTCATTGTTCTTGTCATATAACATAACACGAGGGAAAAGAAAGCAACAACATGTCGCTTTGGATTAAAAGCATCTGTCAAGCGACTAAATGTAAATGAAGTCGGTACTGCAAATAATGTTTGGAACAATGAGATTTCACACAGGTGTCAAAATGCTTGCTTTCAATTCCATGTATTCGAGTATTCTCACACTGTGTTGTGTTAAACCCTGCGACTAAATGACTTCTGTTATTTTTTATTCAATACTATGAATGAATAAAATGGCTACTTGTGTCCTACGCCGGTTCTGTTGTGTAACTACTAAGCCCACTTCCTTTTTGGTCTATGTAAAACAGATAGAATACCCTGGAGTTTACAGTAAATGGGCCTTTTCTTAAAGATGAAAGGAAAAGCACTCGAATAACAATCTTATGTATCGTAGCGCTGCTGGCGTAACACAGTTTTCCTTGCCAACACTGCTCAATATTAAAGATTGCCACTCAAAGACGAAGAAATTCATAACCAGAGGACAGATTCAAACAGAACACAGTATGACAGAGATGAGACTTTGACAATGCTATTGTGTCTCACAACCCTGTACCGCGCCACACAGCTTGCAGTGGGGACTGCCAACATCAAATGGGGAAAGAAGAGAATATATAAAAGGGGGAAGCCATCTCTATACAACACCCTTTCATTCCCCGTCCTACTATAACATTTTGTTACGACTGCTTGCAATCTCCTTTCTCACAATGCTTGTTTTGTTTGTTTCAGGGATGACGTTTCATGCTGCCTGAGTGTTGCGGTCACACATTCGATTCATGGGAAATCAATGGAGGTGCTTACAATCACGGCCAGTTTGTCTTCTGGCCATGATCCATATTAGCAAGCCTTTCTGCACCGCGCTACATGTAACCATCTGTCAATTTTGGAAACAGAAGGCATTTGTAAAGCCGCACCGCGCCTGATCAATGTTGTTTACAAATTCAGCAGGTAGGCTGTGAAATTATCCAATGTAAATCGTTGATGAACGATTTACCTCGCCGTGTCCTCGAATGAAAATCCGCGAAACAATATGGCGCTGTGTAGTGCGAGCGCAAAACGAAAAGAAGCTGGCAATGGGCGACTTGTGTGTGTGTGTGTGTTTCTCTGTGTGTGTGTGTGTGTGTGTGTGTGTGTGTGTGTGTGTGTGTGTGTGTGTGTGTGTGTATATGCTCCAGCGTCTCTTGTCTAATCAAGCTGGACAGTTTCCATCCCTCACCTCAAGAGACCGTGGGATAAGCCCCTGCTAAATTGTCGCTTCTCGATACAGCCAAGCTTCCTCCACTATAACATTGGTCATGTGGGCCTCTCAGACGAATACCCGGAGCGAGCTTTTCGAGTGAGACCTCATGGCCCTGGAAAGAAATAGGCTCTTGAGGGATAAGGCAAGGGGGGGGGGGGTGGCGAAATGGAAATGAGATTTGTGTGGAAGTTGGGGGGTATGTGTGAGGAACATGTTCTTTGGCAGGGAAGCTTTGAATACTTTATAACACTTAGCCACTTGGGAAATTCTGCTTTAGCTTTTATTGACTCATGCTCAGCCACATTTTAAACCCACTCTCCGCTCTTTCGTCCCTTACGTATACAATTATAACAGAAATACTGTGTGTGTGTGTGTGTGTGTGTGTGTGCGTGCATACAAATCACAAAGGAAATCTTAGCTCATTTGACAAGAAGCGTGTGCTGCTTCTCGCCATTGTTATCAGCAGTAAACCGCAGAGTAGGATTTACATTTTTGCGGAGTAACTCCGCGTAGGTCAAAAGAGAGCCGGCGCCACTCCGTATCTCAAACGAGTTGTCAAAGCCAAGAGAGAGTATGTGAGGTCTATAAGCAGAGCGTTATAACCAACCTTAGCTCCATGTTGCCTGGCAACCTAGCATCCAGATCGAGAAGATGCCAATTTAAATGCAGCTCAGACATAGGCTAAAATCTGTTTGAGATGAATATCGACAAACTGTTGCAACTTCTATTATCAATCATACTTATCAGGTGGCAGCTTTAGCCGCACAAATCTTATTGTCTATCATACTTATTATTTTTAATATAATAATAATAATAATAATAATTATTATTATTATTATTTTTATAATAATAATAATTATTATTATTCCCAAACTTCCCTACTCAACTCCTCCTTCATACTTTATGCTAGAAGAATAATTCAAGCTTTATATACTACCTAACTTGGATTGACTCAAAACCTTTATACTATTTATACTTTTTAAGTATTTAAACTTTTAAACTCCTAAATATACACACATGGGGGTTTTTCTGTGCAGAATTGTTATAGACAGAAATCTAAAAATCAGTTCAAAATCAACAGCTCTGTAAACTGTATGAATGTAACGCACATAGACTGTATAATATATAGGTTCAACTGACGGTTCATATTTGTACATTGGTGGGAACTACCACAGACAAATAAAAGCACCTAAAAATGAGTACATGATTATTTTATTTGAGTTTTTGGGTATTACTTGCATCCCTAAAACAGATTCTGATGTGGATTCTAGTCATTCAGACAAGCACTGCATCACTCAAGAACAAGAGAACAAAATAAAATAAAAAGACAAGAGTTGTGAAAATGAATGTGTCTCGCTCTTTTGCGTGTGTGTGTGGCGGTGGGGGTGAGGTGGGTGATCTTCAAATAGTGGTCAAATAGCATTTTTGAAATGCCCATCCCTAATCGCAGCCACCTAGAACACCCTAGAAACCACCTAGAACACCCATAGCAACCACCCAAAAAACATAGAAACTACCCAGAACATCTTCATAACCACCTAAAATACCCTAGCCTCCGGGTAACCACCTAGAATACCCTAGCAACCACACAGAACACCATAGAAACTTCCCAGAACATCCTGTCAATCACCTAGAATGCCTTAGCAACCACCTATAAAACCCTAGCTGCCACTCAGTCAGAACACCATAACAACCACCTACAACACCATAGCAACGACCAAGAACACCATAGTAAACCAACAAGAACACCCTAACAACCATCAACTGTGCAGAACAACCTAACAACCGTCCAAAACACCCAACAAACATATAACCCCAGCAGCCGGTAGTATTTATCAAGCACACTGCATATTTTTATTTTCTTGCCTCTCCCACAAATGATAAGCAGTTTTGTTTTATCTCCCACAAGTTAAAATCTGGGTAATTAGCTGTTTGAATTAGCTGTTTGATTTAAAAACAAAGTATAATTAGCATTGTTTAATTACTGTGATCAGATGCTCAGTTCTAACACAGTTTTCTTGGTCTCTAAGCACATCTCAGCACTCTTCATTTGCATTTACTAATTAAAGGAACAAAGTGGAGGCCCATAGGTTGGAATTGCAAACATTTACTCAGTCATATACCGAAATATTCTTCACTGAAAATGTTTTTATTTTATTGTCCATAACACATAGCATATGTTAATCAAGCATTTAGAATTCATTCAATTTAATCCCCATTAAAAGACAATCGTTTATCAGTTGATTGAGATAATTACATTACAGCTAGTTTATTATTTACACACAAGCGTATGTGACACCTGTGTGGTGGTGTTACAAATCAGCTAGACTGGCATGTAGTGTTGGAATGATTCAAACAAGTATCTACCTACGTTTTTTTTCACATTAATATGCTTGCACACTGCCCCAACAAACAAAACCTTGGGCCAGTGTACCGTACCCGTTTCTTGTTGGTGGACATGTTGACTCGTTGGCCAACTTCGGCCAGCATTGTGTTGTTGGGTGTTGTTGGTGTTTGCTGGAGCCGTGTGCAGGCACCTTTGGTTGGCACTCGGCACAGCATGCTAGAAACGGCTTTTGTTCTGTGCCAAAACCTTTCAGGGGTTTATAATGAACGGTGGGAACGGCAGCAAAAATGTAATGCATGCAGTGTTTCCCCTACGATTTTTTTTTCTTCCAGCAGCGGTGCTGAGGTGCGCGTGAGGTGAACTATGTTGATGTGCGCGCGCACGGTGCTGATGAGTGTGTGTTTTTATTCTTCTAAAGCAGAACACTGTTTTTGCTGTCAGTATTTTTCCACAATATTTCCCCAATGACAATAATGACAATGTCACAATTGAGGGGCAGTAGGGGGCAGCTATGATACATATGGTTTTAAACACAAAAAAATAGCATTTGGGGCACCCAACATATTTTCTAAATTTTGTATTTAAGAAAATAATAATTTTCATGGATGATTACAGTGTCGCTAGTAATCCAGCGACGGCACTGCACCACTGCTGGATGTGGATGTAGGTCACACAGGAATGCCTACTGACTAGTGATGCTGTGAATCGGAAAGAAACAGCCAGAAATTGTGAATGGATGGGCCACGGCCACAAACAGGTACATAACATCCCCAAGTAATTTCAGACTCCACCACTTATGCTTTGGCTCGAATGGGCTGCAATAGCTAAAGACCATGTTGTGTGTGCTGCTGTTGAGCCCATGAAGCCTGCGGTGGTAGTTGGTGGTGATTGCGGCGGAAATATATTCCCTGCTACAGATTAGGGGCCCTGATGCAAATTGAAGAACAGCTGAATTGCACACGTTATTTTTATAACTTGGCTGCAGATTCGTTATTCGTAATTCATTATTCTCCACGGGTGGGTTTCCGTACCGTGCCCTAAAGGTATAACTACGAAACGGGCAGCGGCGTATATGTCCAACATGTTTCGTTAAACATACGCGCGTAAAAGCATTTGTGATTCCTTTTTTCCCCCCTCCAACATACCACTGAGGGTCGGTGAGCACATCTCAAAGGGATGTTATTTTTGTCTCTCATCTCATCTTCATTAACCCAGCTCCGCTTACCTTATTTCTGCTCACACAAATACAAATGACACACAGACACACAATGACAGACACATACTGCTAAACAAATCACCGTGGGTCACGTTAGGGGCACCTTGAGGCACCCTGGGGGAAAAAAAGCTTACATTCATTGCAGGGGTAAACCGGCAGCCAGCCCAAACCATCGACTCCGGCTCTGTCTGTGCGGAGAGAAGGATGACGCTTGATAAAGATCCCCTTCCCTCGCAGTCGTAATGAGCTGACAGACAAGTCACGCACAGCTTCCCCATTCAACACCCGTTGATGCAATTAAAATGGAATTAACACGGCGTACGCGAGACTCTCCGGGACAAAACACGGCAGATTGAGAGCGAACGATTCACTCCTTAAGCGCCGTAGTAGTCAGAGGCGGAGAGGAACCCTCCTCCACCTGTGTTCCGGATTTTGAAAAAGAGGATGAAGTGCGGTGAATGGATTCACAAATGCTGTGGGTGGAAAAAGGAGCCGAGCGGGAAGCCGGAAAACGAGGCTACAAAGCGTCATGCTGACAGTCACTTTTTGCATTTGCTCTGAACAGGGCGGCATTTTTTTTTTTGTATATGACCTAATTATCCCCTTTTATTTCCCTCGCCTGTGACTGCGGCGTTCGGGGGCTTGGTCAGCAAGAAGTTGATGTTCCACGGCCAAGCAACCTCATGACAGATAACATCTTAACGCGCCGCGGTCTCCATCTGCCGCCGTTTCCTTGTTCTGCGCTTCCTCCAGATTCGTTCTGATGACCTTATCTACATTTCCATTAGCCCCCGGCCATCGTTGCTAATTGGATGCACCGTGGAGGGCCTCTGGGGGCCCAAACCAGCAGCACAACTTTCTCTCTCTCTGTCTGTGTTTCTTCTGCACATGGTGTGTCTCTGATGTAGCTTTGCCCTCCACCGCACTTTTTGTTCACCGTGGAGGAATATAAAAAAGGAAAAAAAGGGAAGGGGTTCAGGCTGGCGCTAGAGTCGGGCGCCATCATCACCCCCATCAGTTTTATTTTTCACCCATTACTCGGACGTGACGATGATTTGGCTTTAGCATTAGCTGTCGTTGTTTCGCATAATTAGAAATATGGGGAGAAAGTATATGCCAAATGGTTATTAATGTGGATGATGGCCAAGCAGATGAAGGGGTGTGTTATTCATCACGCCATGGAAAAATAGACGTCGGCTTCGTCCCAGATGAGAGGCTTACAGCCACGCAAAAACACATTTCTGGTTCTAGATATCTACATCCTGTTGGAAGCATATCCTGAAAGGGTTGTATTGTATTAAGACTCGCTGAGTTGGGGACATTGTTGTAGAATTGTAGTATGGGTGATGTGGAGTAAATGTGTCATCACAATAGTAATCATGTTAATTTTGACATGACATTGATATAAATCACAATATATGCTTATGAATTCAAAATACTCAAACGGACGTAGTCTACTACATATACTACATTGAAGTAGTCTATATAGTAATTGAAGGTATCAGACTAAAACTACAGCTTTTCCTTTCTCACTGATGTTGAAACCTGTAAGGCATAATATATTTTCATCATAATTTATTCAGGCTGTAAAACGAGGTGTCACAATAAGCGCATATATCTCTATTTCATGGCTCCATAATTACACTGCAAGACAATAAACTGTAATCTTGAATAAGTGCCCAGCTCTTATGCTGATAAACCATTAGCAGTTTATTAGATGTTTTGGGACGGCCATATTAGGCACTTGCTTGTTATTGAATAAAGTTGTTTGAAAGATGTGCGAGGAACATTTTGAATTTAGTGAGATGATCTCTCCGGCTCTCTTGCAGGGAATGCCCTTCTCAGGTGCCCTCTAATACGATTGAATCTCGGAGACATTTACACATGGGGATACGGATTTGAAGCCATATTACTTGGACAAGCTAGTAATGGAAGATTCAGAGATGCGAGCCAACGACAATGACAGGAATAAGCTATGCTCAAAGTCTAGATGGATCCACGGCCCTCGGTGCATTGTAACCACCTGATTTATTCTGTTTTGGGAAAGTGTCCCACGCAGAATATGATTGAATATTAATAATTACAAAGCAATACAAACCACGGGTGGTTAGACTGGGCATACGCACTAGGCATATTCTACAAGTGCATTCAATATCTTATATCCTAATTACCATATTTAGCTGAATCAATGTGTTTTAAGGGGACATGGATTTTGAATTTACATAAGTGACGCGTGTGCTGAATAGATAATGTAAAGCTCTGGTACGTGTTGAGTCTTTGTTTACTCTGAGCTCAATATTACTTGTTTTGTTTGTGGTCCATGGAGGCAGTGTTATCCGGTCCTCCACTAGATGGCACAGTGTCGTCTTAGCAAATGGCCACAACAGCATTGCAAGGAAGGCTTGTCGTCTGGGGGCGGTATAGGCATATAGTTAATATTCATGAACGGCACTATGCAGGACATGTACAATCCACACTGAATGGGGGTTCAGGGAGGTTCAGTCACCCAGTGGTCGGCTGTGTCCCAACTTTATGAATTTATCCAATATTCATCCAATAATTCACTGTATCCGAGGGGCATCCCGTGTATCTGAGAAAGGGAGACGCTGAGCTGTCTTTTACAAATGCAAAAAGGAAAAAGGAAAACTGAAATATAATGTAAACCTATGTTTCTCTTAACAGACTGTTGTACACAGTACGTATATGCACACACACACAGTGCATATGATTGAAGCAATATCCCACCTCAAAACCAGCCAGCCCTGGTATGCCTGTGGTATTTATGGAGAATGGAGCCCTCTCAAAAAGAGCAATTTTGTTGCACACTCTTCAACAAGCTTGATAACTTAATTACAGGTTTCTGTGCAGTGTTTTCCTTTATCGTTATAATTGATGTTAGGACATATTGTAGGTTCAATTTCGGTGCGAAATTCTTTGCTTCCAGTTTTCTTTCAGAAAACAATAATGTCTATAATCAGCTCTTATAGAACAAACAAAAAGCAGGTCAAACAGCCACCGCAGTGAATCTGAATAAAATTAGAAATTTGATGAAAACATGACTAGAGTCTGTCGGAGACATCACAAATTCAGATTCAGATTCTTCTATTATTATTTTAAGAGTGCTTCAGTGTCCTCCAGACAATCTTCTGATCCCTCTCACAAAGCGAGTGGAAGCAGGTGGACGCCAAGACCAGACAGTATGCTTCTGCCTCTGTATGATAATATGTACACATTTCAAACAGCACACGGCCGTGGCATATTACTATACAAACCTTTCTTTGGGAGTGGAACGCTTCCTCTTCACATGTACACCATCAGGAGAAGAGACGCCAACTGCTTTCGCCTCACTTTCTCCCACTCACTTCAAAGCAGCGCTGTATTCTCCCTGTCAAAGTACTTCTGCAGTCGGCCAGCTTGAGGTACCTTCCTCAGGAAACTTGGGAGTTGGCACTGGCTCTAAGAAGGCACGTATGTGTAGAGGACCAATCTATTTCCATTTAGTCTCAACAGGGCCAGCCCAGGAAACAAAGCCATTCTTTTTTTTTTCCTTTTTCTCCACCTGTCGACAATGCAACACATCCGTTTCATCTGTTGCGGTTGACTACCCTTCTAAAGGCTGTGTGAGCACGCAAGTCCTGCTTTGACACTTTTTAGTCTTGAATTCGGTTTGTAAAAGAAAAATATTTCTAGGCGAATTATCAATTTGCATTGCCGACTTATTGCTGAATTAAAAATGTCAAATTCTGCAGAACTATTTGCAGAGCTATTTACTATTTGAGTGTTTGCAGTGTCGCCTCGTTCTTGGAGATGCTAATTCTTTGCCACATCATAATATAAATAATCCAAATAAGTTTAGTTTTCAGTTGTTTCTGTCCACATGAGACACATTCTGTCAACCTGAGGTTGCCCATGGGGGTTTGAGTTTTGTCTGCAGGTGTTGGTGCAGGCTGCTGGCTCTATCTCAAGTAATTTAGAGATAATTAACCACTTTTCATCATCGCCGTTCGATTACATTATCTTGATATTATTCCATCCATCAATACAGAAAGGATAAAAAAAAAACACGAAACACAGATGTGACTTAAGATAACGATTGACTCATTAGTCTGATACTGAAGTATAAACACACCGAACATCAATAAAATGGAGATGCATTGCTTCCAACCGTTGCATCTGGCCTGTTGGATCCGCAAATGATGTTGCTTCTTGTGAACACATTCCACGCATAGTGAATAAATAACTTCATCGTAAATTCATCATAGCTTGGTTTGTGGATCATTCCACTACGAGTTCTCAGCCCATTCCCTTTCTCTTCATTCATCCCATGCACAACTTGGCCAAACACATCCAGAACAATGTACACGAGAAAACACAAAAGTGTGATTTAAGCGTTGTTATTTTTAGATACCTTTGGGATGGATTCATGAACGGGCCTGTCCCGCGACACCAAGTATTAGCATTTTGAAAATCCCACCTCTATTGCTCTGCTTAAGGAAGCTATAGTGGCATAGTGTGGTCAGTGTGCTATAAAGGCTTGTCCACTGGTGCTGTGTGTGTGTGGGAGCGGTGGAGCAGGCCAACAGGATTGTGGGACATCTTGACCAACGAAGGATGCGCCTATGCTGCCTTCAAAACCTGCCTAGTCGGCGGCACCTCAGCACAGCAGGCAGCATTTTCTGTAAATACTCGACTGAGACATGACTTAATGCCTCCCTGCCTCCGAATGCTGCCCTGAATAGGCAGCATTTTAGAGATTTGGGACACAGCTATGAACTCTGTGGTCCACCTATTCTTCTTCTGTCGAGCAGCCTTTCGAGGCCAATGTGTAGTAGCCTATCAGGTGCGTCTATACAGCGAAGCCTCGACTGCAATCGTTTAAACGTATATTTTTTTAAGTAGGCTACTGGTGTGTGTGTATGTGTGTGTGTGTGTGTGTACATGTGCATGGGCATAAAGGCGTGCTCATCCATCTCTCTAAAGAGGCCCGGCACAGTTACAGCCCCCACTAAATATTTACCTTGTGCCGTTTAAATATAGATACTTGTAAAGCGCCTCCCCTGCAGGACAGTCACAACCTTTAGCCGGTGGCGAAGCGGTAAAGGAAGATACTGGGCAGCCGTCCATCCCCATCACTGTGGCTCTGTCGTACAAAACAATTCTCTTGCAAGGACACTCGAATTCCCTCCTAATAGGAACCCGGCATTTGTATTAAAGTCAATTTTCTTCCTACCGAGGGTGTTTTTATTGTATGATGTGAAAGTCACTGTTGTATAAAGGCGGTAATATATCTGTCATGAGGAGTGTACTAATTTGGGAAGACGTGAAACAATAAAGGGAAATAAGTGAGGAGACAGCCCACAGTAGAACTAATGTATAATGCAACTTAAATAGTTACAGGGTTTCTCAAAGGAAGAAGTTTAGCAGAGAGAGAGAGAGAGAGAGATTATAATTCAATGGACACTAAGCAACGTTTTTTTGGTGCTTTTTACCCTGACATCATGCATTGTTCCTGTTATTGTTGAATAAATGAATGAGTGAGATAATGAGCTGAATAAGTTATTTTGGCAATTCTTATTTAAACGTGGTCCAATTATACCACAGGTTTATAATCTATCAGAAAAATCAGACAATATATAATATTAATGGATTTAGTTTAATAAATTCTGTGCGGTTAAGGATTTTAGGAAATATTGTTGACTTTTACGTTGTGGTCCAGCTGATTTGTTTGGAAAGACTGACAAACACTTAGTTTGGCTACATTTGAGTAGCATTAAGTCGGGAATGTATCATGAATTACACCTGATTAAAGTTGTTTTGTTTAACAAACCAGAATAGACTACTGAAATATAATATTGTTGAAATATGGTGTGTTAATGCAGTGCTAAGCCAACTGCATATTACTAAAAGCCTATTTGAACAAAATTGCAATAGCCGTGATTACAACAAAATTATTTGAAAATATATTTATTCTACAGACGCACGCACAAGCAGCCCACAATTACAATATATACAAGCAACATATTCAACTTATGGTTCTGTGTGATTATACCCAACATAATTGGAAAAACTAGCAATTTCCGCTCCCTACAATAGGCTGCATGTATTAACGTGTATTCAACATTCTTGTCAGTCTCAGAAGACAGTCTCACCTTGGGCCATTCACTGATGGAACTAGTCGCTCACTGCGACGTTACGATGAAACAAACAAATTTCAGCATATTTTAACACAAGCATTAATCCTATTTTTGAACTGGTCTGAAAGATGTTTTGCTGTCGTTACATTCCTGTCAATCAACTCCAGCCAGGCCTCACTCCAGACCAATTAGTATTTTAGGGCTAGGAGTTTGAGTTTATCTATATTGCTACTTTAATGAAGCAAGTGTTTCCTTGCCGTCCTTGACCTTTTCTCATATACTGTTTGTCTGTAGATGGGATATTAATATTTATTGGTGTATATGGTATTTACACACTATCCATGCGCTCCATCACTATCCCTTCATTGAATTTTGGATACAGCACAGCAGACAAACAATAGCGGGTTTACAACCTGCCAGCCCTCATTGAAACTGCCATCACGTGCAGAGCACTCACCAGAGTTCATGACCCCTAGCCACCCACTTTACCCATGCCTCACCCTCCTCCCATCGGGCTGCACACATCTCTGATCCGGAAGAGCTGTGTGCTATCGATAATAGTCTCACAAATCTCAAATATCTCATGTCCGATGGCAGACGAGTTCAGATCCGGGTGAACGGGGCGTTTCAATTTCCTTCGCTTCATATTTGTTTCGACGTGTCTGTAAAGGTTACAAATGACCACCCTGTAGCCTGGCCAATGTAGAAAATACACCTATTAAAATCCCCTTCTGGACGCTTTATCCACTCGCACAAATGAGTTGTCTTCGGTTAAATATCTTGACGAAACAGGAAACAAGACCTTAACAAGACCTTGCGCTGTGTCGTCTCCCCCCAGAAGTTCTGCTATAACATAGCAGGACTGCTGGATCCGACATTACCGGCCATAACCGCACTCCACAGACTCAACATATCACGGTTCTTGTTGTAATTCATCATGTTTGTTGTTTGTTTCTTTGTGTCATGTCATGTGTTGCATGATTATTAATTGGAACAACACATTTCCCCTGCGAGGACAATAACAGTTGAAAGAATTGAAATGATGAGCTATTGAAGTATTGGAAATTAATTAACCAAATGACATGATGAAGATAAATTAATCACTAAGCAGCTCTTAAAGAGCAGAGAGGCACAAAAGTTGTCTGTTTAACAATTAAAAAAAAAGGTTTTTAGTTTCCCAGAAATACAGAGTGGCTCTAGCCCAGACAGGGGAGCTATCCGGGGTGCTGATCTGTGGCCTGCTGTCCGGTAGCGCGGTGGAACTGAATGTCTGTGGCCATCATATGACCGTCTATGGCCATGCGATGATCCAGTGCAGTCCTGCGCCAACGCACACATGTCAGATAAATACACACAGAAATGGATGGACAAAAAACGAGCACTGGAAAAGGAGATGGAGATCTAAAAAACAAACACATGAGGAAATCAAAGCTGAGGCAAAGAGGATTATGTACGTACAACTGAAAGAGCTGGCGCTTGAACAAGAAAATAGTTTTAGAAAAACCAAACAACCTTGTTTGAGCTAGACCCCGCCCACTATCGTAATTAAAAACATACCTGCTTTTGTCTCACTACAGGGAGACACTTTTTTAAATTCAGGGGCTTGGCTATACGTTTTTCAAACAGTCAAATATCAAGTCAAGATATGAACCAGGATCAACCAATATCACTATTATGTATCCCACTACACCACTTTTCATCTAAAGCGTTGTTTTAGGATTTGTTTTTTCTTTTAAATTGGAAGCAAATGGAGAAAACATTTTAACTGGGCAGACTGCTAATCAGGCTGGAAGAATAAGATGAGACAAAAGAATGGCATTGAAAGAGTTTCCTCAAAAGCAGGAATATAAAATATCCGACTACCTAACCAATCAAAGGATGGTTTCAAAAGAAAATAAATATATGCTGTAATGAATAAAAGATCCAGAGGACCTAAAGCAGACTGAAAGGCGATGACATCTACATTATAGGTGAGTCATTTAGCCCATCATTTCCAGAAATAAACTGTGAAATGACTAAGGGCTTTCTCCTCTTTGACATTGCTCACCTTGCAGAAAGAAAAGCCGTCGCAGCCTGTATAATTCAAGTCAAGGGCTGCACAAGGCCTTGCAGAGACTAGAGACACCTGCAAGCAAAGAGGCGCTCGGCAGACAGAGCAGAACAGTACAAGAAGTGGGCATGAAGAGGCCTACAGGATTAATAGGTGGCTAGATTACAGGTACCGCACCACTGACTTGAAGGATATACACACTCCAGACATGACACTCAAGAGACCTCTCCGATGGGATGCGATGGGAAACGGAGATGTTACCTCCAGGTTCAGAAAGCATGTCTGTCATTTAAGTCAAGCACCCAGATTAGCCGATGGTCACAACCCTGACATGCAACTGTCCGCCACGTCCAGGAAACTAACTAGTTCAACCTGTAGCTCCTTACTACTGTCACGGTTCTGTGAGTGCGAATATGTATAAGCCCACACGTCTTTGTCTTTCTTCCATAAGCTTAAAATATATTGACACTTTCTTTGTTTTTAACACAAATTTCTATTTTCTTTTTTGTCCACATCCTATTTTGAGTTGGCACAGATAGATTTTAAATGGATTACCAGGTAAGTTTGTGCTGCAACATAAACTTACAATTAATAAACAAACAAACCCCACATAAGCTTCATGATAATTATCGATACGATATTTGTATGGATGCAGCATCTTGCAAGTTGCTTGTGCCAAATGGCTATATGGATGGATAGGCATCATTTAGGAGTTTAGCAGTCGGTAACGAAAATCGAATTTCTTGCATATAATTAAACGGATCAATATATCTGTTACGTGTTTCAATTTAAAAATCTATATAACCTTATTGTAAATTATGTGGTTATTTTACTTGAAATGTATGTCTTCTGAAGCAGAATAAAAACAATACATCAAAACTTTTGATTTGCAGAAAAATACATGCTTGAAAAAGTCAACTGTTCAAACCTTGGAAAGAGCTTGTGTGTCACAAGCATCACTATGGCTGTGGCAACCATGTTCTAAGTTCAGGCAACTATATTATTCATAAGCCTATACTGGACTTTCTCCAATCTACTACCATCGTAAAAGTAGACCCAAGTGGTGAAACACAAGGTTAGCCTAATAGTTACATGTCTGCACTTGCCAAATTGATTTTATTTTCAGAAACTGATTCACCAGCTGTTTACCGAGCTCGACACTTAATGTTCAAAGGTTCTCAGCCTTCTGACTAATTTGCTCTGCCGTTTGTGTACATCTGTAACCGTTATTCCCATTTTATTTATTATTGCCCTTCTGCACCTATAATTGTCGTCATGAAAAAACAACAACTAATATCGGATTTCTAATATGATTAGCACATGAAGGATGAACGGGATTAGGGTACATCATGTAAAAAGATTGCGGGTATTGAGTCATGACTGCTTGATCGCTGCATTCAATGATGTGTTGTGGGCAGTGACTCTGTGTGGGCAACGGCAGCATTTCTAACTGATGTCTACATCCTTTATGCATTATTCATGTGGACCGGCTAGGGGACACTTTCCAACGAGCCTTACCTGAGACTAATCTCCCTCACTGGCCTCCATGTCTCTGTCAGCCTCACTTAGGATGCACAGCAGAGAGAGAGAGAGAGAGAGAGAGAGAGAGGGGGAGAGAGAGAGAGAGGAGGAGGGAGGGAGGAGGAGAGAGAGAGAGAGAGAGAGAGAGAGGAGGGAGGGAGGGAGGAGAGAGAGAGAGAGAAAATACACACCACACTTTGGGGAAAAAAGACTCTATTGGCCCTATAAATATTAATTTGCGCTTTGAATAAATGGGCACAACCCCACTGCCTTAGAATTAAAATTGGTATCAATAGCAGCAGTCATGAACTTGTAAAAAAGTGCAGCTTCCAATCACTTCTGCTAATGTGTGCTGTGTAGATGTAACACTGCAATGTGTCCTATTATTCCCAGCTCACCCACGTGCAAATTATATAGATAGCAAATAATTTGGTCTTATCTCTGACACCTGCTAATTACATTTAATGGGTCACAATTGTGTTCATGTAACATGCTAATGAAAGTGATTTCACTTTAATTTGCCCTGCTTCTGATTGATAAATTTGTTAAAGGCCTATGCACCTCCCAATGATATTTCAAGCACTTAGTGGCACAATGCCGTGGTTGCTGTATTTTTGGTGTTTTTCCTTTTTTTTTTTTGTCAACGTTAGTCTTTCGCCCAAAATTGATGACCTTTATGCTGCCCCACATTTGTTCTTTATCTGAACAACAAGGGAGACGGATACGTTTGACCTTCTGCTGCTGATGAAATGGCATTTGTACCGTCAGGCAGTAGCAGCGGCGCGATCCCCTTGCTGTCACAACTGTGGTCGGGTGCTGCTGTAATTCTCCCTCTGCTTTCGCTCCCACCTCTCGCTATCATGGGAGCTGGAAAAATGGATGCCTTTACCCTGAGTGGCAGTGGCATAAAAAGTGTCGGTGCTGGGCTCGTCGATTTTTGCTCCCGGTAAATGCCGCTTTATCACTCGCTATATTTTGGCCTCTACATCTTTGCTGCTGCCACTATGCATGGACTAGATCAGATGAAACTGCCTAGAAAGCAGATGGCCAAACTTTACTGATTTTAATTGTGGTATTTATTTTGGTTAACATATTCTTTTCACTCCAATTATGTCACTTTAATTACGGGCCCGTTTTGCAATGATATGTCAGTTAGGTTAACATTTTGCACCGTGCTTGGAAAAATTCTTGCTGTTGGCCAAAACACTTCATATGAGTATTCAACAGGGGACTTAATGGGTATGGTGATTAGGCTAATTCTATATTCTAACAATGACTGATTAACTGTACCTGCACACACCTGTGTCACTTCCAATTTGCTTCCAATGTTCCACTACAAGTGGAAGGGGAACACAAAGAACAGATTTTCAAGTTGACAGCAAGGAACGTTCAAATCACTCCAGGTGTGCTTATTGTGTAGACAGAATGCACATGACACAGGTGTGTGCAGGTGCAGTTACTGAGTCGTTGTCAAAAATTAATTAGAATGAATCACCACACTTTTCATGCAATTGCACAATCCACTTTATCAGCCTCATGAAGTGCTTTGTTCCACTCACACACATGCGTTACAAACGGTAATTACAATTGGGCCAACGGGTCATTACTTTGCATGATGGAAATGCACTTGAGACCAACTAGGCCCATTACAGCATGTGGTCGGGGGGAAGGGGGGGGGATGAAAAAGCAGCCTGTCGAGGTGGCGCTATATACCGCTGTGACTATCGAGTCATCTCCCCGGTGCAGAAAGAGAGGATGGCTAAACTTTAGTAAAGCTTGGAGCCAGTTGTCAAAGGGACTAGAAAGGGTCTTCATCAAGTCCCTAACCAGCGGCGGCCACTTGATAAATAGCAGGTGTCAGAGTGACAAAGTTTTTGTGTGCATTATTACTGATAACGCGCATTGGGCTGTGTGCCAGCTCTGGGGGTGTTGACGCAGGCCGGAGCCTCCTCAGGGTTTCATCATAATGAGCGCTCAGCGAGAGGTGGATTTTGTGAGAATGGCAAACCAGTGCATGCCATTGATCAGCAGTGGCTGCTCGGGTATTTCGCCATACATAACCCGCGGTTTAGAATCATGGGCCCGATATTCATGAGATCTCTGGCACGAAAAGCAGGCATATAATGGAATGGTATTGGAAGTCATTTAAAGACACATTCGATGGTTATTTTTGCATTGGATATAGGTTTCTTATACCATGGCCCAGGTGAATACACGATTCTGATTGGCTGGGGAGGTGTGCATTATTTTTCAATAATATGCACAGCCATGATGCAAGCATCCTCATCACCGGTCTAAAAATGAATGCGCTAAACAAAACGTTAACAACTGTCAACTGGGACCGGACTCAGGGGGGACTACGTTTAGAAAGTTTCCCTGTTGCCAGGTCGTTACTAAGGTCGTCTCTATTTACTGGAGTAATAGGGTAACGTTGCCAGGTCGTTACTAAGATCGTCTCTATTTACTGGAGTAATAAGGTAACGTTGCCAGGTCGTTACTAAGATCGTCTCTATTTACTGGAGTAATAAGGTAACGTTGCCATGTCGTTACTAAGATCGTCTCTATTTACTGGAGTAATAAGGTAACGTTGCCATGTCGTTACTAAGATTGTCTCTATTTACTGGAGTAATAAGGTAACGTTTCCATGTTGTTACTAAGATAGTCTCTATTTACTGGAGTAATAAGGTAACGTTTCCATGTTGTTACTAAGATCGTCTCTATTTACTGGAGTAATAAGGTAATGTTTCCATGTTGTTACTAAGGTCGTCTCTATTTACTGGAGTAATAAGGTAACGTTTCCATGTTGTTACTAAGATCGTCTCTATTTACTGGAGTAATAAGGTAATGTTTCCATGTTGTTACTAAGATCGTCTCTATTTACTGGAGTAATAAGGTAACGTTTCCATGTTGTTACTAAGGTCGTCTCTATTTACCGGAGTAATAAGGTAACGTTGCCATGTTGTTACTAAGGTCGTCTCTATGTACTGGAGTAATAAGGTAATGTCTCCATTCCATATGAATCTCATGTTAACTGACATTTTTTAGTCAGACCCAGGCATTAGTCAGACCCATATATTTATCCGGTCATTTGCTGTTTGTTTACAGGCACACACAAAGTAGTGCAAGCTAAAAGTTGTACTTTTGAGACAGAATAATATGTTGATTCAAAATATGAATCAACATATTATTTTAATTGATTCCTATGTGGCCATGGTATAAGCAGGATAATCCACTCCGAGATGGCCTTGTGTGGTTGACGCCACTGTCACTGCGTCAATGTGTGTGCGACTGGGAGGATCTTTGGTATTAACTTTAAAGCACTGTGAGTGGGTGTCGTATCTAGAAAAGCACCATAAAATCTATTCATTTTATAGGCTAATAACATCCGTACTCTGAGACTAGACATCATAACTTGCCCCTCTCCAAAGAAAATGAGGTCCATAAAGGAATTAAAATCCTTTTAAATGGTGGACTTTTTTAATCAAAAACATTGTGGTGCCAACATTATAATATTTGCCTTTTTTCCCTGTCCCTTAGGGTACCTTTTGCATTCCTCTGATTCAGGTTTTCCCCCACATCTGTCTAGGAGGGGGGGGGGGGGGGTCAAAATGGCACTAAAATGCAGCGCTCATTACATTGTGGCTTTCCCACCCTGTTGACTTGGCTTGTTTTGCTATTTAAGCAGCCTCTTGCACATTCAATGACACATACAGAAAAGTAGACAGCTCTTTTAGCAACAGTAAAGGCCATTATTGAGATGTAGATTCAGATGTTTACATTTATAAAACTCAAATCTTGGAATGGTCACAGATAGCTTTTCATAACTTGGGTAGCAGGACAATAAAAGTACACCATTTTTTATGGTTGGAAAAAAAACATAGAATTTCTGTGATACTTTTGTGTTAGGAAGGCAGCATAGTGGGTCAATGCAGCCATATGCTTCTGCTTTGTCACAATTGAAGATAAAATCTCAATTTAATTTGGCGAATCTCCATTGTTCATTTTGTGCAGAACATCAATCTGCCAAGGGAATGGATCATGTGTATTAAAGTGTTGTGAAAAAAACATTCAAGGTGGGCAGGAGCCATTGTCCATTCTGCACAACACTGCAGTTTTTTCAATTATCCTGTTTCGCATGGCATGTCCTGTTGTCTGACTAAAGTAATATATAATAGTAATAACTTTGATTTCCTTTTATTACCCAATGCACTTGCTAGCAAAAAACTAATAATGGCTAAAAGCCAGGCAAAAAGCTAGACTGAGTAGTTAAAAACTAGATTGTTGGCTGAAATTCAAGAAATTGGTTAACAAGTAAAAACAGTGTCCTATCAAGAAACGTAAACATTGTAAATTGATTTAAGCTTAAGATGATGTTGTGCTAGGAAGCGTTTACCCTTCACATTTCTTCATGATCAATCCGAGAGAAGTAGAGGTTTAATTGACTTAATTAAATCCACATCTGTCATCGTCAACTCCCTTCTTTGTTGATTTCATTCAAATTGGACTAATTCAATGCAATACAAAAAAAAAGTAGTTGCAGCTTGGACCACATCATCTGTGTGTTATAATTTGTGGCAATTACACTCCATTACGATCCAGTGACATTGGTATGAATAATGAAAGGCCGGACACACCGAGTGCTGCCACAGCTGGAGAGTTCATTGATTGTTGAGCACAGTTGACCTATGTCAAACGCCATCTGTTCCCTGTCGCCGAGATGCATGGTGCCTTGCTACAGACTGCTGATCCAACCTGCTAATTCTAAATAAGGAAAGCGGAATGACAGCACTCACCTAGCAACCAAGATGGGATTTCGCAAGACAGACCGACAATGTATTTTTGTTGTTGTTGTAATTGTTAGTTTCAATTTAATTCGATTTAAAGACACCACTCTGGGAAATTCATGAGCTTACTGGGTCAGGTGCATCTGGGGGTGGGAGAAGTGTTGTGCTAATGATATTCATTTTTCAAAAATGCACACAGAACGATTTACACAGGTGATGGTGAAGAAGTCAGAAGTGAATCACCATAATATACAGCAAACTAAACCATTTGTCTGCAACAATGAAATAGAACTATCGATCTAGCTGGGCAATATGTCGATATTATATCAATTATCGTGATGTGAAATTAGATATTGTCTTAGATTTTGGATAGCGTGTTGTCTTTTCCTGGTTTTAAAGGCTGCATTGTGATTAAAAAATGAGAAAATACTCAGTACTTTTCATTTGTCAAGTATTTAATTAACGCAGAAGTATACAAAAATAGGCTTTACCATGTGGTTATTTCATATAGACTATTTATTTATTGAATTAGAACAGAAAACATGCTATATCGTTATATATATTGTTATCGAGATATTAAATGATGAATATTTTGGCCATATTACCCAGCCCTATGCCACTGTCAGACACTCCATTTCCAAACTTGCATATTATGCAGGTTTAATTTATGATGTCACCAAGTGTCACCAAAACATATTTTCTATTACATACAATTGCGTATTGTGCATGCAATGCATGTATAGTATGTTTGCTACAAATATGAGGGAGGAGCGATTACTTTTTCCATTATCTTTTATTGGTCATTTAAGATTTTGAAATGGATTTTCATGTAAATGGTTGCATGCTCTTGTAGCATTTATTATTGACGAGTTTACGGTACTAGGTTTCACATCTCAATGGGATGAAAAAAAAAGATCACTTAAATAAATCACATCTGGTTGGTTCCAAACGGCATGTTGGCGTACGCATTGCAGCCTCAGCAAATAATCTATATTTACTACCTCCTGTTTCCACAGGAAATTGCCTTGGTAGGGTGAAGCAGCAGTGGGGAAGTCCCTCCCTAAATCTCCAACGAAGTGACAGTTTAGAAAAAAAAAAGTGTGTCTTTGACATGGCGCGCACATCGTATTTGTAATTCCACCACCAGGCGTGGTGGTGTGATCGCGACACTTCAAAGCTGCGGAAAATGCTCTTTCCATGGTCATCTGTAAAAATCAGAGAGTGAATAATTGTCAGGGGCGAATGGGAAGCGTTAGATGCACTGTGTAATACCCCCATCTGTCATGGGGAGAGGGGAGAGATGAGGGAGAAAGAAAGTGGAATCAACTGTTGAGCCATTGCATTTGCTTTGGTTTTATTACATCATACAGAAGAACAAGGGCTCTGTATGGAAATGCATATGTGGGTGTCTATGTCAACCTGCAAGAATCCCAGAGTGCACTCGGCTCTCTGTGTGCATACCGTATGGCATAGGTCCCAGAACGTACTCTTTTTTTCTCATCTGCGTGTGAACTCCTGCTCTACATTTGTGCAAGTTTGGATCACGAGTCGACATGTTTTGAATGTGGGTGGTGGTCTCAGGTCATCTCAGGGAGGCACTCTTATCATCAGCTTGCACTTTGCTTTGATTCATGAAATGATTGTTAACTTACGTGACCTTAGAGAAAATAAGGACACAAGGAAGAGACTCCTGTTGTCCTCTTGTCTGTGTTGAGAGACAATAACCTACTACTTTGGACAGCATTTGTTTCTCAGGGTGATGGAATATAATATTTA
Organism: Merluccius polli; assembly: GCA_030340625.1. Taxonomy (NCBI): domain Eukaryota; kingdom Metazoa; phylum Chordata; class Actinopteri; order Gadiformes; family Merlucciidae; genus Merluccius; species Merluccius polli. The sequence continues at coordinate 97,284 of JAOPHQ010002578.1, forward strand.
CACACCGCCTCTGTTTCCAGACGACTGACTTCATGGCAGAACAAGTGTGTACAAGCGATTCATAACCACAATTTACAGTTCAATTGATAACCAGCAGCGTAGGGACTGAATTTAGGAATGAGTAGGCACTTCAATCAAACTTTCAATGTTTTCAATTGTTGCTTATGACTGTGCCTCGTTTATCTTCAGTATCACATGATGGCGTCTGCTCAAGAGCCCCATTTGATAATAGTAGGCTGCCTGACACACAACTCTGTGAGCTTGTGCATATTATATTGGCGATGAAATGAAAGCATACGGCAGTTTTGTGTTGGCTGCCTTTGTAGCGCATCGTAGAAATGTGTGCATCTATCTTGAAGGTGGTCTTTCAAATGCATGAATTGATTCAAGTAATTAATCTAATTCATTATAATAATTAGAAATGTAAAACTGAACATTGAGCTTTACTGATTGCTTGTATTGCATATATTTCTCTGAAACTTCATAATCTCTTCTACACACATTATTACATTTTCATTGAATTTTCATTGTTGAAATTGCCATTGTACAGACTCTATCTAGATAAACATCCTGTCAGTGTCAGCTATGACCCATTTATGCCTGAGCAGACTATGGGTCTATAGAGCCTCTCGCAGCAGCGATATGGCAGTGAATGAGGATACTTAACCAATATCACATGTGAGGGTTGTGCTAAACTAAATATCAGCACGGCTGTGATTCGGTACCGACGTGCTGATATCACAGCCGTACAGATATTCAGTATAACAGCACAACCTCACGTGTGATATTGCTTTTATACAACAGTTCCACAAGTGTCATTTATTAGTTGACAGTAATAAGCGACAACAGATTATGATTTGTTTTTAATTTATTTTAACACAAATAGTTCCCCAACTGGACTGGGACTGGACTGTTGCCAAGCAACACAAACACTTTCCTGCACACTAGTGTCATATACATTTATCTGTATGTTTCCATTTATTGTGGAACCAGTGAAATAAGAGTCTGTTGTTAGATAACGATCGTTAATGTAATTAACGGTTACTCGAACAGCTGTAAAGCTGAGTGATACATGCATAGTTAAAAGTCCCAGTGCTGTTATACTATATCATGGAATGCCTCTTGTCCAATCAAATGACTCGGTCGGAACAAACTTTTGTATAAGTAAGGGATCATTTATCCCGCTGATACCATGGCCACTTGCGAATCATTAAAAATATAAGGGTGATTCATATTTTGGGGTAAATCTGTCTCAAAACTACTTGGATACTTTTTGTGTTTCTGGAAACAAACGGCAAATGATCGGAGAAATATATGAGTCTGACTAATGCCTGGAACGCAAAGTTAACATGAGATTAATTTGAAATGCAGACATTACCTTATTACTCCAGTAAATAGAGACAATCTTAGTAATGACATAGCAACGGGGAAGCTTTCTAAATGTAGTCCCATCTGAATCAGGTCCAAGTTGGCACATTTCGTTTAGCACATTCATTTTTAGACCGGTGATAAGATGTTACGATCACGTCATAGCCGTAACACCCCTCCAGCCAATCAGAATCGAGTATTCACTTGGTATTCACCATGGTATAAAGTTTATTAAAGGAGTATGTTGTATAATTGTTGTGCTTTTAACTGTTTACAAGGTAAGTACACAACATTTCAATTTCTATACATTTCTCATCGTGTCTTCCCTGTAAGCATTGGTGTGAGTCAAATTATATATTATTTACTATGTTGTAAGTAACATTATTGCTTATATTGACTTGACATCCACCAATGTGGATGATAAAAACAACAAACAGAACAAGAACGGCCTTGGAACCAAACAAATTCAAACTACACATTCAAATGCAGATTGACAATTACTAGCAGGAGGGCATTCCTCCTGGCATTTCACTGGGTGGACAGACACGGGCTACTCGGGTCATAAATAGGGTGATACATTTATTAGTAACTATATTTGCCTTAGAGGCAGGGCGCCCCTTCAACCATCTATGCCATGCGTAGTGGTGGTTTGCAAACAGTCTCCTACTACCAGCAAATTACAACACATGTGCACTAATGTATAGCATATCACATAATAAAACGTGTCGACTCATTATTTGTTATTGAAACAGCTGGAGCCGACATCTGTACACTGAGTGGAAGTTGCAAAAGACTGCGTTTACTGTTTATTCTAACACTAATTTTTAATGTATTTCTTCAAGATGTAGCAGTCTGTTCTCCCTTGCATGGATATGCTGCATCTGTGATCAATGAACCCAATGCTGAAAGTGGAGGAGATCCTTACTTTCATACTGACCTTAACATAGGTCGAGAGATTAGTTGCACATTTTGCCAGTCAGGTGGCCATTGAAGCTGACCAAGCTGACCATTATTATTTTTTTAATATCATATCAATGTGTCATATCAATGTATATGTTATTTTGGCACCAATTTGAACCAATCGGAGACAGCAGTGACAATTATGTTGTGATTCGCAAGAAAAAAGGCTGCTCTCCAGTAGAATGACTTGCCAGAAATCTTAGAGAAAGAGATTTTCTTTTTCTAATATAATCGAGGAGAGCTTTTCTTGAGTCCCAGTATTTATTGATGTTTTTGTGTTTACACCCGTTTGTGTTCACACACGTTTGTCGATCAAACACCCTGACATCCACTTATTGAGCTCTTGTGTTTATTCAGTGTGGTTCAGCTATAGGAAAGGGCCACGCCGTTGAGTAGGCATATTGTGGCTGCTGAATGATGACACAGTTCACCCAATATATTGAACTGTCAGTCTTGTTCCCATCAAATCTCTTGTTTTTTCCATTTTACTGGCTCTCAGATAGAACCCCACTTCTCTAAAACACTTATTGAAGTAATTTGAAATATAAAATTGCAATGAAACATGATGCGTCATGATAAGCAGAGTTACCTTGTTTGGCCAAAAAAGGGAACCTTAGTGTGGTCAGGAGTTAGTTGTTGGTCATATTTTTTCCTGGTTCGGTACATCTATTATCTGCTATTTGTACAGTTACTGTATGTGTTACATACACACCCATTTTGATATACTAATGTTTATTATCACATGTTACCAAATGTTTGAGAACTTGTAAATTCATTGATTTGTTGTGAATATGATTTTATTATATCATCTGACTAAATTACATTATTATTATCTTAACATTAGTAGAAGCATATTGTACATTAAATATACAACTTAAATGCGAAATTCATGTTTTGTTTACAACAAAAAACAAAAAAAACGGCAACAAAAAGAAGCGAAGGCATTTGTTCATACACACACTGTCGACATTTACCAGTCTGTCAACAGTGCCTGTGTCAGCTAGCAACTGCTCACAGTATCGACAATGTACTGAAAAAAGGGCAGGTGGTAGAATTAAGGATTCACAGCCACCCATAAAAGAAAGATGGAGCACCAGTGATTTACATTAGATTACTTGGAGTGCAAAACACACTTTTCCCCCTTCTAGAATAATATGCAAGAGTCCAAAGAGAGGTAAGGGATGTGATGGTTTTCTGATCCCGTGTCTATACATAGCGGCCAGCTGTTCGTCGACGTCGTCACTCAACCGTGCAAGAGCTAAAACACGCAAAGGTGTGACTACTGTGCGACTAACTGTGCTTCGATGGTACATGCACACGAGGGCAAAGCCTGCGAAGAACAGCACGCCAGACTCAATGGGCATTACGATTGCAATTGGAAGATTGATCCATGAGAGCCAAGGATGTAGCAAGGATATCAAATCACATATTATGATTATTAGGCCTACCGAGTTTAGTACAATGCCTCAGCCCCCATACCAAACAGACGGAATGACATTGCTTAGTTAGGCTACCTTATTTCAGTCTATTGTGCAATGTTAGGATATAATAATGGCACCAATGGCATTATAACGACATATTTGTTTGAAAGACAACACTGGCATTATAATTATACAAATGAACGAATAATAATTAATCAAGCAGTTGAGAACTCTGTGCGTATGGCGATGTGTGTCCATCACAACAACAGACACACTTATTCTACTTCTAATAGTGTGAAATATTGTCCAATGTCTTTAGAACAAAGGTAATCTGAAAGAAATTGCACAGTTGGGAGACATTTTACACACGATTGAGGTGGATCCGTTCTTCAATATCCATCTGCAGTCGCATTTCACTTGGCTTTTTCCACTCTAAACAGGCTGTAATCTTGAACAGAACAATAAATGTCTCAACCGTGGTGATTAATGACATTCTTTTGCATCAGAAAGGACAGTTGATAAGCAGACCCACTGCTTTTCCAAGTGTTGGACAGGTACGTAAAAGCACCATTATGTGGAGTGGGCCAGCAGGAGAATTGTCATGTATTGTGGTCGTCTATTACTGTGTTCTGTCGTGAAGGAGATGAGCAATTAGTTTTTCATCCTGGCTTGAAGATTGGCTATTTCAGACATTGTACAGTACAAAATTACCACACACACACTTCAGTTTACAGCACTGTTAGAAAAATAAGCCACTATAAATATACTTCACTGTATATTGCAATCATATTTGGTACCACATACCAGATTGTTACCATATATCTGATTTTTTTAACATAGATTATACTCAAGTTAACTTTTAAGTTTCACGGTAAGATTGGGGCAACCGCGATGCTTTAAATAACAAGCAAACAATGGCTTTAGCTTTGTCCACATGCTTGTCCTCCTTCTGATTGCCTTTCGCTAATGAATGCTAAGATCCAAAGCCAATGATTAATGGCAAGGGCAGGAAATTAAAGCCTGCTAACAAGGGGTGTCATTGTCCCCTAACTCATTCCACGGTTACCTGGGACAGGCTGGGCCATTTCTTAATTACTCCAATCAGTACCGACGCACCATTCACACATCCAGACCCAGCCAGCAAGAACAGACAACTCCTGGAACCCGGTGCACAGATAAGCATTAACTTGATGGTCACATGACCGCGCCTCTGGGTGGCAGATTAAAAGATTCTTAACCTTGTCATGAGGGAGATGTGGGTTTGGCTTGAGGAAAAGACTTGTCTAAATGTAAATAAGTGGAGCATTTCTCTCAGTGCTTGCCTCTCTCTCTCCCTGTGTCCCTCCTTGTACTTTCAGCTGTAATGGATAACACTGCCAGCTGTGTAATTACTCAATGTCTCCCCTCTGGACTGTTTTCATTACTCCCTTTAGAATGTGTCTGGGTGTCAGAGCAAAGTGGCTTCACCCCCCACGATCCCCACCACTCCCCAGTCCTCTATCCTCTCGTTCTTCCTACTCGGTTTCCCGTATCCCTGCATCCTAAAGGAAAGTGACAGACCATGCAGAGAAGTTAAGGTAAAAGTTTTGAACGGTTTATCCCTCTGCCTCCGCAGTCCACCTGACTGGTTGACTGCCCTTTCCGTTTTTGCCATTAATTTCCAATGAGGCAAGCTTTGGTGCGTAATCTAGTGTCAGTGCTGCCCTGGTCACTGCTCCCATCACACTCACTGTCTATTATCACAGCGTTCCAAGTCTAAATATTTTTGACTGAGCTTGGCTGGTGCTGACCTTGGAAGCACATCCAATCACAGTCGGGTCTGAGCTTTGTTTTCAGAAAACAGTTGCCATGGTGACTTAGACCGAGATAAACTATTTTGTTTGAGAGATAAAAGTGTCTAGTGGACTAAAGGTCTTGTTGTTGTGTTTGTGTTGGTGAGGCGGAACTACATTTCAAGGCACAGTGCTACACAACATGGTGATAGCGGTGCTATGCTAACCCCTTGTCTTGTGACTCTTCTTTGACAGGCACGACCGATGAGCATAGCGTCTAATTGCTTGTTGTGAATTATTGTGGGCCAAATGAAAAAAATGGGGGTTGCTAGGCACACACACTGATACAGTATAAGCAGATACTCAAAATGGTGACATTTGAATCAAAGACCTGCACTGTAAATCCACACATCCCACAGCAGACATACATATTTTCAATTCCAGGGGTTATGTGTGCTCTCACCCTTACTCTATTGGCTATAAACACTAGGCTGCACTCCTAAACCCTCTTGGATTTCTTTATTTATTCACCTATGTTGAGGTCAGGTATTACATCCAGATGATGAGATGTCCAACGGCTGGGGGAAAAAGACCCTATCCCAAACTGTACAGATGGAGATATTCTAGGGCGAGATGCTATGGATTTTCTTTTACTGTGGTGAATAAGCAACGTATCCCTGTGGTTTGGTGATAAAATGTTACTGACTTATAGGCTATTACAGACAATGTCTTAATATAGGCTATTAGCCTGACCACGCTTGACCACATATCTGTTGTCGCTGAGAAATGGTCAACGTCTTTCAAGTCCTGTATAATGCCATTCTTCACTGTCAGATACTTTTCAGGGATCGCTGTTTGAGAAAAGTACTTCCGGCCAGAAAATATTGTTTAAAACCTTAAAACCTGTAGCGTGGCTTTGAACGCTGGCTTCTCAACAGTACAGAATAGCACCATTTCTTCTACCCAATGGAAGCTGTTAGTAATCGCTCGCCACTGATTGCTGTCAGAGTCACGTTAGAACTTCGCTACTCTCGCAAAAAGCCTCGGAGACTCCCAACTGTCGCTGCCGGCCTGAGGTTGTAACCTCTCCTGAGGCAGGTGTATTGCTGCCAAGGCTGGCAAAAATGCCACAGGATGGTTCAGTCTGAATGTCCTTCAATGTAGGTCCTACATTGAACATGATTGGTCGTTGTGATTTTTTTCCCACATCAATAAAATAATAGTGCGTAGGTTTTGCGAAAAATCATGGAACTGTACACACATAGGTCATCGCAATCATGTATCTAGTCACCATGCACTCTACATGTCGTAGGAAAGAACCTCAAAAACGAATGTCTCAAACGTGGACGTATTAAAGAATGCTCCAAATGCACACCAAGACACACCCACTTATCATAATCCCCCTCATCTGCAAATTGCCATTTGCTACACTATTTTACACTTGAATTAAAAAGGGAAATTATAATTGACTCCTAGGATACATAGAATATTTTGGTGAATGGACGGCGCATAAGCTTGTCTTCAGTGGGCTATATGAGGTTGTGATCTTAGATTTGACTATTTTCTTGCTTGACGGATACTTTTTTTTCTACAAATTCGGCATATTGCCTCGTCAACATTCGCCGGCTGCCCCTCGTCTGGCTCAAAGACAAAATGTGCCCAAATAGTCAACTGCATGGGCATTACCACACGAGAAGTGTGTTTGCTATAAGTAACTGTTTACTTTTTGTTTGTCTTTTATGTCTGTGTACTGTGTGTGTGTATATTCAATTGAACGTTATGACAAGTACTCAAGCCTAGAAATAATTAATAATTGGACGCATGCAAAATAAATCCCCCATATGTTCATTGGACTGTCCCTCCCCCTCGCGGGCAAAGCTGAAATTACAAGCCACTGCAGTTTTGTTTCTCTAATTTTCTTTCTCCATAACATATGATAAGTCAATGATGATAACAAAACAATTATTATTGTTTATATTATTTGATTTATTGTATTATTTTGTTTATATTTCATATCACACACTATATGCACTCTTTCACCAGAAAAAATAAAATGCAATGATGATGGTTATCACATGACCGGGGTATTGCAGTGATGTGATTATCATCACAGCTCTATGACATTCTTCCTGAAACAACTATCATCATACCATCTCATAGCAGATTCCAACCATCTCATGTCCCAGGCAAGTATATTCTGCCAGAACCTTGAAATGGAAAGAGATCAACACGAGGTTTGCGTCGCATCTCATGACATCATCAATGTGCCTAATGAGAAAGTCCAATCTTCCTTCTGGGGCTGCTTCTCTTCTCCATAGCCACTATAAGAATCAATTCTCTCCACCTTCGGAGCTGCCAGATTCATGGCCGCATCTGCCCCATTCAAAGGCACACTGAAGCAAATGAAAGGCACATCATCCAAACAGCATGGAGGATTACCACCTGCTTCTGTCTCTCACCAAAGCAGACACTCCCAAACAACTTTACTAGATATCTCCATCACGGGGGCCCTTCCTCAAACACAAACCAATACTTGGTGTACATGAGTATATAGCTCTCCTTTCTCTCTGGCGCAGCCAGAACTCATATTGTCTGGATATTGTGAGGCATCCACTGCTCCCATTAATTATGTCTGCTTGTAGTCATTTCTTTCACTTCTACTTTTGCAGTTGTGTGTGCAGTGCATAGCTCATAAATGCTAATTTTGTACTTTTCCCCTCTTTATTTTATGATTCAAATACCATTCTGTCATTCGCTGTTGTGCATCCCAAGCCTTTCGTTGCTCATAAAGCTGAATTATCCAATAAAAAAAAAAACATTTATGAACTACAAAAAGAATGCAGGTGATCTCTCAGTAGAGATGGGGCATGTCAAGTACAAGGCAAGGCAAGGCAAGGCAGCTTTATTTATATAGCGCATTTCATACACTAGTACAGGTAACTGTATTCACCCCAATATGCCTATGGCACTTCTCAAGATCCTGTCACATTATGGACATTTATTTATTTTAATTTTATTTAGTGCTTTTGTGGTCACATCATAATGTATGGATTTTGCTATTCTCTCCATTTAGTTCTTCCTACCATCCTATTAACTTTCAGTCCACATTACTTTGTGTAACACAAGTAACTCTGCAATTCTATTACTGTCCACATTACAGCACACTACATAGATGCAGTTGAACTAACTCCACATTCAAATGTTTTTACTAAACATGTAACAAAATGATCTGTTGTTTTCATGTTTAACCCGTTTGTGATAAACTTTCTTCTTCCAGTCATTTTGGATGAAATTAAAAAGATGCCCCACTGCATTTACAAACGTGTTTTTTCTGAACAGTTCAAGCATGCAATAGGAAACACCAACAAATAGCAACTGGCAGAAGAGTATCTGACATGACACAATGAGAGAGGGCTGCAGGAGCATTGGCTTCACCAGTGGCGTAGCAACCGTATGATTGCCCCGGGACAAAGAATCTTGTTGGGCCCCCGCGGTTATTGAGGGGGGGGGGGGGAGGGGTGCTGCGCGATTGTTGAGCGGGGGGGGGGGGGGTGGGGGATGCTGCTGCGCGATTGTTGAGCGGGGGCCTCTCTGCCTTGGGGCCCCCCAAGACTGTCTCACTTTCCCCCGCAGTCCGTCGTGCCCCAGAGACATGCAGACCGACAGTCGGATGGAAAGCCTGATTGGGAGCTTGAAAGTAGTCTAAAAGTCTAAATAAAAACAATAATCAGATTAAAAATAAACAATACAAAAACTGCCAGCAGCTAGCCATAGTGTTCTGTATGTGATTTGCACTGATGGAAAACCACATGCATACAGAGAGTCTTGTTTGCTACAATGGGATTGGGTGATTTGAATCCTCTGTCAGGATTAATGCCAGTCATAGATTTTAGATTGTGACTGTCTGGGTTTAGGGCTATGACTGATTATCCAGTCCGTTCACATTTTTGATGAAAATATGCGTTTATTCACTGTATGTCAATGTCAATCTCTCTACATCAAATAGGCTTGCATCAACAGTAATAAAGAACACACACTCATAAGATTGTCAAATGTTGTAACAACAATTACAATGGACAATATGGCTCAAGGTTGCCAGCTTTATTTCAGAATGACTGTCATGAAAATCAAGTTTTATGTTTGCTTTTTTACATGTGCAAAAACATGTATATTCTGATGCCCATAACCATATAGTGGGGATGGCTTGTTTTGTGTTCGGCTAGTGTATTACTCATGGCTTACATCTTGATGCTGTATGTTCATAATGTCAATGGGGAGTTTCTTGTTGTCTCAGGGAACCACACACCCAAGACCAGTCTAAACAAATCCCTGAGCAAGTGTAAAAAGTTCCAATTATAACAAGCTATGCTATCTTTTTGGTCAAGAACTGCATGGATGGAGGTGGTGGGTGGGTGGGGAGAAGAATGACAAAGGGGGTTATCACTAGCTCAGCCAATTACCCAAAAAAGAGTCAGAGTGGAAAGAAAGAATCCATCAAACACACAATTATGGAGGACATGAGACTGCCAACAGACAACCTTGTGTCAGGGCAGTGAGATGCACCCACACACTGCAGTTGTACAGAAGGGCGACTACAATGCAGGATGGGTCAAGCCACATCTGGCTATTAAGATGCATAGTGAAATGGGGTCAGGGGGTGGATTTGAGAGAAGAGTGACATGTTTTTGACAGTGCTTAAACAGTTATGCTTCTATCCTTGTCCTTAAAAATATGTGTGTATAATGTGACACAAATCTAATGCTTAGTGGTGACTGATTGATGCTATACAAGTTGGACAAGAGTAATACTAGTTGGACTAGTGGATTTATAAATATAAAGTTCCAAGCAGTTCAAAGTGCAAGCCTTAAGAATGGATTTGCCACAGCCTCAGCAACTGAAATGTATATTCATTTCTTTTTTGGCAGTGTAAGCACTTTACTTGTACATTATTTAATGTTTGCATATTCTCAATGGCTCCTTGTTCTTTGTGCTGTTTCAGCATTAATTTTAAGTGTGGGATGAACTGGAGGGAGCAGCTTGAGGTGAATTGGAGGGAGGGGCTTGAGGTGAATGAGAGTGGAGGGGCTTGATGGAGGGGCTTGAGGTGAATAGGGGGGAGGTTTTTTTATTATTTTTTTAGGTGAATAAGAAGGAGGGACTTGAGGTGAATAAGACAGAGGTGCTTGAGGTGAATAAGAGGAAGGAGTTTGAGGTGAATAAGAGGGAGGGGCTTGAGGTGAATAAGAGGAAGGAATTTAAGGTGAATAAGAGGGAGGGGCTTGAGGTGAATAAGAGGGAGGGGACTGAGGTGAATAAGAGGAAGGAGTTTGAGGTGAATAAGAGGGAGGGGCTTGAGGTAAATAAGAGGGAGAGGTTTAAGGTGAATAAGAGGGAGGGACTTGAGGTAAATAAGAGGGAGAGGTTTAAGGTGAATAAGAAGGAGGGGCTTGAGCTGCTCATCCTTAAATTGTGTATATTCGAAGGTCAAAGACGAAGACAATGAGAAGTGGCTTTTCTCTTGCTACTCTCTTTTATCCTTTGAACCGGGGGAGTGATGATATGTCCGACCAGTGCTTTTTCAACAGAAATTGTTTTTTTGTTGTTACTGTAACATTGAGTGGCTCTCAGAATTGCACACTGTGTGATTTTATAGCACTTTAGAATGTCCTAAGTAAAACATTTAGATCTCAGAGAGCATTTAGAGACTACTTGTTATTTGCTGGCAATAGTTTAAAACTATTAAAAGTTTTCTTGTGGGGTTTAGAGGAGAAATGCATAGGTGATGGGCAGTGAACCCTGTTTTGATGTGTTTGACAGTGGAGAAGGCTTGGTTTCACACATCACACCAAACCAATGACATGGCAACGATTGTTATAGGGCTGGGCAATATGTCAGCGTTTATGATGACTAAAAGTTTTGAATGATATATATATATATATATATATATGCATATTGATATTTTGGTATAGCTGAAGTATTGATTCTGGGTGTGTAAAACAATAAAGCATGCTTATGTGCCATTACAGCCCTAGGCTTGTAAGTTACTTATTCTACTCATGTTGGCCTCAAATAAGGTGGGTACGTATTCTAGTCATGTTTCCCTTAATTAGGTGGGTAATTCTTATAGTCATGTTACCTCTTAGTCTTCTAGGACTTAGCCTATTCTTTAACCCCAATCGTGTTCTCTATGTGCCTTGATGAATGCACCTCATTTAGGGCCTAACCTTTTGAGACTTGAGATGATTATGATTTTGTTGTTGTAGTCAGTAGAGGTGCAAACGTGTATTCATGTTAACGACTACTCGTCAAGCAAACCATAAACGGTTACAAAACTATTGTATTTGAAAATCATTTATAAATACTTTGTTACGATCTCCGGTATGAGTCCCTGTGTGCCAAGCAGTGTTTACCTGCCGAGGAGACAGGGCTTCCAAGCGTAACCGTCGGGCAGCAGCACTCCTCTCTATAGAGCCATCATTTGGTCATTATTTCTACACAATAGGTGAATTACAAAGTACCCTGCCCTAAACAACAGCCTAACTAAAACGCAATTAAACTGTATACGTTTAGAAGTGTAACTCAAATAGACTGTATAAAATACAGGTTAAACTGACTTTAGATATGTGTACATTGGTGGAAACTATTGCAGACTATTGTGGATTTAAAAAAATGCCTACAAAACGAGTACACAAGTACGATTTGGACTTTGTATCCAATCCTTTGGTGGTATTTCTAGCATCCCCAGTAAAAGTGAAAGTCAGTGAAATGTTTTTACACTGGAGGTCATACATTGAATAGACTGCCCACAAGTAACTTTCAATGGCAACACATTGAACATCATGATTGCTGCCCCTTTTCCCCCGCATGGTATTTTTAAAAAAACGATGCGACCATTCTGACTACTAGAAGCTGAACCAGCACAACATTCAACCTGTTACTCTAATCCTCAAATTTGAACTAGTTATATAATTATACCATAATTATATAATTATTAAATATGACTGACAAGCAGTTTGGTTTGTAATACTCCAAATGCATTTTCATTATGTTTACCAAACGTTGATGTTTCATGGTAAATCAGCAAAGCGATGCGCAATTCCCACTCATTCAAATTACCCGCTTGGAACTCCCTGAAGCTACATAAACCATGTGACCGTCAAGCATGTTGACCCTCCCATGACGCAACTGTCTTTCTATTGCTCTGCCCTGGGGTAAAACGGACATTTTATATTTTATTTTCTATATTCTGTGAAAGGTATTTTGTTTGACACAGCGCTACTAGTCATTATTCTTTAATTTATTTATTATAGATGATCAGTAGCAGGGGTGCTATATGTGGGGGCTCGTCTGGGATTATGGTTAATATTTGCTGATTAATTGTGTAAATATGCCAAAAAATTTGAACAATTCGCTCTATTCAGTACATTTAATTGTGTTGTTTAAATTGTTTTTCTGAGTGTAGTAGTGTTATACTGTACACAACATGGTGGAAAGTAAAATACTTATATTTATTGTGTGGGCAGAAAAACATTGATTAAATGTGTAGCAGTGAAGTGCCTCTTAGTATTCCTGACGAAGCAGTCTATGATGTTTTGGATGCTGCAACATTTTTTGGTCGTACAAAGGTCAGCGGACACTATGTAAGTGACACAGGGAACACACAGCACATTTTGGTTGAAACTACAAATAACCTGACACAAGTTACAACAACAACAACAGTTTGGAGTTTTGTGCGAGTGGGGTCCCTGGCTCCTTAGTGTTTTAAAATCACAGTTACACACCGACACTACTGAGAAAAGATCTGTCTAAGTTGATCATTTTTAATAAATTAAGGGAAGTTAGTAGATGAAGTTAAGAGCCTGCTGACCTCTGCAACGCCTGCTACTACTGCACCTGACCTGAATGTTGAGCGAGTCAATGCAATAACTTTGTCTTCTTTGTGATGATACGTTCCAAACAGGGTCATGCTTAAAGAAAAGAAGGCTGTGTTACCAGAAGGATCGGTAGGCCCAAGTTCAATTGTCTCAGAAACTCGAATTTGCAGGAAACGTAGCAGGTGTAACTGAGACCATTGAAACACTTTTGTGTGCTATTGTGTCCAGACCAGGTCATTAAAGATGAGATCTCTATTTTAGTGGGGTTGAATATATCTGTACGGAGAGAAGATTGATGGGGGTCTGTAAAGAAATGGGTAGGGAACACTTTTTAAGTTCAATGTCAATACACCCATGTATAAAGCAAGCTTTTGCCAAGTTTCTGCAAGCGCCTCAAAACCCTTAATGAACTGAAAAATGGTGCGTTGTGATTTTCGAGAGCAAAGCCTCTAATGTTACCCCCAGAGCGGTGCCACGACAGTCGTTGGTATTACAAAATATCCAGGACATCCATCAGTAAAACAGTCTTGACCGACCAACCAGAACTAGCCAAGTTTCCATAAGAGCTGTTAATAATGCCTGAATTACTGTTATTCGCTTTCGTCGAATAACAGTTACTGTGAGGAATGTGTCCTCATGAACTAATTTGTCTCCAGTGGATGTAGTAGCGACGGCTCTAACCAAGGGAAAATGTGAAACCGCTAAGCTTACTTCATCTGCCTTCAGTTTTGGTGACACGCCAGTGCCAAATGAATTGAAGGAGAGGCTGATAGATAAAATGATGGAGAGAAAAGATGTCTTCTCATGCAACAACATTCGGGTGACAAATGAAAAGCCATTCAGAGAACACTCAAGATGGCTACCAACAAGTGATGTGGAAGATGTAAGAAAGCATTTAAATGACCCGAAAGAGGCAGGCATCTTTACAGAATCCAGAAGCCAACAGCAGTGCTCATGGGTGTTTTGCTCAGCAAGAATGGAAGCATACGCATATGCGGAGATTACAGGACACTAAACCACCAAACAGTAGGGGTGGGCGATTTTCTGATAAACGGTATATCACAGTTGTATACAATTATGACAGTGTCTATATCAATAGCGCCTTCAATGCTACACACCACGAGACCATTCACGACTAAAATCTGATTGCAGACATTCATATTAGAATAAGATTAAGGTTGGAAAACTTGCTTTATTCTCCAAGAAATTAGCCCTACCTTTATGGCTTTATGGTCGATATGTGCGCAAAGCTTAGGCTATGTAAATATTGATGAAAGTGAGGTATAAAATGCTGGCACATTTTTTTCTTACTCCACAACCTTAAAAAGCAGGTAAGATGAGCGCAAATAAGTAAGGTTAAAATGTGTCTCAAACTATATCGGCATACATGCAGAATATGGAGAAAAAATATGGAGAAAAAACGCTATTGCTGATCACAAGCTGGCTGGTGACGTCGCTCCATCTCCCAGTGAAACTGCTTATCAAAATCACCCCCTTTGAGGCAACCAATAGCCAGATATAATGCTGATTTAATAAACCCTTTCGGCTTATAGGCCTAGCCTAGCCTACTAACACAAAGTTATGAAATGAAAGCTTTTAAAGGTCATAATTCATCACTAGTCTATTAGTCAATCAGACGATGAGAGCATAGCAGCTCATGGCATATTGGAAACAGACGTTATAAGATGCGCTCCCACTTAATTATACAAGTTGCTTTTTTTTAACGGTTAAATCGTAAACCTCAATGTTTTAATGGTTTAAAGAAATGGATATCGCCCAACCCTAGCGAATAGTGCCTGACCAATATACAGTGCCGTGGATTGAAGATGCCCTTACATGCCTGAGTGGTAGCAAGTGGTTCAGCATGCTTGTTTTTAGGAGTGGTTTTCATTAACTTCCTATGTACACCGCTGACAATGAAATGACAGCCTTTATCTGCCCAGATGTTTTCTACCAGTTTGAGCGGATGCCACAAGGAATTTGTGCAGCACCTGCTACGTTCCAGCACATTATGGAGAGAAGGAGAGACATGAATCTGCTAGAAGAGCATGAGGAACGGCTCCTTAAAGTGCTGGATAGGCTAGAGGAGGAAGGGCCGAAGTTGTCTTTAGATGGGTGCCAATTCTGCAGAACCTGAGTAACGTATGTGGGACATACGTCGTTTCTGCCGATGGTATAGCCATGGATCACTTCATGGAGGCTATGAAGTCATGGCCACGTCCTGAGTACATTTCAGCTCTTTGTTCATTTCTTGGGTTCTTTGGGTTCTACAGACGTTTTGTGAACAAATACTTTAGAATCAGTAACCCCCTGAATCAATGCTGCAAGGCTGCATTACTCCTGGAAGGCAAAAACCAAAGTCTGAGAAAGTCTTTAGTTGGAAGACTTTAGTTTGAAGGGGTGTTATTGGAATGTACCATTTTCGTGGGGTGTTTATCGGGCAATATTTTAAATATTCAGTATTAGATTGCTTAGAGCTCTGAAATAGTTCATAGAATTTCCATACATTTAAATACCATAGTCAAGTATTTATGTTTTCTGTAATTAAAAGTATTTTTTAATAGGCCTACTTGCCAATTTGTTATTTAGTGTTATTTAAGTTATTGCTTAATTTAACTTATTTTGATACCTTTTTTTCATATGAGCTGATGTTATACAACTGTTAAAGCTTATGCGAAACACGATAAGGGTTACCGCAACCGGCTCACCTTTACAGGTACTCGCCCCTGCACCATCTCTGAGCCAGTGGCATCACTCTCTCTCTCTCTCTCTCTCTTTCCCTCCTTCAAGGCACCTCCCTCCAAACTGGGACTGAGTTGAGTGGCTTCTGCAGTTCTTCATCGATGTTTCGTCGATTTAAGCCCATGACATCTCGAGGGGGCTCGACTGTAGTACCAGTGTCCTGGGACTACCCCCACTGTCCATCACTCAACTCTATTATGTTGTTAACCCGTCACAAGGTTGGCTCTGCTCATTCCACTTCATCCAGATTCACTGGGATGCCGCCTCTGCCTGCTTGGCGATGTTGGCTACCAGCCTCTTCCTAGCTGGCCCTTAAATCCTGAGCAGTCCAAGCGCTCGATTTTTAAACTTACCTTATTTTACTTACCGTATTGTGAAGACACCTTATTATGGTACGTAGGGTAGGTCAGACCGATGTGAAAACTGTGGCGCCTCTGCCTGCTTGGTGATGTTGGCCACAAGTCTCTTCCTAGCTGGCCCTTCAGTCCTGAGCAGTCCAAGACTGCCCTGCGAAGCTCCTGCAGCCGACTTCAACTGGAAGGGTCCAGGCTTTCCATCCATTCTGGTGGCTCTCGGAGATGAGGGCCTTAGAAAGTTTTTTCCGCTGCTTTCTTGCCTGTGTCAGGAGCTGGTCGTGTTGCCACCGTAATTTCCCATCCGCCAAACACAAACATGAAGTTTTTTAGTTATGTTTTTTCTAAATGGTTTATATTAGAAAAATACTTTATGTATACTCATCAATACTTAAGATATTGAAGTGTTGATGAGGTGTTTTTTCTCAGTGTTCATTTCCATAATTGGTTGACAATGTTAAAAACATATATATATATATATATATACAGTATATATATATATATATGATATAGATATAGATATAGATGTGTGTGTATCAATGTAAGGAATAAAAACCAAAACGGGCTGTCCCATTCCGATAACAGGATGGCCCAGGGTGAGTATAGCGATTCTTTGCTTCCTGCAATAGTAGCAGTACTGTCAGCTCGACTAAAAGGTCAATGAATAATACAAAAATAAAAGTAAGCCAGGAATTACAATGTTATCTCTAGTGGAAGCAAATGAATGGTACCGTCCTACAGGCAGCGCTGTAGTGTATTCGCCCAATCAACTACCTTCTGTTTTGTTTGGGTTAGGGTTAGGGTTATTTATTTAAAAATACAAATAAATAACATTCATTTAAATGAAAAAACAATGTAGACATGTGGAACTCGAACCCCAACATTATACCACGGAAGATACAATCGCACACACACATGTTGTATGTGTGTGTGTGTGTGTTTTGAGAGAGAGAGAGAGAGAAAGAGAGAGAGACATTTCCACTGCATCACCACTGAAGCAGTATATTGTGTTTGTTTTGTTCGTTTATATTTTGAACTCCCATGATGTGATCCCCCCACCAAAGAGTGAATATACAGTAAGCTGTACACTACAGCACATTTCACATCCTCAAGTCACAAATGGGCACACACTTCTGTGTGTGCCCATCTGTGTTGAGTGTGGGGTTTTTTTCAGAGAAAAGTTGTCAAAAAACCTTGAGATAAGCAAAAAAACGCTGAATGGACGAATGGAATTGAATGAAATTGAGAATAAAGCATAAAAAAACCTGTTCCCTTTTCTCCCTTTTAAATCGTTTTTTTGGGGGGGGGTTTTGAAGCATCAATGCTGGGAATCGTATAAAATATGGATTTACACTACTATCGGAGAATACCCCCCCCCCCCCTCCATCCAATATCAAGGACCACATCAAACACACTGGATATAAAAGAACAGCAACTCTGTCTTCTGTCATACAGAGACATGTTGGAGGGTATGTTAGTGGGTCAATTAAAAGAAGTGCAACGGTACCGAGATGATATGCCATTATATACTGAACAATTCACAAAAGGCTGTTGTTGTGTCAGGTATGGCTGCAAGACATAGGGAGATATAGAAATGGCTTGTATAATATATATATATCACAAACACAAGGGGGGTGGCCCCTATTTTTCATTGTGAGAAAGCTGTTATGAAAAGCCAGAAAATTTCTCTTGAAGAGACAACCAAATTGAAATTCTCGGCATATGAGTTGAGCTGCAATAAAAAAAATACAAATAAAATAATAATAAAAAACCCACAGCTTATAGACCTATTGAGGAGGAAGACAATGCAGGCGGAGGAGAGGAGGACTTGGGAGAATGAGGGAGGAATGAGAGGCAGGGAGAAGGGAAGATAAAGAGAAGGAGCAGACAAAAGGGCAAGAGGGATATTTCTGAATGCTTCTGACTGCACACACAATGTATGTGAGTGTGTGTGTGTGCGCGCAACTCGCATGAGTCTATGTGGTGGTGATGGTGGTGGTGATGGTGGTGGTGGTGGTGGTGGTAGTGGTGATGGTGGTGGTGATGGTAGTGGTGATGGTGGTGGTAGTGGTGATGGTGGTGGTGGTGATGGTAGTAGTGATGGTGGTTGTAGTGGTGATGGTGGTGGTGGTGGTGATGGTAGTGGTGATGGTGGTGATGGTGGTGGTGGTGGTGGTGGTGGTGTTGGTGGTGGTGGTAGTGGTATTGGTGGTGGGGGTGATGGTGGTGTTGGTGGTGATGGTGGTGGATGATGCTTGTGGTGGTGGTGATGGTGGTGGTGGTAGTGGTGATGGTGGTGGTGGTGATGTTGGTGGTGGTGGTAGTGGTGATGGTGGTGGTGATGGTGGTGGTAGTAGTGGTGGTGATGGTGATGGACGATGCTTGTGGTGGTGGTGGTGGTGATGTTGGTGGTGGTGGTGGTGATGGTGGTGATGGTGGTGGATGATGCTTGTGGTGGTGGTGATGGTGGTGGTGGTAGTGGTGATGGTGGTGGTGGTGATGTTGGTGGTGGTGGTAGTGGTGATGGTGGTGGTGATGGTGGTGGACGATGCTTGTGGTGGTGGTGGTGGTGGTGGTGATGTTGGTGGTGGTGGTGGTGATGGTGGTTCGCAGGTGTGCGTCCACTCGGAGAAGGCGCGCGGTGCGCGGTGTGTGTGTGTGTGTGGGGGGGGTCGGCTTATTGGGGAATCGTCCCTCTTAACCAATGATTTTTAAGGGAGAGGCAGATGTCATTTGATTGAGAAGAAGCACCACCTCCCTGGGCCGGCGCACCGCGCACCCGCCCAGCGCTACAGTAGGAGAGGAGAGCCCGCTGTCACCACCGCTCCTGCTCTCTGTTCTCCCTGCCTCCTCTCTCTCTCTCTCTCTCTCTCTCTCTCTCTCTCTCTCTCTCTCTCTCTCTCTCTCTCTCTCTCTCTCTCTCTCCATCTCCCTCTCTGCCGCTCTTTGCATTCACATAGTTTATACTGTCCCCCTACCGCTCTCTCCCTGCTACGCTCTCTCTCTCTCTCTCTCTCTCTCTCTCTCTCTCTCTCTCTCTCTCTCTCTCTCTCTCTCTCTCTCTCTCTCCCTCTCTCTCTCTCTATATCTCTCTCTCTCTCTCTCTCTCTCTCTCTCCCCGCCTCCTGCTCCTCTACTCCTCTCTCTGTTCTGTTCTCCTCTCTCTGAGTCACAGACGGGAGATAGGATCTGATACACGCACACACGCTCACTCACTCCCTCACTCACTCACTCACTCACTCACACACACACACACACACACACTCACACACACAAACACACATAAACGCACACACACACACACACACACACACACACAAGCGTGCGCGCAAGGCAGCAGCGACGGCGTCGCCACAGCATCTCCAGGTAAGCGCTCTGCAATTTGTTTCACTAGAGAGTGGATAAGGGAAAAAACTAACAAACAAAGACAAAAAAGCGAGAACCTGCTGCTTCTTCCTTCTGTCTTTCCTTGGATAGTAGTCTTGGATTTTATCCCAAACCACACAGACACACACACACATCTCTCTCCATTTTATTGTATTTCTCTCTCTTCTCATGCCCACGCTTGTCCGATCTGGACCACGCTTCATCTCTTCGGGATACTGGGAGCGCTGGGAGGATGGATAGTGGTTCATGATGCCAGCCCCAAGTTTTTTGGCATTCAGTGAGGATTGACAAGTTTTGCCGTTCATGGTGAGCGGCGTGTGTGCGTGTGTGTGCGCGCGCGCGTGCCGGGCGGTCGCTTACATAAGCACTCCTGCCGGGCTCAGAAGATGACAAGTTGAGAGGATCGGGGAGTTACTGTGCTTACCTATGATGAAGATGAAGATCATAGGGGGGGATGAAGGGGGACGTGCGAGGTAAGGTAGAACAGGAACAGGGGGATGGGGAGATGACGATGATGATGATGATGATGATGATGATGATGATGATGATGATGAAGCGCATGGACGGACGGGGAGGCTGAGGATGAGGATGAGGCGGAGGGGCTTTGCCACCGGAGTTGCTAACCCTGAAGCTCAGCTCAGGTGCGTTGCTTGGTGGTTTTTTTTTTGTATCTGGGAGAAGAAAAGCCATCGCCTCAGGTAACTGCTGTCTTATTGATCTGCAGATGCCCAGTGCTGTAAGAGAGCTAAATCCATGCAGGCTCATCTGGGGGGGGGGGGGGGGGGGGGGGGGGAGCTGGTGCTTGTGGTGCTGGGTGGGGAGGGGGGGGGGGGGGGGGGGGGGATAGGAAAAATCTCTCCCTGCAGTGAATTTATTTAACAGATTTTTTTTTCATCTTCAGCTTTTTTTCCCCTCTTTCACTGTTTCTGCTCTTTGGCTGTCACTGTGTGTGTGTGTGTGTGTGATATGGGATATTATAGATGTATGCAGAAGGCTTGGCAGGCTGGCAACAGTTTCCTTAGCAGGTGTCTCTCAGTGCATCTACATTGAACAGATGTGAATCCTTTGCTTCAAACAACAGCATCTGAAGCTGAAGTATGAGAAAATCGATGAGTGTCACACAGACACACTGGGGGGGGAAAAAAACAAATTGGGTCACACCGGTTATTATTTCTATTAGGATATTCATAGCTGACGTTCCTTACAGCCATCTTCTTCTTTCCACACTTTCCATCTATTTCATGTGCACTTCATTTACAAATCCTCGCCCCCCCCCCCCCCCTCCATTTCAGAGTTTAGGAAATGGGAATACCCCACAAGCCAGATAATTTGAAGAAAAACACATTTTTCATTGTTTTTCCAGGAGCTGTGTGCGACGGCGTCGACGTCTAAAAGCGTGACGCGCGGCGTGTATAAAGGACCCCGCGCGTCACAAACCTCGTTTCCCAAAGCTTGAATGTTTTGCCGCCGCCACCGCCGCCGCCACAGCTTAGTTGAAAGGTGGCCCACGCCGATAACTAATCTCTCAAGTTCATCCTTTGACTTATATTTCATCAAGCGCTAATTCCCCCACCCACCCCCACACCCACAACCCCCCACCGCCGGCTGCGCTCCGCGGCGTGGATACGCGGCGTAGATTCATCATCGTGATGGAGATGGAAATGGGAGCTGGAAATAGCTCAGAGCAAAGTTGTTGTGTTAGAGCCCCTCATCAGTAATACAGCCGGCGCGCTTATATTTCATTCATGACGGAGTACACAGTGGTACGCGCCGCTCAACCCCAGCCACAACCCCTTTCCCCCACCCCCTCACACACACACACACACACACACACACACACACACACACACACACACACACACCCCTCAGCCGCGGGAGAACAGGGAGAAATGTGGCGGTGTGATGTGGAGAAGACATTGCTCGCCGGGGGCCCCTGGCTGCAGCCGCGTGTCTCAAAAGCTTGAAGACGTTAAGAGCGGATCAGGTGGAGGAGCACTTAAAAGATTTAGCAGTTGTTGGGCTAATTCTCGTCGGGAATTGCCCCCCTCCCCAAAAAACCCCCCCCCCACAGACCACAATACGGTGTTATTGTAGCATGGCCGGGGTCAAAATCGGAGGACTCTTACTACAGTGCTTTACTGTGATTAACAATCCAGCCTCCCTCTTGAGGACCTCTCTTTGAAATGGCCCCTTGCCATGGATAGACAGAAAGAAAAAAAAAACAGTATAATACATATATATTACAACTTTTGATACAAGCGAGTCTTTCTCCGGGAAACTTTCTCCACTCTGCTGTGGCAACGTCGTCCACAGCCTTTCTCCTGCTGTTGTCGGGGACATCACCTCAAGCGAAGTTCATGCTTTCAAGAAGAGACCGAACGAACGCCTCCATTAGACGGCAATCCTAAAGCTCAAGGACGTTCCGAACAGACACAAATCAGTCGTCTATATATATATATATATATATATATATATATATATATATATATATATATTTTTAAATTATTATTATTTTCTGAGTAGCTGCAGATCATTGCATTGAATTGTGTGCATGAGGGGCTTGTGTATCTGCAAACGCACCTGTGCGCGCTTTCATCAGCAGCAGCATCATGTAAAGTTGAACACGCTCGGGGAAAACAAGAAAGCAAGCGAAAAAAGGTTTGTGACGTCAAACCCGTTTTTTTTTTCTGGCTCCTGGGGGAAAATGCACCGATCGTTTTAACTTTTATTTTTCAACCCAAAGCAGTGGGCAAATGTGCTTGCCCCCCACGCACGTCACAAATGAGTTGTGACGTCACAAATGAGCTGTGACGTCACAAATGAGTTGTGACGTGCCACCAGCAACCCTGAAAAATAACGGTGTTTTACCAATATTAGAGTCTGGACAGGAATAGGCATGGGGCGGGGTTCCCACCTATTTGTTTCCTTGGAGGGGTCTGGGTCTGACAGTACCACTCTGTCTTTCTTACTTGCTTTTTTTTTTTTTGGGGGGGGGGGGGGGGGGCGGTTTGCGACCTGCCCCAGGTGTGTCAGGTAGCCAGAGTAATGGGGGGGGGGACATTTGACGAATGCATATTCCCAGCCTTGACTGCTTCATATAAAGAAGACGGACGGCTGCTATCCGGGCCAGCACACGTCCTCTCTGTGAATCACTGCCGCGAGAGCGTGCCACCTAACTCCTCGATTGATCCGTCACATGACCCCCCCCCTCCCCCGCCCCCCCCCCCCCTGCCCAAACCCCACTCCCGTGTCTCTAATTGCGCCCCGCCTCGATTATCGATCGGAGTACGAGGTCGCGGTTATGTCACTGGACGCTGAAGTGGCAAGTGGTCTCTATTTGTGTTATGAAGTTCAGTTCATTTTGCCATTATTGTTGACACAAAGTATCACATACCCAAACCCCCCCCCCCCTCACCAGTCAACACCACCGTCTGCTGCTCTGGAGGAAGAAACAAGCCATGTGTTGGTTGTTTTTCAGGGCCATGTCCTCATACTGGATTTTGTGTTTCATCTGTTGCATTTGATTTGATTTGATAATTAGCCATTATCTAAGTCTGTCTGATATATTTTATAATTAATTGTAAGGTCAAGTTTAATACTTCATAATTGCTGGTCACTCACTGACATTTTTGTTGTTGTTGCAATGATCATAGTGTATTATAATTCTCATAGTTGTAATACATTATAATAATTTGATAATGCATGTGATTATAGTGGTTATTGGGTGCTTTAAGCAAAGTAATGAAATCCCTGAGGTATAGGCAGATATAATACATTGCAAGCTGGTTATAAGTCACTATAAGTGGTCATTGTTTACTTAAATAAAGTGAAAAAAATGCAAGTTAATCTATGCAAGAACAACACAAGAGCAACGTTTGACATAACTTTTTGACGATGAACAACTGAATGATGGACAGTTTCATTTCACTAATGAAACTCACTCTAAACACTCAATTAACTCAAATTATAGGTATAATACCTGAAAACATTTCTACTTTTCCTTTTCCTATACGGGTTATAACAAACAATAAACTGAGTACTAGGAAGGCAGGCTAATCCGATTTGACACAACTGAAAGATGGATATTTATATTTCATTATACTTCAGAAGTATAATAACTTAGACTAGGTGAAAATAAATGGAAGTGAATGAGGAGCCTGACACCAGGGAGGAATGTCTGTTAAACAGCTACAGGTAAAATGGAAAAAGTTTAATTTATTATCTTAAATTTGAGTCAATTGAGTCTTTAGAGTGAGTTTTTGGGGAAACATTACATTAATAAAATGTCCATCAGCCAGTTGTTCATCATCAAAAACTTGTATCAAATTGGAATACTCAATTTTCAACATTTTACGTTATGTGTTGTTCTTGCATGGATGAAATCTTTTTATTTTTCTTAAAGCAAACAATGACCACTTATAACGACATACAACCAGCTTGCAATATATTATATTTGCCTATACTTTAGGGATTTCATTACTTTACTTAAACCACCCAATGACCACTTAGAGTAACTTATAATAACATGATAATGCATTATAATAGTGATTATAATGCATTATCAAATGATTATAATGAATTACAACTATGAAAATTATAATACACTATGATCCTTACAAAAATAGATGTCAGTGAGTACCAGCAATTATGAAATGTTGATACAATGCTTTATAATGTGTGTGTATAATGTGTTACGACTATAAAGCATTATGAATATTTATGAGCGCTTATAACTATAACTATACAGTGCTATAAGCAGATTATAATGCATTATATGTATGTTTATAATGCATTATAGACATTGACGTTATAGAAAGTGTTTAAAAACCTGAAGTTTAGACGTATAGAGAAGCATTTTTCTACCCTCCTTGCAGCTGGAGCTAATCTGTCAGCCGATACCTTGGGTGGAAGCTGGGCTGGGAGTGGTTGGGATTGTGTGAATTCCCCTTACCATCTAGTTGCCTATCCCCCTGAGGACCACCATGCACGCCTTCATTCCCTCTCTCCTTCCTCTCCCGCGGTCTCTCATTCTCTCTCTTGCTCTCTCCTTCTCGCTCTCTGTCTCTGATGCTGCTCTACACATCCATCTGCTGCCATTGGTTATGGAGCACACACACCACTACCACCGGCCCCATTGATTAAACCGTTCACTCCTTGAGTGATTTGATCCCTTCTCTCCGTCTCTCTCTCTGCTGTCTCTCTCTCTCTCTCTCTGTCTTTGTGTGTGTGTTGCGCTTTCTCTCTCTCTCTCTCTTTCTTCATTCTGCTCTTTATTTTCATTCCTTCTCTTTCTTCATTCCTCTCTCTCTCTCTCTCTCTCTCTCTCTCTCTCTCTCTCTCTCTCTCTCTCTCTCTCTCTCTCCCTCTCTCTCTCACTTTCTCTCTCTCCCCTCTGCTTTCCACCCTGCTTTTCACCCTCATATGTTCCTGGCATCCTCACCACATTAAGGCTTCTTGTGTGCATCTCAATGTTATAGTCTCAACTACAACCACAAAGGTTATTATAGTACAGGAAAACCGCAAAACAAAGATGCATATAGCTTGGGTATCTAACCCTAACCCTAAATCTGAGGTGTTATTTATTTATTTAATATACAAGCTAAAGTTAGTGCACCAATCACCAAAGCTTGATGTTACAGCACTCAAAACACTAGCTAATTTTGACGTAATACCAAAGTTTGTATGCATAGCTGTGGATGTTTAATTTGCATTGCCCTACATTACAATCAAAATAATGTTGTTGCCTTAATTAAAATGGGGTTGATTGACAAAAACACAAACTGGAAAATTCAATTAAAAAAGAAGTAAGTTCAGAAGTTACACTTTATTTGCAAGGTACATTAAAATGACAGTAAATATTGCATCACATTGCATTAAATGTAAGGAGAATGAGAAACGGTTAGGATTAAGCAGCTTCACTTCACCACAGGAGGTTGATCAATATGAATGACATATATAATGACATCTTATGGTTGTTATTGCAGCGTGGGTGCACTTAGTAGCAGTATTTATTTGCTCCACGTTTTTGGGGTCTAGTTTCCTTACAGGTTAATCTACTCTCATTGCTCTATTCTCCTCCAACCTTAAGGGTGAGACTTGGCTCTGTTCCAGTACATGTCATTTTAATTGTGTTGTATATAAATGACTCAACGTTATCAAAAGTCAGCACAATGAGTAGTTGTCAGTGTACATTAGTTTTGTGGAGATGCACTGCACACCTAAAGGGACAAAGCTTTACTCTACACATCTGACATTTAATTAGTGAACTTCATTGAACTACACTCATGTTAGCCTTCCTTTGTAAGTGTGGAGAAATAACATCACACGGTTCTGTTTGTCAGTCTTATATGAACTGCGCTCGTTACTATAAGATGAAAGGAAGAGGAGATGCAGGGAGAAGACTTAAAGACCAGAAACCCATTTTGACAATGACACCCTCAATAGTGAAAAGGATTTGTTATGCATTATACATGCATTATATATGTATATATTACTTCTAAAACAAAAAGTAATATGTCGGCCACACATCTACAGGGCATAAACATCTAGCTACTTGCGCAAAGGTAGTTTCCTGTGATATATCGATGCATCATTAATGGCTGTGGTGGCTGAGAGGAACACTATTTTAGGGTAATAGCAGGGTGCTGCTGAAAGAGATCCTACTTGATGCCGAATGTGCGTACCGTAGATTAATTTAACCCTTAGGGTAATCATTTATTGTCAGGGATAACATATGATAGACATCAATTTGATTCCACACATTTCTGAAGTCATTATTCAGTCATTGGTGGTTAGCATCAATAACACGTTATATTCACGCGGCCGGCACCTTGATCATTATGTGGATCGATCACTGATATAACTGAACTTCATTTAATCCATGAGTATTTACGGGACACTCTGGTGTAGACCAGACACATCCAGCCCGAGAGGATTCATTCATGTACTGATGTACATTTTTCTCCTTTGTAGAGGCTTTACCGCCTCTTTTGGTATCATCATTCCTCCAGCCATTGATTCAAGTTGTACCGGAGGGTCTTTTCTGTGTGTGAGGAACCAACTGAAATGGCCAACTGAAATGCTAATCGGTGGGTGGATGGATGGGGAATTGCCAAAAGGCATATTAGTTTTCCTTTTGTGTGTGTGTGTGTGTGTTCGTGTGTGCATGCCTGCGTGTGTGTGTGTGTGTGTGGCCATGCATGTATGTCTATGTGCAGACCCGGGTGTTATCTTTCCTGTATTTTAGTTTCATGTTTTAATATTGCATTTTATTTAGTTGAAATGTGTTACAGCAACTCGCTTTGAGTGCAAGCTAAGCCAAGGGTGAACACACTTCCCTGACATTCTTCTGTCACCAGCGAGTGCATCCGTTGTGCGGGTCTGCATCTCTGTAAGCAGCGCGCCGCGAGCAGCGCTTCTTCTCTGATCTCATTATCTCTCATTACCACCAGCAGGGGCCGAAGTGTGTCACACCAACATTCCTCTCATATCGCTCAAAAAGTCCACCGATATCGATATCAGCTGCCTTGTACCGAGACCCGTCTTGTGTGTATGTGCGTATATATCTTTTGTCTGTGTGTCATGCTTGTCTCCTTACATGTATACCTACGTGTGACACGCGGGAGTACAGTTGGTGGGGGGGGGGGGGGGGGGGGGGGGGGGCACAGCTTCTGTGTTTAGTTTGTCTCGGATAGCCAGATCTCCGCACTTTGAGAAAGTTCTGGCTCTACTCACTATCAATCTGGTATATATCTGGTACAATCACAATCGTCTTGGGCGGCGCTAAGCCCAGGATGCAGCAACGGTGCCCTCGCAGGTGTAAGCCTACCCAAGCTTGCCATTGGGCGACTTAAATAGTCGCCCAATGGCAAGCTTGGGTAGGCTTATACCAACAACCTACATCCGGTAAGCCAGACTAGTGTTTAGTTAATTGAAGACTTGGGGTTGGGTTGGGGGGTTGGAATGCATAATGTTGAATGAGATCTACGCCAGTGCTTTACATTCACATTGTGGTTGTTGTTGTCACACTTGATTTTATACAAATGTATCTAACTTATAAATATATACACATTTATATAACGTGAAGTGCTTTACAGCAAGCTCACCCATAGGAGCTAGGGGTGAGGTCTTTCCCAAGGACACTTCAACACTTATGCAAGTCGGGGCCAAGGGTGGGATGAACGGCCACCCCACCGGTAGCTAAACAACTGCCACTGCACTGAGATCAGAATTGAAAACGTCACTGCTTTTATTTATGTTGAGTCCATAGCACCTGCTGACCTAACCCCTTCCCGCCCCCGTTCTCTTGACTCCACAATACAAATGCATGAGTGTTACCTCGGGGTGGCAGGGTGGGCGGCGCGGTTTACCTCACAGGTCTTTGTCAAAGAGGGCCGGAGCATGTGTCTGTCAGTGAGACCCTTCCGCCTGACAGCTCGCCAGGATTTGTCTTTTCATGTCCCATGTTGCACCTGTCAGCCAGCTGAAGGACTCTGCCACAACACACTGCCAACGTCCCACAGTCCTTCCTCTAGCCACATCCAGCCAACCTCAGTGGGGGGGGGTCTACAAGGACCAGCCTAGATCCAATGCCTCCCATCAACCCAGATTAACTCTGGATCACTGGTCGTATTCACTCCATCTTCCACGCCAATATAATAGAATTAGTCTCATGAAACGCCTCCTCTTCTTTCTCTCTGACCATGAATTAATCTGCTTTTTTCTGTCGCCACTCTGAGCTTCTTTCTTCGATTGATAGTCCCTTTTTTTGTTCTTTTTTTTTGTTGAATGCTTCGTGCTTCCTTTGGACACGTCAACTGTAATTATATCTAATGAGAGATGAAGGGAGTTGTTCACCTGTAGGAAACACATGACCCCTAGCAGAAAAAAAACGCTGCTTCCTCTTCCCCTCAAATGCAAATGCAAATGCTTTAGTCTGTCCAACATGACGTGCGGGCGCTTTGATATTCACAGGTTTCTGTCACGCCAATTTACCGTTAACACTCTGGCACAAACACAGAGCTTTTGTGTTGAATAGATTTGAAAATAGACCCATTTTACATGGGCTTCGATGTCTTAATTAAAAGCACTGAAAGGCATTTTA
Source organism: Merluccius polli (assembly GCA_030340625.1). Taxonomy (NCBI): domain Eukaryota; kingdom Metazoa; phylum Chordata; class Actinopteri; order Gadiformes; family Merlucciidae; genus Merluccius; species Merluccius polli. The sequence goes on from JAOPHQ010002578.1 coordinate 126,264, forward strand.
CATTTAGAGCTACTGCACAGATGCCACTTTCACTCTTCAAAGTAGAAAACACTTGAAAATGTTGAATAAAAAAATGTTTTTTGAATGGCTGCCAAAGGATGCGTAGCTTGCCATTATACATGCTGCTTTGACCAATCTGCCCTCTTTGTCGACCTTACAGATGAAAGACATCTTGTCCACAGTGGTGTTGTGTTATATACATACTGGGCGCCAGTGTGGGCAGCACACACAACATTGGGTCGCTGCTTGCTACCTCCCAATCCACCCATCGATACATCTATTAATATTGACGTTATCGTCTTTCGAAAGACTTTCACTGTGTACTACCTTATTACCTTGTGTGTGTGTGTGTGTGTGTGTGTGTGTGTGTGTGCACGTGTGTGTTTATGTGTGCGTTTGCAAACGTGTTTGTTTATCTCTGCAGGTCTGTGCAGTTCTGTTTAGCTCTTTCCCACAGCAGTTGGTCTATTGATGTTGGCACCCTCTCTCTCTCTCTCTCTCTGTCTCTCTGTCTCTCTCTCGCAGTCTGTCTGTCTGTCTGTCTCTCTCTGTCTGTCTGTCTGTCTCTCTCTCTCTCTCTCTCTCTCTCTGTAGCAGCCTTTTTTTCTGTCTTTCTCTTCCCATCTGTCTGAATGTGGTGATGACTGACAAGCGTTCAGTGTTCAAACTTAAAGACGATGAGACCCAGGAGAACATATGAAGGCATTTTATGGACCATTGAGAAGCCATCCCTGAGATGTACCTGGCCCTAGCCTAATCGCAGTGCTTTTTGTCTCCTAGATTTGTGAGCACTAACGGGACCATTAAACTTTTTCATTAACTCGTCACAGTCGCTAGTGGATTCTGAATGACATCAATCACTTAAAATCTTCTGCAGAAAAGCATTGAACACAGACGTTCGCCCTGAGAGACGGAGCCATATTTCAACCCAAAATTAAAGCATTGCCTTTTTTACATTTTATTTTTTGCGGTAGGCCTATACTGTTACTGGCCTTGTCTCTTGGTAGTGGCTTACAAGCATCATGTGAGATTTTGTGATAATAAGAAGACTCAATTCTGACATGCCAAGTTGTGATGATAGTCACGAGCAACCTGAAGCTGATGGTTAACTCTTTCTTATTTCATTTAATTGTTAATTTTTTTCTTTTCTGATTCGTGTTTTGAGGAGGATAGGGATGACATAGACCTTCTTCACAATCTCTGGTGACTTGAAGAGAAATGCAAAACAACGTGCAATACACTTACAGCAAAGATATGTGTTCAATGTGCTTGATTATAACATTGAAATTGGTGAGGTCAGTGTGTTATATGAAAATAAACTAAATAATACAAAGTGAACCAATCGTTATTGGCCCCTTGCATGGCCCATGGTTATTTTGTTATTGTTATTTTTTGCAGTGCCACTAGATGCTCTTGCTTTCTTACATTAGTTCAGGCGCTCTGCCCGCAAACAATGTGATAATGACCGGCTCGGGCCTTCTTAAGGTGGGTGTTAAGAGCTTGTCGGCTATGTGCCAGACACCCCTTATCACCCCCTTATCCTCACTAGTGCTCAAGCAATGATAATTGATATTGACTACTCAAACAAACTCTTGGTGTGAGTTTGGGAAACCTTAGTGGGGCTATAAGTCTGCCAATTAGACCGGTTTTGAGTGGAGTGGAGGGGGTGTTTTAGTAGTCAAATGTTTTTATTTACATCGTAGGACAAGAGCAAGGGCCATGATGACATTTTAAACGGTTAAAAACAGAATCTGTATTAACTAGTTCATTTTTGTATTGAGCCTGTAGGTCGTAAATTAAATAATTCTCATTCAGGCTTAGAAATAAGAATTTATGTTTTATAACAGCACAATTTCTCAGTTTGGACTTCATCTTTCCTTATCTGTATACTGCTGGGGTAGATAGGACCAAGCCAATGGAGCTGACCATTTTTTAGACCGTCCTTCTCACCGAAGAACCAATTTGTGCAGTCCATTTTTTTTTGTTGCTGGCACATATTTATTCCTACAATATATATTCCAACAACACACAGCTTTATTTAAGGTACCTGGCCATACGCTTTTGGATGAATCCATGTCATTGTGTCGTGTTGGATTCATAAGACAATGCAGCACATAATCTTCTGGGATCACCCATCATTTCAGAAAACATCTTCCATTTCCCCAGCTTTTTCTAAAAATGCAAATCAAGCCAGATCTTCACTCATACATTACTTTACCACATTAATTCAGTGTTTCACTAAGCACTAAAAGCATCACTCCAATCAGATGTTTCACCACCTATGAACATATGGAAGGCTATTGACTAGACTTTAGTTTGAGGGATTTTTTTATTACACTTATTAGGAGGTTGTTGCAACAACCTCGCTGATGGTACCTTTTGACTCACAGTTGGTCAGCATTATCTTCTAAGTCACACTGCATAACTTATTTATATTATATTGCTTTTACATTGAGCCTTTTTAGTTACTCTTTCTCTGAAGTTCTCTTAGCCATCTGTTATTATATTCCTCTTCGGAGGACCACTCCAAAACACTCAGTGTGTGTGCCGCAAGATATTGGCCATTTTTTTAATGCAAGGGCGAGTCTGTCTGCACTCTTGAGAGTGGAGATACAACATCTCCATATTCAAACAACTCCTTAGTTATTCTGGCTGCTCTCCCACAACAATAACAGCTGTGGGAGCCGCTGTAGACTCACTTCCCTCACCGGCACATTCTCATTTCTGTTTTACGGGTAACACTTAATAACTATAGGTTATAAATGGTTAATAAATCATGATCAAAATATTAGTTCATGAGCTACTAATGAGTTGTTAAAGATGAATTAATAGGTAATTATCAATTAGTTATCTATTTGTAATGATATGTTATAAATGGCTAGTAAATCATGAACAAACATTGGTAAATGAGTTACTATTGAGTTGTTAAACATTAAAAGTTTATAATCAATTAGTTAACTATTTGTAACTATAGATTATAAATGGTTAATAAATAATTAACAAACCGTCAGTCAATTAGTTACTATTTAGTTGTTAATCAGTTAACTATTTATTAACGTGTTTATCAGATTGTTTATAAATGAATAACAGTTTGGACGTCATTATAAAGTTGCAACTATCCATCATTTAATTTTAATAGTAACAAGTCAGACTAACAAAATAAGAAACAATGAGAGAGACATTGAGAGTAAACACAAATGTATTTACTGGATACAAAGTGAGCCAAATCTCAAACAGGAAGTGAGTTAGTAAAATTGGCGTTTTACATGTTGCCAATTGACCCACAAAATAAACTATATTACCTTGTGCAAAACAAAAGTAAATGCACGATGTCACTTAGGTACTCAAGAAACAATCTACAAGGGCTGCCTTAAGAAATCTCTAACAGGAAGGAAGTTATTTGCAAAATGGTCATCATAACTCTTGATAATTAACCCATAAATATCCAGGAAATCATCAAGGCTCTTTTGTGCTGCGGTCTTGGAGGATAGACTGATATTATTACTGACCTTGGCGCGCAACAGAGAATCCATGCTGCTGGGTTGACACCGCCGCAGAAGGCATGTGAATCTAGATTAGCATGTGAATCTACATTAGCATGTGAATCTAGATTAGCATGGCTATTGATATTGATTGAGCTTTAGGTTTACGACGACTGGCAGGTGGATGGGCAACACGGCTTCATAATATGGTAATCAGACCCTGCCATGCCTAAAGGGGTAGTAGTTCAGTATTTATTTATTCATTATATACTGTATGTGTGTGTGTATATATATATACAGTATATATATATATATATATATATATATATATATATATATATATATATATAAATAATTCTGTGTACCACCTTGTTTACACCGAAAGTTAAATTCCTGCCTAATGCTGACCATCAATATGGTGCGCACTGCCAGGTGACGACACTATACAGAACATCTGGCCGGCCTGGTGTTTTGAAGCTGTCAATAACAGCATTATACGATTATGATTACATATTAACTCCCTATTAGGAAAATCATTATTCTTTTACTCGTGTCATTAAGTGATTAACTTCTGATTATACTGTGGCGCCGCCCTGGTATATTTGCTTTGCTAATAAAGTAATCCCCTCAACCCCTACTGTTGATATACACACACACACACACACAGGCTGCTTGACAGTCAAATATTCTGCTCTGTAGGATATTTATGCACCTGAGTACCAGAGAACTTCTCAAGACATACTCAATCTTTGTACTGTCAGAACAGACAACTGTAATGAATAATATGTGTGTTCTGTCCTGCAAGTCTTTGATTGGCGTTTTTTATGAGACTGTTTTATGTGCCCTTGGCCAGCCATTAAACAGCGGCATGCAAGCAGCATGCTGGGATAGTGCCATCTCTGATGAAACATGTTATTGCAGTTTCACTTTCAGATTGGCACTAATGACCACTTGGTACTAATATTAGCAAATCAAGAGCAGCAATCACGCAAAAATACATCTGTTTTTTTTTTTGCATAGCAAGTTGTCTGCTGTCTTTGTGATTTAGCCTAAATGTAATGTTTGTTTTCACTTTTAAAGAAGGCTTCCCATCCCACTTTGGGGACTTTTGTGACATTATCTCTCATAATGTCGACACTGCCCTCTGTCGCCCCTGCAGTCTGTCATATTCTCGAGGAAGGAGGTCTGAAGTTGCCGTCTCTGACCTGTTTTGAACTAGCTGGAGGAGAGATTGTCAAGATAAATATCTGGTGAAACGGGGCATTAGATAGTTGCATGCCAATACCGTTCTGGCTGATACCATTTCCAAATATATAGGATATATATACAGGCTGGGGTGCCAGCCAAACTATTCTGTAAAACAAGGAATTGTTTCAATTTATCACTTATGATTCAATAAAAGAAAAACAGCTATCGCCAAAGCTTAGGAGGAGATAAACATTGTTGATTCTTTTCCTCTTTTCAATTTCGATTTTTCCCTTGTGGCTGTTTTTTGCCCTAAGTCTATAAAAACATACATCGAACCAGCAGCCAAACCACAGTTATTTCTGTTATTCCATTTTTTTTGTAAGTTACCTCCCAACTTGAGCAGAGCCACAATCATCTGCTGACTGATTGGAGCTGTCAGCCTCTCAACCATTTGATTGGATTTGGCCACGCCGGGGCCTCTGCCTTTGTTGTGGTAGCCCGCCTTGGGTTTGCCGTCGAGACAGAATGCTCAATAAAATCCTACGTTCTGCCTTCCTGCCTCTCCTCCGTTTTCTCCCACCGCTATCTGGGAAGCACAGATCAGATAAGCGCCCCCCTAGCACCTCTCCCCGCCTCCCCACCCCACTCCCCCAAACACCAGAGATAGAATGCTTACACACGCGCACACCCACTGTGAGTCCATATGGCGCACCACTTCTCCCGCCTTCCCCCCAACCCGGTGATGTAATTCTAATAATTAGCCGAGAAAAATCGTATACTGTATTCTGTTAGTAGACCCAAAATATGTTTTTTTTCCTCCCAAAGAAAACATTTTTTCAAAGTTTTTCAAATTTGAGCCATGTTATATTTTTGAGCCTACATGAGATACCACTCGTGGGTGTACGCTTGAATAGTTGGGGAAGCTTTGTTATTCTGGCTTGCTGTTAATTTGCGATACTCTTAATCATCGGTAGGTAGCCCAGTCTGTGTTATCAGCACATTTCACACATGACAGGAGCTCAGACATGAGAGAAAGATTCTTTTAATATTTGATACATCTTAACTGAAATATTAAAAGCGACACATCAAACAAGATCCTCGTTGACTTTGCAGCTGAGCTATATTTTACTCTAATAAATCCCATACATGTCTAATGGAAGAAATATGCTAATATGCTGTACAGGTTCCAGACAAATCTGAGAACCTCTAGATTCAATTTGGACAGAAGATGATAACAGGTTAGTGGAAAATTAAACAGAACCAGGCTTTTGTTCAAACTGATCCACAGCACAAAAAATACGCTTTTGGGGCACAAAGTAGGTAGGTGAAGTAGATCTTTATGACGTGCTGTGGAATAGCTAATTAGTTAAATAATTTGATGCTGTGTATGCCTCAGTCCTGCAAATATGGAAAACATTTATCCATAAATGGTCTCACCAGGAACTTCTACATTTCTTCAGACGGTTATTTCTGTTTTGATTTGCTGGTGGTGGTGGCTATCACAAAGTAAATGTCTCACTGCACCTTCTGCTCAACCCAATGTACTGGCACAACTGTTTTCAATTAAAAATTGGACCTGTTGATTGTGTCAATTAGCAAGCCCACATGGGCTGTGTCCAAAATCATTCACTTATTCACTATCTAGGTTTAGGAACCCTAATCCTAAGAAAGTGGCCTATCAGGTCTATTTAGCCACCTATTCCGGAATGCAAACGGATGGGAGGACCAACAATGCCTCCTTGGAGGACCTACAAGCCTTAGGAGGGAGGTGATGCGGCAACGAAGTGGCCAACTGAAACATTTCCTCCTGAATGGGGCAATCTTTTCATTGCTCTTGTGTAGCTGGAGAAGCTTGAACAATGGCATTCTGAATTAAAGTTTTATTTGAATAAAAACATTTATAGCTTCTACAGTACAGTGCTACAAACGTTAGGATGTAAAACATTTTGGCTATAAGTATACATACACACATTGTGTCCTGACTCTTGACCAATACTTCAGAATCGGTGTCACCATCTTCAAGAGACTTCTTCTTCATCAACTTCTTCTGTTGTAACAACAACAGGGGTACCGTCAGTCTCATCCAGTGTTTTTTGAAAATATCCCGTTTCATGATCACATACAGGTGCAAATCCGCTGTTAGAAATGCTATCCACTTCCGGGATAACGTCACCATCCTCACAGAAGTAGTCTAGTGCGAGTTGCACCCACTTGGATCTACTGCACTGGTCAGATTCTGCAATAGCATTGAGAGCTTTGCCGGCTTGTCTGAGGTGACGTCAGCTCCAACAACCAAAAAAAAAGAGAAAAAGAATGAATCCCTGCAGTAGTGATGAAACACATTTATAAAGTTTTTTTATCAAAACGGTTTCACATTCTGACTTGACATCATACAGAATATGGAAGGATTATCTTGATCTGCATGTTTGCATCAAAGGAAACCGTAAGATCGCCGTTTGCACTGTTTTGCGAGTTTAACAATTTGGTGTGTGACAGTGACTGTCAAATGCTGGTGGATCAAGTAGCCTCGACCTTTTAATATTTATCTAATATATCGAAATCAAACTCAGTTTGGAAAATAAGTTAGAAGATAGAAAACAAATGAGGAACATAAATATGCTATAATCTCATTTTTGACCTCGAAAGGAATTTTCTGTTTTTTCCGTCTAGCCATAAGTAGACGGCCCCGAAAAGCACTGGGTTAGCATGTGGTGGGTCACATATTAATGGGCGTATTTTCCCAAATTAATAAAATATAATATATCTTATACTATATAGTGGACTATATAGTGAGTAGTGAGTTATTTCGGACACATCCATGGTTGACTTAAAATACTGAGGCGGGGGACGGGTTGGGGGTGCACCTTCATATGCTGAAGCTGGAATTTCCACATCTGAAAATGAGATATGATAAATGTGATAATTAAACATTTCTTACCTCACCAATGTTTATTAAACAGCAACTAGAGCTTGACGAAATCATTTCACTCGGATCATTTTAATCAGATGTGTCTGAGCAAATTGCTCTCCAGAGAGTCTTCTTGGTTAAGATTCACATAGGTTTACTCTACTTATGTACTGTGCTGGGTTTCCCTCTCGCTGCCATATCATGCTGACTCCTACGCATTCAAGAAGAGGTGCTCATTATGGACCAGAGGTCTCCTTGTAAAGGGTATCAGGTCCACAAGGAGCCCCATACATTGTTGCCAACTGTAAAAGTGCTCACAGGAAGTAAAGAGTTATTTCAAGCCCTAATGGAAACAAATTTTCTTTATCACGAGTTTGTATCTGTTGATTAAGTACTGCATTGTTCTGTGCAGCAATTGGGGGCTGGCGTGCGCTTCAGTCACCCACCGGGTCATAAGGGTGAAGTCAAGGTAAAATCCAATTGGCTAGTGGTGTAATTACACTCTTCAGAGCACTTATTGTGAAGTTAAAGATAAGTATTGAGGTATTGTTGTACGCGTTTGCGCACACGCGTGTGTATGTATGTGTTTGTGTGTGTGTGTGTGTGTGCACGTGCGTGTGTGTGTGTGTAGGGAAGCAGCTACCTAAACATCTTGTTTCACATTTTTCATGTTAATTGCATTGTCAGGGTTTGGTGTTTGCCTTGCATCAGAAGTGCCGTGAAGTGTCAAGGTGACTTTGGGCCATAAACGTTGATAGTGGCCGGGTCTCGGTTCCATCACAGAACATCTTTGTAATGGTAGTTTAGAGCGCTTTATGTATTCAGCCTGGATCGTCTCAGTCTGATCTTGTTGTTTCAAATGGTTGCATGCTTGAGATTTAATACTTAGGCTAAACCTAGAGACACTTTAATAGCGCTAGGATAGTCTTGTGGTTAAGGTGCTCGAACACCAATGTCTGCAGTCTACCTGTATGCATCCCAAAACAGGATGCCTAACCCCTATCTGCTCCTGAATGACATCTTCCAAAGCAAAATCAATGTAAACCTGCAAAATAATAACAATTGTGATATGGTATAAATTAAGATGCCTAGTTTAAGGTGTAAAATAATCTGATTTCATACCTTAAATGTACTCATATATGCTTAAATGTAATGGACCTCGGATCATCATCATCATCATGTTTGTTGTATAATATAGTGATACACTTAATATTAACGGAGTGACATAAGAAGGCAGGTTGAGACATTGGTATCCACTTTAACTCTAGCCAGTAGAACAATGATATCCATTACACTTAACTGGTGCCGTAGAGCGCCACCTACAATTGACACTATCATCATAATAAGGTTGTTAACATAACTAAGGTCTCTTCGGTAATACTGTTTGAACTGAAATAAGTAATAGCATTACTATGCATTAGAACATGTTCATCTTTAAACTAAAGAACAGTCTTTGGAAGGCAACTGTGTTATTGTTTGAAAGTCTCTATGATCCCTAAAGCACCTGACAATGGTCAGGTGCTTTAGGGATCCTTGAAGGATAATGCTTAGTCTCTGATATTGGAGTATGTCCAGCATGTGAGTACTCTCTGTGGTGACGTGCTGAGCATGTCTCCGCTATCATAGTAGCTTCAGTTTCATCCTGTTCTGGTTGAAGTTTCATACTGTTTTGTGGCACTCATCGCAAGAGTAGGGGTGCTAACCCCGGTGTCCCGGCCAAATTCCCAACCTGGCTCTTGTACCAACATGGCCACCTAATCATCCCCTGGTCTCTAATTGGATAGTGTCATTCCTCACCTCTCCGCTGTGAGAGCCAGTGTGTGGTGAGCGTTCTGGCGCATTCTGGCTGCCGTACATCACCCAAGTGGGTGCTACACACTGGTAGCGGATGTGGTGTCATACCCCCCCCCCCCCCCCCACACACACACACACACACACACACTATGTCAGCGCTTTGAGTATCTTGTAAAGCGCTATATAAATGCAATGACATTTTACACTGGGCCAGTCGAGAGCGTAGCTTGCGGTTGAGAAACAGCATGGCCGGTGACTCCTTGGTAGTGGTGTGGGGGGTGTTCCGATATGTCAGCAGGAACCTGTCCAGTCGCAGCTAAACAGGGGCGCTGCCTCTTGAAGACTTTAGAGAATGCTTGAACGTCTGAACGAAATGCTCAGCGAACCAATTAATGGAGATATGGAAGGGCGCTGACCGAATGTGCTTCACTACGTTTGACGTCAGAAACGTGGCAAATTCCTCTGAACAGAACTGAGGACCGTTGCCACTGACAAGGACTTGCGGAATGCCATGGCAACTGAAAAGGCCCCTCAGTACTTGGATAGTCTTGCTAGAGGTTGTACTGTCCATGATGTGAACCTCTAGCCACTTAGAATGAGCATCATGAACATGTGACCTTCAAACGGGCCTGCAAAGTCAATGTGAATTCTTTCCTATGGGCTAGTGGGCCATACCCAGGTGTGGAGAGGTGCGAGTTATGGAGCTTTCTTGTACTCGATGGTGTAATTATGGACATGATGAGTGCCCATTGTTGCATTCTGGCTGCCACCATTGAAGGAACACTCTTTTGAGGACTCAAGATAGTAGGTCATAGTGAGTCAATACCTTATTTGAGACTTAAACTGCTTTGCCAACTGGAACGCGGACTCACAGGCAGTAGTCTAACTCCACTTCTTGCCTTTGCACAGAAGTCCATTGAGTGGGTTCATGATGGAGGATAGGTTTGGAATGAACCGTCCGTAATAGTTTATCATTCCTAGAAAATAACATAATTGACTCACGTTGGTGGGTGCAGGGGCATCAACAATGGCTCTCACTTTCTCCGGTGACTTGTGAAACCCTGTAGCATCGATTGTGTGACCCAAGTATTCCAGTGACTTCCTGAATAAATCACACTTTTCTCTCTGAACACACAAGCCATAGTCACCCAGCCTGCCAAGGCCAGCATCCAGGGTTTTCAGGTTTAATGTGTCATCTGGACCCATTACCAGAATGTCGTCGAGGTAACAGTGAGTGTTAGGAAGCCCCAGAAAGACTTTGTCCATAGCCCTCTGGAACAATGCTGGAGCTGAGGCTATTCCAAAGTAAACGGTTGTAACAGAAAAGTCCTTTCTGTGTAGAGCTAGTCAGCAGTTTACATGACTTTTCATCAACCTTTATTTGCAAGTAGGCTTGTGACAAATCTAGTTTACTGAAGCGCTGGCCTCCAGCTAGAAAAGCAAATAGGTTTTCAATGCATGGAATTGGATAGCAATCCACACATATGGCTTGAGTTAGTGTGATTTTAAAATGATCATGTCAAGTCTTGGGTGTGCGATTTGGTTTAAGTGTCACTTTTGCTTCAATTTCTTTCATAGTGCCTAGCTCTTTAGCAAAAACACTACAATGTCTCTGTAAAACAGTCTCAAGTGTATCAACACGTACCTTTTGTACAGTCAGCCAGTTCAACTTTATTGACCTGAACCATTCTCTTCCAAAAAGTGGTGGTGCATCACCTCTCACCACATACAATGGTAATTTAGCTGACTGATTGTTCAGTATTACTTTCACATTTTGGAGAGAAATGGGCCCTCAGTTCAGCCACAATGTGCTAAATTTGTCATGTCTCCGGTGTGCTGGTGTAATTAAACTACGCAGCAACCCATGCGTTCTCGTACCTATAATGCTCAGTAGCACTGACACTCGCTTCTCCTCGTTTATGTCATTTGCATTACAAAGTGTTCAAATCTCTCAATATACATTTCGTATTGCTCCATGGTCTCATCGAAGGCATCAATATGTCCAATGGTAGCCGTCATTTACTTTCGTTCACTTTCTGGCTGTTCTTGCCGTGCTGGCTTTTCTGCTAACTGTCCTAGCTCCAACTCTGAACTTGCTGAGCTAGACATGCGCCCTTTTTGCACTTTAGCATGGATGTTTCTGTTGTCTATAATTCACTCCCAGCGCGACATTCTTCGCTCAGTTTGAGTAGAATTTATGAACAATACCGTCGTCGCCAATTTCGCCAAGAGTGCCACCTAATGCATGGGACTACTACTATCAGTTGCATACATTCATCATCATCATCATCATCATCATCATCATCATCATCATCATCATCAATATAGCTTCAAGCAGCAATAACCGGTGTCAAGCAAGCACCTGCCTGAAGTGGGAAAAATGTTGACAATTAAAGAAATGGTGAATTCAGTGAGACAACTGCTGGAGGTAACTTGAAGTTATACACCCATAGTCGAAACTGCCACCCTACTGCTAACTGCCTCACAGTGTGAGATAGTGCCCCCTATGAGACCAAAGCACCCCAAATGCTGTAAGTAGTCAACCATTGACTCTGATTTTGTTTCATGCAATTTCTCAGACCAGACTACTGAATGTAGCTTCAATGTAGACCAGCCCATTACAGCCAACTGCCCCAAAGTTAGCTGAAGCTCTGTTCCATATCCTTGAACCATGTGTGTTTAAGGATCGTGCCTCCACTGCTGGAAGTAGTAGACCATTGCTTAGTAGTAGACCATAGACTCAATGATAGTGCTGCTGGAAGTAGTAGTAAGTAGTACCTGGTGGGATTCAACCCATAGACCCCCTGCTTTGCTCTACTCGCCATGAAGCAGGCGTGTCTTCCACACTTTTTCCAGTTGTCTCTTGGTACCTTGTTACCTACATGGTCTACATAAACTAAATAGAAAATGAGGTTTATATTGAATTATATGACAAGCAGGTTTAATGTCATTCAGACAAATGGAATAGGAGAAGAAATATGCCTTCTTATAGTCAAAGTGGCATTTGCATCAACATGTTAACATCTGTGGGGGGGATAGGGTATTGATTTGAAATTCCATTCTGATCAATTTGGGTTATTCTTTGGGTAAGGAAGAATCAGTTGGAGTCGGTTTGGTTGGAATTGGTGAATTGGTCTGGGAGGAGATGGGAAAAGTATGTTATTCAGATAAATCTAAATTGTTGAATATCTAGTGAGGCAGAGGTCAATATCAATAACCTTCATCTTACTTGAGCCTTCACCCACAACCCTCCACAAGTTGGTCCCACTCAAATCGGAAATTCAGGCTAGAAACTGTCTATTTTAGTGAATGTTGGTATTATATTTTATTGCATTTTTTATTTGACCTTTATTTGACCAGGCAAGTCATTAAGAACATGTTCTTATTCGCAATGGCGGTGTGGTAAAAGGCAACCCAGAAGGGGAAAAGGGCTAAAAAAAATTAAAGACAGCTGCACAGAACCAAACATTTCCACCACACCCACTACTTACATACACTATAGCACCCCCATGAGGACAATTTGGCTCGTCTTCTGGCTGTCCCTTCTCTGGTGGATTCTAGATATGGGACCCCAATCTGGTGTGAATTAGATTTACTGTTTAGGAGGTAAGCCTGTTTCCTGTCAAAGTCTCTGGGCCATACAGTTTAGAATTCCAAAACTCTTGATATACTTTATTTGTGAGATTGGGAATCAATTAGAGTTGGATTGGTTGCAATTGGACAATTGGCCTAGGAGGAGATGTGAAAAACAGGTTTTACAGATATAGTGTAGTCGTAATTTCTTGAACCCAGAAATGTTGAGTACCCTAAAGTTTTATTGCAGAAATGTCATCTATAGGCCTAATGGATGAAATTTAACTTGGTTGCCAAAAGTTGCACTTTGGGCAATTTGCATAATTAGCATAATAAGCCAGTAAAGTCAAGACACCACAGGTGAATAGGGTAAAACAATTAAATAATAGATATCACCATGAAACTTTCTCAGTTGATTACTTATGTTAAGATGAGAATTTTTTTTTTGTATTTTAATGTTTAAATATGCAAATTAGGCCATATCTCATCAAATATGCGCTCATTTGCATACAGACAAAATCAGATCGTTTAATAAAGTCATGCTCAAAATATTTTTTCCAAGGGTAAACACGTGTACTTGGGGTCTGAGTTGGTGAAAACCTTTAAGGTCAGGAGGCAGTGTTGACCTATGGACCGACGGAGTAAGAAATTAAGTGCTCCATGCAAAATAACTATATAACAGCATGCACATACACACAAACCCACAAGAACTTTATACAGCATGCACACAGACACACACAATAACTATATACAAGAACTGCAAACAGCATGCGCACACACACACACGCTGTAAAATAACTATATATAGTATGCACACGCACACACACATGTATTTAACAACAACCACACAATCCCACTCAATAGCCTTCACCATCTTCATCATTTCTTTCCTCATTCCCTTCAGTCTTATCATCTTCTTGGTCTTTATTTGTATGTATTGTGAATGGGTTGCAGCAGTGGACCTCACCCCCTTCACACTTGCAGTAGTCAGTGCAACTGAGACTTGTAGCATGGCAGCTGCAGTTTCCTTTGCTACAGGCTTTCAATGTGCTGCAGCTACAGCTGGTGACATCAAGTAGATTTACTGGAGCCATTGCCTGGATGGCAAGAGCGGGCATGACAGCCCCTTCATTAGCAACCTCCCACCCAAACTTTGTGATGTCTCTGGCCTCTGCAGGAGGCTCTCTCTGACCTGCAGCCTTCCACAACATGACCTGAAGATGAGCACGCAGTATGTGCAGCATCAGGTTGGCATCAGTTGGAGGAAGCTTTTTAAGTTTAGGAGGCTTGTTGCTGCGACTGTAGATCTTGTAGCGAGTGTTGTTCATCGACTTGGCCTTCTTCTGCCCATACAGTGTGACAAAGAACTCGGTCCCAGTATCTTTTAGGTCACTATGAGGTTCCCCAAGCACTGTATTGAGACCAGGAATGGTATTTCCTAGGAGTACTTTCAGCACAGATGTCTTGCCCTTCCCACAGGGATAGGAGGCAGTGTCACATCCCGACAGTGCATGCATCCCCAGGAGACCTTGACATCTGTCTGACAGTGGCATTTATATCCAGGATGTTGCCATTCCACTTCTCCATCTGCACTGTTGATTGAACATTGGCCTTCCAAGCCCAGTACACCAACAGACTTATCTCCACCTTTACACCTGGATACCGTGCTCACAACCCTAGTCTACCTTGAGAGATCACTGAAGAGCTTTGGCATGAAGTATGCACACATCACAGTGGACCTGCAGCTCTACATTGTGGCGTGTCTAATCCAATGGAGTGACCCAATATGATGGAAATCTGTCACCATCCATCCTGGAATGATGCAGACTCTGATGTCATTCCTTGGCTGCATTGGAGTCTTGATGAAGGGTTCTGGCATGGAACAACTGCTTGCCGTGGCATTTGGTGGCATCGCCAACATTCTCAATGGAAAATCCTGGACAAATGCACTGCGTGCATATCGTATGCTTATGGCTGTACTCCTGCAAGATCTTCTGCAAGATGGACCACAGACTGATGCTGCTATCACAGAATATCTAGACAAGGCACGTGAACACCCTACAGGCAGGCTTTGGGTGGACTGCCTGATGCGTCCCACCTTCATCGCACTTAATTTCCTTCGTGCAGAGACATTGGAGCATTTTTAATGAGATAGGGCCTCATTTGCATATGGAAACATTAAAATATAAAAAACATGCAATACATTTTTTTCTCATCTTAACATAAGTAACCAACTGAGAAAGTTTCATGGTGATATCTATTATTTAAATGTTTTACCCTATTCACCTGTACTGTCTCGCCTTAATTGCCTATTTATGCTAATTATGCAAATTGCCCAAAGTGCAACTTTAGGCAACCAAGTTGAATTCCATCCACTAGGCCTATAGATGACATTTCTGCAATAAAACTTTAGGGTACTCAACATTTCTGGGTTTACTATTGGGCCTATGCGGATTACGACTAGACTAATAATTCAAAATGGCAGAAGTTCTGATAGGCAGAAGTCCAGGGTCTGGGTAACAAAGTTATAGGCAAAGAGAAGCCGCATAATTTGACACCAAGTTTGTGATTGTAGGGCAAATGGTACCTTTTGACCCATTGGTGGCGCTAGAGATTGGATCTGATGGTTCCTCTTTATAGATGTGGATGTTTGGGACTGTTCTGAATCAATGAGTACATTTTAGTAAAAAGTGAGGCAGGGGAACATGCCGAACTAGCAAATGTGGCGGAATAATAATTTAAAAAATCAGCAATAACAATAGGTGCCTTGCACCATCGGTGCTTGACACCTAATAATAATGATAATTTTGCATTCCTTGATATTATCATGATAATACATTCTTTCATGTCACACATACCTACCTATTAAGTCGTATTCTTTTTGGGAGGCATTACCTCCCTTTTTAACAGACATGATCAGGCTGCATAAAAGTTGAAACTAGCTGGATTAAATCACTTGGAACCATTGGTTCGATCCCTCCTCTGATAGCAGGTTTATGTCCTAACACCTCTGCTATAATCAGTCAAATCAGCTTAAAGTCTAAGCCAATCAAGCTGGCTCCCGCGCCAGGTGACAGGTTGCAATGGAATAGAGCTGGACGTGCCGGCAACAGTTGCCAGGGCCCTGTCACTTTTGAGTCAATTTGTGTTTTTTTTAATGATACAGATTTGGCAGGAATGGGTGGGGTAGAGGTGAGTGGAGAGGGGGGATATTCCATTTGGAAATGCAGTTGGAAATCGGATGCGTGTGTCCCGTTAAGCCCCAGAGTGGGGCTCTGCATCTCCTCGTCTGACCTTCCCTGCTGTCGAGACCATTACCCTTCAATTAACTACGCGGCCCGATACGTCCAAGAAGAACAGCTGCCAGGCCCACGAGGCCATAACTCAATTGGCGGGTGCTGCGTGGCCACAGTTCCTGCCATAGGGGTTTGTGCAAAACTTGAGTAAAGCAATCAGCTGCACCTATTGCACTGGGGGATACAAATTGACTTAGTTACCTATTGGGAAGGGAGCATTGCATGCGTGTGTGAGTGTGTGTGCGTGCGTGCATGCGTTGGGTGTTCTTAGATTACGAACAATGAGTGTGTGGTGTGGACTGTGACCCGCCTGAAGGCTATGTGGATATGCTGTTGCCATGTAGGAGTTAATATTTCTGAGGGTTACCATATGGGTAATTGGATTTCATGTGGAATTAAAATTACACTCACTCCACTCATAGCTAATGGCTAGTATTAGGTTCATGTTTACGGCGTCATGCAAAGAGCATTTATTTTTTTGGTTTTTAGGTCTACACACCAGAGTAAAATGCTGTGGAGCATGCACATACTATTGGAGACAATATTGCACATTTACATGAACAGGAATTCTTGATTTAAGTCTACAATAAGGTGGTTATACTGTAGATATGTAACTGATTGTTCAATAGGCCACGAAAACGACACAATACAGGTGCACTAATCAGCATGAATGTCACAGTTTGAATTGTTCTGTTTGTCTTTGTGTAGTATTTGTTTCTTCCCCTACATGTCCTCAGTTATTATGTTCTTTAACCTCAGTGTTGATTGTGTTCCACCTGTGTTGATTATTCATTATTTCCTCCTGTGTATTTTAGCCCTCAGTTTTGTTTGCCCTTTGTCTGATCAATAAGTGTCTGTTATTGATTACTGTTTTTGTTAAAACTTTTGATAAGTCTGCCGTTTGTTTCCTTGTTGCCTTTGTTCGTATTTTGTCTTGAAGAAATTAAGAAAATACTGTTTTTTTTTCTTTAAGTCTGCATTTGAGTCTCAATCTGATCCTTATAATACGATCAGAACAAAATGGACTTGGCAGACACAAACCTCCAAGAAGTGCTGTCCAACCAGGGCGCTGTCATTAGTGGACACGAACAGCGAATAGTGGCATCTGAAAGATGAAGAATTCTGTGCGTTTCATATTGGCCTGGTTCTATGAACGCTAAACCCAATGTTCTCTCCCGCCGGTTCGACGCCCATCCTCCCTGTCTCCCGCCTGAATACAGCTGTCACCTGTGGCATCAAGAAAGTCATCCGTGAGACCCAGCAGCAGCAACCTGATCCAGGGGGTTCCTCCAGTGGGGCCATGGGTTCACATGTCATCCCAGGGTAGACGACACTATGACCTTCCTATGCCAGCAGTTCTGGTGGCCCTCCATAGTGAAGGACACGTAATCCTTTGTTTCTTCCTGTTCCGTCTGCACCCAAAATACCCCCCCCCCCCCACCCCAAGCCCCACCTGGTCTCCTGCAGTCACTTCCTGTCTCACATTGCCCTTGGTCCCACATCTCCATAGACTTTGTTACAAGCTTCCATCCTTCTGATGGCAACGTTGTCTTGTCTCCACCTGGAGCCAACAGTTGGTCTGGGTGGAATACGCTCTCCAGTGTTCTATCTCCGGCCTGTCCCCTTTCCAGTTCTCCATCGGTTACAAGCCCCCCTGTTTCGACTAGGGGGAAGAGGTCAATGTGCCGTCTGCTAGGGAGTTAATTTGTCGGTGCCGTCGTACCTGGAGAAGAGCCTTTGTCACCCTGCTTCGCACCACCTCAAGGTATCGACAACAGGCAGATCATCATCTGAGACCAGCTCCCCAGTACCGGGGGATATTCCTCTCCGCGTCGAGTCCCGTCGTTGGCCTCCAATTCATTGGTCCATTTTGCAGCTGGAGCCGTTTGTTGAAACAAATCATCATTTAAAAAAGTAATTAATGGTTGGATATCAGGAAAATGGCAATGTCCTATCCTTTGTTAGAAGTACAGTAAAACACAGACCAGTCTGTCTTACATTATTAGATTACCATTATTGTTTTGTTGTTGTTCCTAACCTTTACTATTTCAAACTTTTCTTAGTTGTGATTTTTGGGCATCTGCTCATCATTGACTTTGACCACAAATCTAGGCACCGCCTATCTTTATTTTATGATGATAGGATATCACATGAGACGATAAACAATATTGAGTTATTGCTCTGCCCTAGAATTTATTAGGCATGGTCTCGGGGTGAGAGATGGCGTGAGCTTGTGGTTTTCACATCAGTTTCAGAGGCAGGGAAATTGTCCACTAACAACCGCAAGCTCTAAGTGGGTAATACTCTGCATTAGTGCTCATGACTATTCCCAGATCTCTTTCATCTTGGCCACCTCGATATCTTTCACTCATATCTGTTAAGACCTTGAATATTATGTTCCTTGCCAATTTTGAGAGACTGAGTGCCAATTTGGAACAAATGATTGACTGAAGATACAAAGGCAATTCTCACAGATGAATAAGTTGCCAGAGTAACTAATACACAAGTCTTCATGTACAGTATTCAGGGTCTTTTCTTTGTTGAAACCAAAGACATATGATACAGAAGTACTTTTTTGGGGCACTATACCCCTCGTTTCTCCTGAGAGGTTTTCCACGGAAATTAAATCTGGTGCCGCCATTTGTCTTTGTGCCCACACCTCAAAGCACCTTGAATTATCCTCCAAGCTCCACTGATACTGTGGGAATAAAAATATATTCCCCATCAA
Organism: Merluccius polli; assembly: GCA_030340625.1. Taxonomy (NCBI): domain Eukaryota; kingdom Metazoa; phylum Chordata; class Actinopteri; order Gadiformes; family Merlucciidae; genus Merluccius; species Merluccius polli. Next base: position 145,233 of record JAOPHQ010002578.1, read on the forward strand.
TGGTGTGAGATCAGAGAGTCGGGTTTATGAGTCAGAAACCGAAAGCATCACTGAATCATTTGGTTTGGGTTGCTACTGACAGCACACTGACTGTATAATCTCAACCATTCTCTTAACCTTTGTAAAAAAACAAAAAAACAAATATAGGCTTAAACCCTATTTGCACAGGATTAGTATTACCTGGGGACCTCATGTGATTTAGTAATTACCCCACCACATCTGTGTTTCGTGCGGCGCATTCGCACGGGATAAGCGAAGTCTGTGTTTTAACTCGAATTTACTGACATTATCCCCCGGATATGATGTATCAGAATATGTATGCTGCAGTGATGTCACATGAATGTATAAATAACAATATGTATGCTGCAGTGATGTCACATGAATGTATAAATAACAATGCTGCCATGCATGTCATCCATCTAATCATCTTTCGAGATTTTGCTCATCTGATGTTTTTGAGCTTGCTCTTTCTGCGAATGGGTCTCCATGCTGTGTACGAAGATGAGCCTCCTGAATTTGCACCCAAAATGCTGTCAAAACTTTAATTTATAATTGCCAACACAGCCTCCATAATTCTCGACCGGGAAAAAGGCAGAAAATGGTGCGGAAAACACAAAAAACGACCCCAAATCACAGAGATGCCGATTCGCACGGGACTAATATTATCACATGACCTCTGTGTTTGGCAAAATATGGTAGGTAATTTGCGGTGGAATTTTTACTTTACAAATTATGGACATGGCAGATTCGCACGGGATTAAGATCACAGACGACCTCCGCAATTATTACAAATTACTAGAGGTCCCCAGGTAATACTAGTTTTAGGTAAAATGTGCCATTGGATTAAAAAAAAGATGCAGTCATGTAGAACAACACTACTGTCCTACTTTCAAATGTAGATCCTATTATTATTATTATTATTATTATTATTATTATAATTATTATATATTAAGTTATCCTCAAACAAAGATCTACATATCTTTATGTACTTTTTGACTTTTTCTTCTGGGTCTGTAAATTATGAACTGGTTCTTTAAATTATGAATTATGTAAATTATCAGCGGCCTCATTTCAGGACCCTTCTTGCTTGTACTGACTCAGTATGCGTTGCATGCAGAGTTCTGGGTTCAGGTTTGTATGGCTTAAGCAGGGCATCTTATGAGCGCATCTGTGTGCCTTGCACCTGACAGTGAGTAATGCTGAGTGGAAAGGCGATTCACACAACTTTGTTTGTATGTATATAAGAATTCCTATAGTACTACCTAGAACAAGCCTGTGCCATGCAAGACCTCAGGTAGGAAAAGAGATGCCCTTGGTGCATGGATTATGGATTACAGTATGATAGCCACTTAATTGAATATTTTTAAGTACATTTTTTCTTTTATTACTGAAAGTGTCAAAAATGATATTAGGAATAAGTAATTAATAAGATATGATTAGCAATAATTAAGCAACTATAATTACAAAATAACTAGGGCCGGGACTTTAACGCGTTAATTAAGATGAATTAATTACACCATAATTAACGCGTTAAAAATGACGCATTTTAATCGCACTTATTTTTGCACCGCGGAACGTTTCTCACTGGATGAGTTTCAGGCGGACCGATTATACTGGAGCACCAACTAGCGTTCATGAGTTCAGACAACAACAAACCACAGTGAACATGAACAAAGTAGCTGATGAGACCGCTTTGGTTGGCCCCGTGGATGGGAAATTTTGTTACAAAAAACGAACGGATGGAAGCGTCGATAAGAGCATGGTTGTGTGCAAGCTATGCAACAAGGAATTCGCATATTCGCATAAGTATTATACTTTACAGAAGGTCTACCTACCTATAGGCTACCTGAATTTCTGAAATGTACTATATTTCTAAATATGCTATTCAGTGGCGGTTCTAGGGGGGGGCCAGCGGGGGCCAGTGCCCCCGTAACTCTGAGTCCGGACCCCCCTGTGGCCCCCCCGAACGAGGAGTCTGCATCAATAATAAAATGACGGTGTGCCCCTCTAACACAAAAGCCGGCCCCAACCTGGCCCCCCCATTAAAACTGGTCTAGAACCGCCACTGATGCTATTGCTACACTTAAAGGGACACTAAGTAGTTTTTTCCCCCCATCTAGTGGTCAAATTGTATTTTGCATTCAAACGAATTTATGCTCTCTAGCGCCTCACGTTTTCGAACTACGGCAAGCGGTATTAGTCAAGATTCAAGAAGCTATGACAACATGATAACATGATAACATGAGGTACGTTCAGTGCTCGAAGTGGAAAAAAATATGTGCCGGTACGGTACGGTACTCCCTTATTCACATATAATCGACGGGGGGGGGGGGGGGGGGTTCGCGATATTAACCCACCCCGGACCTACGACCGACGGGGGGGGGGGGGGGGGGGGATATTAACCCACTCCGGACCTACGACCGACGGGGGGGGGGGGGGGGGATATTAACCGGTGCGTACTGGCCCACTTCGAGCACTGGGTATGTTATTTCAAACAAACTTCAAACTGCATTGAATCATTAGTGTGAGCATGTATGAGTAATTACTCCTCGAGCAAGATAGTGAATTATGTTCTCATGTTTATATCGTTTTTTAAGTGACAAGCGCGTCTCGTTAAGCTCCTTCTCTGTTCCACAGTCACGCTGGCTCTGAGTGAAAACGCGTTTAGCCTTACCTGTACCACGTAGGGCTTTTTGTCCCTCTCGGCAGTTCATAGACCGGAAGGACATGGAAGCCTCCATAGAGCTTGCCCGTCCTATGTAAATTCTGATAAGTGATTCTTCGCTCAGGAGGGTAAGTGAGATTGTTGACAGAGATAATTGTACACCAATGGGGACTTATTTATGAATGAAGACGTTGATTTGAGGTAATAAATTACTAAAAAAACGACTTAGTGTCCCTTTAATGGCAAAAATTGCACTGGTCTTTTGGACAAAAATAAACAATATTTTTGTTGCTTAAGCTTATGTATTCAGTCATTATGCAATGGTATACTAAAAATCCATGTGAAAAAAATTACTTCTCACTGTTCTCAGGTCAAATATTTATGTGCGATTAAAATGCAATTAATTTCGATTAATTAATTACAAAGCCTCTAATTAATTCAATTAATTTTTTTAATCGAGTCCTGGCCCTAAACATAACACAAGCAATACATTAAGAGCATTAAAGTGACATTACCGTTCTATTCATTCATAGTGTCATCATAGTGTCCCAATCTCTCGAAATGTACCCAAAAACCGAACAAAAATGCTCAGAATAAACTACAGACGCGAGTTGTATAATATGGTAAATTTACTCAATTTCCAACATCCATGGTGCATTGCTCTGCAAGTGTGAGTCGAGTAGGCCAATAGGAACTTGTTTACATCCAGGTGAGCGAGCGTTCCAAGAGACAGATATAAGCTCAGATACTTTTGTTCAGAGGTTTGCATCCATGGTCTGTAACTTCTTTAATCCTGTCCTCGTTATTATAATATATTCATGGTCTGTAACAGTTGATAACCAAGATTGTGCCAGGTCCTGCTTCCACATCAGTTGGTGGGTTTGTATCGTATAATGGTCTTTACCATCTTCTGTACCTGCCGCAGACATTGTAATCCTCTTCTTTACGGTATACATGCCAGACCATAATCTTCACGAGCCTGCTGTGGTTCGGTTTTGCTAATAGTACATGAGTGAATTCTGAAAATGGTAGTTTAGTAACGGCAATACTGCATAAATAAACATTGCCATAAACCTATTTGCAAACCTCCGTGCTGCATGTATACAAGCATTACTACGTGCTACTACACATTGAATGAGACGCTGAAAGTGCACGAGTAAACTGTCAAGATAGTGGTGTAGTAATGGTAATGCAGTGATACTTTATTACTTGAATGAGAGACTGCTAAACAGAAGGACTCTGAATATGTTGTTGCACATTTGCCTGCTGCTGTCTCCGATGTACAATTTCCTCTTTCAGTGAATTCTGGCTCAAATAAATATCCGTCAAATCCATCCACTCAGTAATATGTGGCTGACGTTAGTCCATATTTGACCCGTAGATTGGTATTCATTGCTAGCAGCCATTTTAAAATCTACAACAACAACAACAACAAGGCAACTGAATCTTACGGAGCCAAATTCCAAGCTGATTGGCCAGGGTGATTGTCCTGGGAGAGGAGGGCTCAGGGCACTGAGAAAGCGCTTGTCGTTTTTTGAAAAAAACAAAGTCCTGGGGAAAAAGCCATTTTCCGGGACATTCCGGGGAATTAAATTGTCGTATTTTGACCAACAGAGCGCATTTATATGCAGTTTTTTTTAATGTGTAGGCTTTTGTTAGGCAACTTGGAGACCATTAAAATATTGAAATCGGTTTAACGTCCTTTTAAATAAGGGAAAAAAAACTTGAAAAAGGTGGAGTTTAGTTGCATGATTACACTCAGACAGAATTGGCCCAGGTTAAGTCTGCTCACATTTTATCTCCTTAGCGCCACTCATCTATTATTGTCCAATTCCAGTAACCAGTGTAGGGACCGATAAATCAGTTTATTCCATTGCAGGAAGGATGTCAATTAAAAATAAGCCTAAGTGAATACAAATATATCTTGGTTAGCGTTTGACAAAGTTATCTTTTGTTTAGAGTGTAGTTATAAGTAATAATATTGTTTAAATGGTTACTTTTGTTTGGTGGTTGGTTTGGCAATGTGTTGAGAGCAGGTAATGTGGTTTAATATCGCAACAAGGTAGATTGACAGTCAACAGACTGTCCACTGGCAATTAGGACAACCATGTTGATTGTTTGGTGTGGAAAAAGTGACATGGATCATTTACGTGCATTGTAACAATACACATTTTTTAACAGCATGTTCATGCCCATTATGTTACATGGCAAGCCATGTAGGACTTCTGGGACTGTGATACATGGGAGTGGGGTTAAAAAAATGATATTGTTTAAAGCAAAAATAACATATTGTACCTTTAATTGTATTTATTTTGTCCCAGCCAACAGTGCTGTTTAAAAGAGCAGTGTTTTCATTCCAAACGTTGACATGATGCTCTGCAGATTTCAGGGTTATGAATTGGAGGGAAGAGACCAAGGAGTATTGGACTGGAATAAGCTGTTTTATTCTCTTTTTTTCTCTAGCTAACAGGAATTTGATTTAGATGGACTCCTTTGAAGGTTGTTTGCTGGTGAGGTGGCAATCCCCTAACAACAGGAAAACAGAGATAAGGAAGAAGCAGAATTTCATTTTCAGCATTTTGGTTGGAAATTTGATTTTTTTGGGGGGGAACACATCTGATCTCAGACTAATTAAATATGTTATTTATTGCATAGACAAAAGTATGCTTTAGTTCAAATGTAGGCAGGTAATTATGTCCTGGGACTTTTTTCAAAGCCATAATTGGATTATACATATATACCCTTAACAAAAACATTTGTTAAGGGTTTTATTCTGTGCATACAATGCATATTTTTTATGCTGCTGAAAGAATATTTTCCTGATGAGGACAATATTAAAGGCCTTTACACACCTGGGACTTGACAAATAGATGACACGAAAATGCAAAATACTCGCCTGCGAATATTTCGCATCAAAACAATTCATACCGGGAGCATTGCGAATTTGCTCATTCTTCAAAAAAAGTAGAGAAAAAAGAAAAAGAAGAGATTTTGGGTACATCTCATTTTACAAGGTAGAGAAAGAGAAGGACAGTTACACTGCTTCATACAGGAGCTGAAGCTCTATTATAATATTTTTTATACATATTATAATACATATTATCATAAACTACATAAGCTACGGCGATGCTACTACACACATTTTCAATGGACTTTGGTCCATTGTCTTTATAATTTCGATGTCCTTTGTCAAATAATACTAGGTGATGAGAAACACAACAATCAGCAGGTCATTGTAGTCGTTGTGTGCGTCCATTCTGCACGCACACAACGTGATTGGTTGATGCCTTTCAGCCGAGTTTACACTACACAATTTTAAGCCTGATTTTCCACTCGCCGACGAATTCAGGAGCTCGGTGACAAAAACCCCAAATCGGAGGCAAATTGGCGTTCAGTCAGGTCTGACAAATTGGCACTTGATCGCAATGTGTGAACTACCAACGACACAATCAAAGTGACCCCCCCGGGTTTCCGCTCAACCCGTGGGAGGAACTGTAGCACAACAATTCCTGTTTCGCTTGTGTATTGCGTAATTTCCCGTGTCACCTCTCGCGTGTGTTTTCATGACAAAACATACTTTGGAGCCCAGAGACACTAGTTGAGGATTTCTCCTGATGAAGGATCATGTAGTGTGTGACCCCCTGTCGCCGATCAGTCACGTAGTGTAAACAGCACAATGACTGAAAGCCTCGCAATTACAAGACAGCAAGTCGTGTAGTATGAACAGTACAGCGATCTTACTATTTAGAAAATCGTGTAGTGTGTCCGTGCCATTATTCGCCGTGCGAAAGCTTGGATAAATCGAACTTGTTCCGAAAAAAAAATTACACAGCTTTTTCACCACGTAATATTCGCGTTCAGTGTGAAAGTACTCAACTCATAACAATAACAGTTCGAAAACATGTATTGACGTGCAAATTAATCACATTAAAAAAAAAACCCTGGTGTGTAAAGACCTTAAGTCAGCTAACCTCATTTTGTTTGACTAAATGAAATCTGTGCAATATATATATATATATATATATATATATATATATATATATATATATATACTGTATATATATAGTTATAGTGTACCTCAGTAGTGTACCTCAGTTACTCTTGAAAAATATAATAAATGAAACCACCACATCCTATTCATCTTTTCTCTTGTTAAGTCCTTCTGTTTTCTTTATAAGAGATCAATAAGGAAATCTGTCTGGTTCCTTATTTTTCACTTCTCAAATCACATCTATGTGGGGCTCCAGCCTTGTGGTGTCGGCCATGGTCTACATCTCTAACTACATCAAGGGGCAGCGGGAGACGGTTTCTCTGGGCTACGGAGTGGAGAACACCACATGCTCTCACTATCTTCCAGGCCCTGGCATGTTGGTGCAGCAGCCGCCTGTGGCATCCAGACTCCATCATTGGTCCTTCAGAAAGTCTATGGTGTGGTCCACCAGACTGGCATGTGTGTGTGTGTGTGTGTGTGCGTGTGTTGATTGGATTATCAACACGTCAATTGCAATGGATTTAAAATGTAATTCGCAACCTATCTAGAGAAGCCAGCCATTATGTACAACCCCAGCCACAAGCTGGCTCCCAACACCACCCCACAGAGCTACTAAGTTATCGGCATCATGTTAGCATTGCATGCAATGGACCATTTTCACATGTCGTCAGTAGCATGGTAAAGTAACTTCCTGTTGTTCCTGTCGTTTTAACATTAGGTCAGTTTTATTTACTTCCGTCGCAGCACCAACATGGTCAATGTATATTTCCTGGACTAATTGTTAATGTTATGAGCTACACCTGTGTTTTTCCTTCTGGGAAAAGGGTCTATTGAGGCTGGCGATATGCCAGAAAAAAATGTTTTCACACCACACCCGATTTACGATTTTAATCACATTTTTTTTAATTAAAAAACAAACTACAAAAGACAAAGGAATTATTCAAATGTGTTTTGTTTTTTTATTTGAATACAAACGATTAACAAAAGCAAACAAACAAGGATTAAATTCCCTATTGGGATTCATAAAGTGCATCACTAACTTTCATCAAACTTCACTTAAAAAAATAATAATAATAGGTGCCTCTTGAAAACATTTACTGTATGAATTGTATTGCATGATAAGTAGTAGAAGTAGTAGTAGAAGTAGAATGATAAGTAGTAGCCTGGAAGTAGTATAATAGGCCTATGAGTATGATAAGTAGTCGAAGTAGTGTTTGATACATAGTAGAAGTAGTATTCGTTAGTGATGGGTAATGGTTTTTGAAAAGTCGTTAAATTATGATAAATCAAATAGTGACTATTGCCTTGTCTTAAAAATTACAAACGTTTTTTTGTAAGTTTGAAATATATTGGATATTCAACAGATATTCACGCTCTGAATTACAGCGATCTGATGTGGGGAGCTGCATGGCCAGTGGAGCTCCGGTGTGAATATAACGCCCATAGGAATTTATCGTGGACAAAAAAAAGCACCTACAAAGAGTACACAAGTAGGCCTATTCATTGAGATTTAGGCCATGTATTCGATTATTGTATGTGTGGGGTTGTGCTCCGAGGAAGAAGGCCGCCGACAACAGGATCACTTTTAACTCACTTTATTTGTTTAGCATTATTATTTAATCTATGAAGCAGAAGGAGGGGTATTTGTATAAGTTCACGCGTGGAGAACCCCAAGCGTTGCATCCTCAGTAGCTTTGCATCCTTCCGATGCGCTGCCTGGGGGGATTCTGACTTGAGCCGGCGACTTCCGCCGGTAGTCACTGGGCAGGAGGCGTGGCCTCCATGACGCACAATGGCTAGTGTTAAGCGCCGCCCCCAGTATATTGTTTGCCGCCATCATGTGTTGAGGTGCAGTTACTACAACTTGTATATTTATTACTACTCTTTTGAGCTGCTGATACATATGCTTATTATTAATCCACAACATATGTATTCGAGTTTTGGGGATTTTTTTGCATTCATAAAACATAGATTATGTTGTGGATTCCAGCTCATTTGGATAAGCATTGCATCACTCAAGAACATCGGCATCAAAATAAAAAGACTTGAGTTGTGAAAATTAAATGAATGGGTGTCGCTCTCTTGTGTGCAGTATGCGTGCGGGGGGGGGGGGGGGGGGGGGGGGGGGATCTTCGAATAATGGTCGAACTACAGGAACTACGGTTACTATGACTACGGGAGCTCAGGGAAGGGGGGGGCAGTTCCGTACCATAATTGCCCATTTTAAAGAGAAAATCGATATTTTAATGTTTAAAACATCGTCCTGAACCATAAATTCAAATTAATTTATTGTCCACCCCTACATGCAATTTGATCATGTGAGAGAGTGTGTCCCTTAACAAAGGCAAATTCTTCATGCCACAGTATGAATTGGTCAAGGCATTGGGGAACTGAGACATTGCAGCAGAAGTTGTGTTTTCATGGTGACCAGTTCACTCATGGTCAATGGAAATATCTGGTAGTTAGGATGTCCTAAACTGTATGCCAGTTCCCTCTCAAAGATGCCAGATGTCAGAAAGTTTGTGGACAACAGCTTGATAGGAACCGGGATGGGTTGGTTTTAGCAAGTTAGCTTTTCTAATGGTGGTCGCCACAGGTTTAAGAGAATAGCTCTCGGAAGCCAGAACTGTCTCAGAAACCATTCATCACCGTGAGCCAAGATTCGCAGATTCTCAATGACCTCAAAAACACAGCCATTGTGCATCTTTACAGTGGAATACAATGTTTAGAAAAAGGACTATACAAGTGGTGAGTAAACTTCCAATTCCTGGTCAGTTTGTCGTACTGACACAACTTTTAGTTTTAGTTTTAGTTTTACACATATGGCTTTGGCAAAAAACAACAACATTTAAATAGGCCCACTATCAGCCACTAAACTCTCTGTACCAACAATCGAAAACAATCGGTAGTCTTACTGTAGTAAATACCGGTCTCTCGAGATAGAGGAAGATTAGTTAAAATCCATTCTGTTACATCCAGGCTACAATCCAAATGTCTGGTGCGCATTTCCAAGGTTGTGCCTCTAATAGGCTTCTACAAGCCTGAATAGTTTTCCTTTGGTGTATGTCAATCTTTTTTGCTCTCTGAGAATGCCCCTGAACTGAATATAGACCTTTTTTTTGTTTAGCATTTACATTGCAAAGGTCGCCCGAGGGAAATGTGGAGGAAGATACAATAGGAACTTTTTTTTTTTAGAAGATCATGGAACTAAATTGGTCTACCCTTTCTTGAATCCTGACCTTTACCCTGGTCAAGTCCTGATGATGTCATCCCCAGGAGTATTGTTTTCAGAGCGGCAGCCTCCACATTAATACCATGCACCACAAGAAAACAAGAGCTATGATACCCAGCATCCCAACAGCCAGCCCACACTGCCGCCTGAATTAGTCAAGCTCATGTTCACAAAGCTCTGTTCTCAAATCTCCAAAGTGAACGTTTTCTGCCTAAAGTGAAATTTCCGTCATTTTCGAATACGCACTGTAGAAGGCTCTGTAAAATAATGAAAGGAACTGCCAAAGCGTTTTGTGCTGCACCCATGAAAAGCATTTACAATCGTCTCCTGCTGTCCCTTATCCAAACATCAATGGACACCCGTGGACTGGATGACTCTCACTGTACAACCCTTTCTATCATGCTCCTCAGCTTTCTGTTTAATATTGGCACTGATGATTAACATGCCTTATTGTTTTAAATAATCTTTTGTTGCACGCAACCGTTAAAGGCAGATAGAATTAAAGCACAATAAATATGATATGATGTTTGTATAATATGATGTTTAAAAATAACTCACCAGACCACCTTTTAGAAATTTAGAGCTTTGCTTGCAAAATACCAATGCCTGACTTTTAAAATTAAATATAAACTACCAATTGAACATAATTCAAACAAACAGATTACCAGTTGGTTTAACCATACAAATGCTTTTCAAATATTGGTATACCAAAACTTGGTATACAGTTAGATTTATGTTTAGAGTCTAAACTTGTCACAGTAATTGTACAATATGATGTGATGGAACGATTAAAAACTCAAAAGTCAGTGTTTGGGCTCTACGATAAAACCATTTTGCCTGCAACCGGCCACACAAGCCAGGTGAATCGGATCGATGCAGGGTTAAGGTTTAATCTGGAAAATCGCTCATTCAAACAGTGAAATCAATAGAGGAAGTCACCCATTTGAGTCCCCTTCCTTCCTCCCCCGGTGCGCTAGCGGTTGGCGGTGTGGGGCTAGCTGCCCTTTGCCTGCACTCTCCCTCTTTGGCTCCTCTCCACCCATGACTGGGCTCTGATAATCCAGGCTCTTACAGAGTCACCGGCTGCTCTCACTCTCACCCCTGGTCTTTCTAAATTGTCCCCCGCTCCTTATCTCTCGCCGCATTGCTCTGTTCTCCTGAATGGACAAGGCTGCAGACTGACAGGTCTCCCACCCTTTAAACCAAGCTAAGTGTGAATCCCCCATGATCCAAATGGTTATGTGTTAAATGTATTGTTGATTGTATTTGATACATTTTGTGTGTGTGTGTGTGTGTGGCTACCTTGGTTTGAACTGAACAAAAAGAGGCTCTCATAAATAGTTATTGAATTGCAGACTAACTGAAAGCATATTTTCATTTATAATTGAATAGTTGAATTGCATCCGTGAAATTGGGTACAGAGCAGAAGTGGCTGTTTGTACACTCTTTATTTTTGTATTCCTCTACCTACCTCTATACGTTTTTGACATTTAAACTCATCAAGGATGGAGACAATGAAAGCTCACTAAATATCACATTGTGTCCCAGGTATAGCGAGGCGATGATGGAACATCACAAGATGCAGCATGCAGTAAACTGTGCTTCTGTGTGCTGCCTGCGAAGCCCTTTAAAAAGGTCAGGCCACCACTGTAGAGATCAAGTTCTGAACCTCACCGGTGCAGCGTAGGAAGTATAATCATGTTTTCGATGACTCAATCACAAAAGAAAATAAATGATCCATTTATGTCTGAACTATGACTTTTGCTTTTGTATCTCTGTGTGAAAAACTGCTGCTTTAAGCGTGTAATGTTCTTGTTGGCAAGTGCTCGTTTCACACTCTATGAGCAGTGAAACGTGTTTCCAGCGTGGCCCTATTTATAATACATTGCCCTTTGGATGTGTGACTCGTCTTGGTCATAAAATCACTGCGTCAAAATCTTTTTATCTTTTTTTCCACGTCTTTAATAATAATATATGAACAAAAATATCATGTTATCGTATCTTTGGCAACATTTTTTTGAATGGGACCCCATTTTAAAAAGTAAGCCCCTTAAAAGTCCTTCACTTATCACCAGAGCCCAGCTTTAATCGTTAACCAAATCTCCTTTCTGTATTTTCACTGCCGTTTAATTGACTCTCCAGAGGTTCAAGCTATCTCTTCTCAGCTATCTCTCCATCACCCCGATTCTCCCTTCCTCCACCCACACTGTCCTCAAGAGAGGGTGTGTGTTTGTGTGTGTGTGTGTGTGTGTTTTTCCCACACTCTCCCCTCAGTGACAATGGTCTCCCAGTCCATTAACCTGCCATTTTCCGTAGGGGATGCTAGTCCAGGAGTGTTGGGATCCAGGTGGCTTTGTGACAGGGTGACATGCGTTATTAGTACCGCTTCGGCACACAGTATGACAATAATTCAATTCTCTCTCGCTCTCTCTCTCTCACTCTCTCGCGCGCGCGTGTGCTTTTTCTGTCTGTCTGTCTGTTTGTTTGCCTCCCATTATTCCTATATTGAATACCCAGGGGGGCCTCAGAAGACATTTATAGATATAGGCAAGCACCAATCCAAGTAGAAATCAACAGTAGGTTAATTTGAAACCTTATTTCAACCAAAAAATAATATCCAAGATGAACAAGGTGAAGCTTCTCTTTGTCTTTCTCTCTCTCACTGCTGGATTTCCCTCTCCGCTTCTTTCCTTCTCCCTCTTGCCCAAACCTCTCTTTTTGGAAACCGTTCTCCAAGTCTTCTTTATAAAAGAAGCATCTTGATATGTTCAAAGAAGTTTTGATGGCACCTAAGTCTGCTCTGTGTGCAGTTTGCTCTCCTTTGTGCATTCTGCCAGCACCCATGGGTGGGTGGGTGGGGTAGTTTATTTGTCTAACTTAAAGGGAACTGGCTGGAAAGCAAGCAATTAGAATTGTGGGTGACACTCACTTTCTTTCAATTAATTAATTTTTTCCTGAAATGGGGAGATGCCCTCTCAACTGAGGCAACTGCTCTTTTGGACTGAGAGACTTGCCTTATACCTTTATTTGCAGTAGAAAAGCCAGCAAAACTTGTTGCGTTGTTCAAACCCAGCTATTCAACCATGGTGAAGTTCAGCAGAATTATTCTGGAGATTCTTCGTTCTACATTATACATATGCATCGACTGATGCTTTGAGGTAATTTACATTCGCCATTGATTAGTATGGCTACCTCGTACCCGTGTTCTCATTTAGAAGGCATCAGTGGTTCGTGACGTAGCTGTAGTCTTGTTTGATGTTCATCAAGCCATGGGCACAGTTTATCCTTCACAACCAGACACTGTTTGAGTTGGAATGACAATCGCTGCAAAGGCAAACCGGTGGGTTTCACTGGGTAGTTGGCTTCACATACTGAATTTGAACATTTCTGTTTTTCTAATTGTTATTCCATCTTCTGTATGTATGTATTCAGCTTTATTGGGACTATCTGTACACTCTAATTGTGAGCTGGGCTACTGTGTGCTGAGGAAACGATGTCTATCACACCAGAGTCTGAATCATTAACTAGATTCAGCTCATTCTATTTTTTGAGCTGTCTGCATATTTAAACATCTTTTATGCCATCTATGCTTCTGCTTTTTTACATTTGCTCTGTCTGATTTAATTTGCTTTGGAATTTGTCATTCAAACTAAGTGGGCTTCTAAAGAAGGATATGTACAGTGGCAAACTAATTCAATCTTTCCGATTTTTGTTATGGTTCGGTCCATTTTTTTCCCTACGTGTCCAGATACTGTAAGATGGAGGGGAATTAAAATGTGCAAAAAGTAAACTAAAAAAGTAACCCAACAAAACCCTTTTAATGCTGAACAGAACATTTGTATTTGGCATTAGTCAGTGTAGCAAAAGCTATAGGCCTACAAAACAAAATCTCTTCTCATCTCATACTGTTGATCATATCTGACCTCACTCACACATTGCTTGCTTGTTATCAGAAATAGCAAAACAGAGGGCAGGCTGAACTGTGGCATATATCCTCTGGCTTGACACATGCTGCTGATTGAGTTCATAACCCTGGCCTCAGGAGTTTTTGGTTGGAACCTCTTTCGTAGGGATAAATCCCTAAAAATATAACATTTTGCAAGTATGCAGTGTCCTAAATTCAAATCGTTGCAAGCATTGATATCATCCATTCTACCAGCTGTACTGTTGTAATTACTGGCTGGAGTTTAATCTATTCCATTCACATTTAAAATGGGTATAATAAGGTTGTGCTGACGCCGGTTAGCATTGAAATGACAGAAATGCCTAAGTCTGTCTCAGTATCTCTTGATTAAAACCATCCTTTTTTGTAGATCCATACTCTTGCAGCATTTATATGATGCAAGGATATTTTTACATTTGAAAACAAATCCTGTTTCAACATCAAAGTGTAGTGTTCATAAATAGAGCTGCAGAGGCTAATTGGAGCTCAGCTAATTGTCCGCCAATGGGCTGCTGCTAAATAGCATTTGATGCATGCAAAATAGTGTTGGGTGAATGTTGATCTTTCTATTTCAATACTCATACTGTAGATACCTGATAACTGCTGTTTAGCTGCTTAGATCTATTTGCTAATTAAGCGTTGATTTTTCTGTGAAACTGTAGCACGAGTAACTTGTAACTTTCCTTAGGGGGGGAGAAGATGAAAATGAATTGCTTAAGTTAGAAAGGAGTGCAGTGAGTTGCTTCTGTAGATCCTGCTGGTGCTCTTGGGTCCGGTATTTGGTATTAAAAAGGGAGAAGGAAAAGAGCCCTCAAGGCACCCATGGGGGGTAACAATAAAAAGCCTTTATTTAGCCTGGGCTCATAGGTAACTAAACCTTAAATTAATAGTCAACTCATTTATACCCACAAAAAACGTTTTTTTTCTGGGACAATTTCATCAGTCAGTGATGCAAACTATATCTACTGAATCATTCAGCTGAGTGTGTGATGCAAGCGCTGAAAAACATTGGTGAAAAGTAGTGACTCCCTCACAGAGTCACTGTAAACGAAGACGAAAGTCCAGACTGAAGGACAACTTTAAAGCAATTATTCCCGGCCATCTTGAAAACACATGTTGGAAAGCGTGGAAAGTGGTCCCCTTTTAAGCCCCCCTACCCTGCCCCTGCCCACAGGAGAAAATAAAATCCTTTCTTTCCTTTTCAGTCGTATCCACAGTGTGTTTTTTATTTAGTGGCTGCTAGTGGACCGCAAGTGGGCCAGCTGCAGAGGGGAGGGAATGGGAGGTGGGTGAAGGGGGGGGGATTGGGAGGTGGGTTTGGGGTGCTGTCACAAAGGGACAAGCCTATTTGGGCCACAATGGAAGGTGCGAGGCAGAGCACTTAAAAGCCTTGGGAAATAAGGTCCTGGGTGGCAGGGGACGTGGGGGAGTTACCTGGGAGCGTGGCTTGGAGAGTCAATAGAGGGAGTGGATCACAGCGAGCTGGCCCAGGAGCCAGGGATAAAAGGACAGCGTGTGTGATCCTGTGTTTGTGTGTGTTTAGAAGAAGAGGCAGCAGGGCTCGGTGGGGTAGGAGAGGAGTGTGAGGTGTTAATAGCGTCAGTAATAGTGGTCCCTGGGATGAGGGGTGAGGACCGATGTCACGAGAGAGAGAGAGAGAGAGAGAGAGACGGTTCTCATTTGGGATATCGGCTGTCAAAAGGTGCCCACTGTAATGCAGACACACACAGCTAGTATAATGCAAAATGTATGACCCATCACCACCCTACTTTGTTTTTTTTTAATAGTACGTCTATAATTAGTATTAATTAAGTCAAGTATTTTTATATATGTGGCAGCCAGTGTGACCCAGCAGATCTTTACGCTGCGATAAATGGGCATTGGACTAAGTGAAGGAAAGCAGAGTAGATTATAAATCACAGTCAAATCGTACCCGCGAACCTGTGCATAGTGATAGTGTATTAAACTGAGAGGGCGCTCCCTGCGGGACATGCATCTTTATGAAGATCCCCCTACCCCATCCCCACCCCATCCTTCCCCTCGCATCTAAACAGTGTTACTCATTACTCTTCGTTCTATCACCGCGGCGGTGCAGCATCCCTAATGCCATGCACGCATATCTGTCCACCAATAAATGTTGGAGGAAGAAAAAGATGGCTCTACTACATGCATGTGCCGTGCCTGTGCCGCAATCTTTCTCCGAACAGAAGTGAATGTCATTGCTTCGAGTGTGAAATTCAACTTGTCGTGTCATTTAGTCTATATTATTAATAGTTGTCTGTTTCTTATCTGTCTCTTCTTCTCTCTCTCTCCTCAGAAACCCCTGGGAGTACGGACGGTGGGTGTCTTGCTTGAGTGAACCTGCCGCTGTAGGGTGCTCTATGTGTGCAACGGTGAACGTGTGACACCATTCCAGGTTCCTACACAACAGCTCACTGCAGGATTAAAGCCACCGCATGAGGCTGTGGGGCGCCAGGCCCGGTGCGGCCCAGACCATTTGTCGCTCTGCTCTGCATACTTAGCATTTTCGGCAGACGTATTACCATTCCCTGCCTACACTCTCTCTCTCTCTCTCTCTCTCTCTCTCTCTCTCTCTCTCTCTCTCTCTCACTCACTCTACAATTACTGGGCGGCAGACAGCATCTCTCATTGCACCTACCGCACCACTCAAAAGGGATGATAGGCGATCATCTCGTTCAGGTACGCCAAACACACCAATAACACACACACACACACACACAGTAGTGAATATAGTGGGCTTGTTTTAATTTGCTGACATTTTCGGTTGCCACAGGTTGCTTTGTTAATTCCAGCCAATGAAAAGAAAAAAATTAGGCAAAAAATGGAAGCAGAGATATGCCTATAGCAATATTTTAACTTTTGGATAAAACACATGCATTTATACATTCAGTCACATTGTGTCATATAAAACCATTGGGTTAGCCAGTTCAATTTTGGGCTTTCGGTGCTCTGGGAATTAGTTAATCGTGTGGGAATTCACTGAACAGCGGCAGCGTCTGTGCTAAACCTGTCTAGGATACAATGCCTTTGTTTCTCTCTCCAGCTTGAACTGGCCTTGGCCCTCCTGTATTTAAAGAGTGTGTAGATATCATGGGGATTACACAGAGCTCTGGTGTGCAAAATCAGCTTTTTGGGGGGTTGAAAACGTGTTCTAATCAAACATGAGTAAGTATGGGATGTAATGTCAGAGAAGGCTCCATTCTGTCATACCGCACAGTGCTGTCTGGGAGCAGGAACAGCACAGTTTGAGGCCCAGTGCAGTTTTCCAGCTCCCCAGGTTACCCAGGGTCCTGCAGGAGACGGCCATTATTGTCATGACCCAAATAATCTTCAAAGAGCCAGTTTAGAATTCCAGACGTGAAATGTGCTCTCGGTATATTGACAGGTCGCAGGGGAGGACGCCAATGCCGAAATGAGCCTACGTCAGCGCTTTATGACTTTCAAACCGATAGGCCTCAGGAAGAATAGATCCTTTTTGAATAATGTGGGTCTTCCCCTTTTCTCCATTCTCGCATAGTCAGCGGCTCATTGGCAGAGTGTGTCTCGCCTTGAGTCACCTAAACTGTGTATGTTCACAGTAAGACAAAAACACTGTCACACAACACACAATCATGTCTGTGCTTTATGTTCGTTTCCTTATAGAAAAAATATAACTTTTACTCTTTTTTTGACCAATCAGCCTTGGGAGAGTTGAATGTGTTCTATGAATAGTCAAATGAGACCAGCTAGAGGTAGGAACTAATTTGGGAGCAGCCAGGTATGGCCTCCAATGTGCAAGTGAGGGCTGATAAGCTGACTGGCAATCAGGAAGCAAACGTGTTAATTGGCAAATGGTTTCCTGTGCCAGACCACGCTGCCCATCCAAGCGACAACAATGAATTCTCTCTGCCGTCAACAAGCAAACAGGTTCTTCAAAGCTCCTAAGATAAATTGCCTCCAGCCTAGTTCTTTAAAGTGAAGGCAAAATAACTGACTTTGAGTTGTCAGATATGCAATTCTCCCCATAAAACGTTACATAATTATTAATTACGTTAATTACTAATTAACTCACGTGTTGGTCTTTCATTTGAAACGTCATTTAATTACACATTTGCACATTAGCAGTGCTTGGAACCACACTAGTCCAAAAAAACGAATCACCATTGAAATCAACCTAGATAAGCTGCCCCTCGACAAAAGCAGATCTGATTCCACATTCATTAATTTTTGCCGTTGATGCAGCACAATTACAGGCCCTTCACAAATCCGCAACTAATACCAAATGCTCCGAGGACATGAATCACGGTGATGGAAGATGAAAATAAATGCACTCCCACAAAGGTGTTAATAGCCCCTTATTATTCCCAGAGATTATACTCTTCCTCCTATATCTCCCTCCTTCATTACATGTTTTCCACTGGTACCGTCTTAACATGTCATATCCATGTCATAGCCATGTTCTCTTATTATCTTATGCTTATTGGTTGTTTGTGGGAGGAAAGCCTGACATGTACTCACATGTTGTCGATTGTGTCATTTTTGAAATGTGACGTCCATCCGTGTTTGCGTAGTACCTTGCCACTTGAAACACGACGCCTGCAGGTTGCTGCCATGAGGTCTGATGCTACTCTAGCGGTGACATATAGATCTAATTCATTTGCAGTCTATTTGAACGTGGTATATCGGCCACCCAGCTCTCTGGCTGAGCAGCTGCCTTAATCTCCTTATATAGGGAGCTTAGGCTTTTTGGTGGTGCTTGCTTCTTTCACAGTGAGAGCTTTAGCAAACATGGCTCATTGTGTTATGTTGTGCATGTACAGTATGTATAAATATAGGCGATGCTTATGCAATGGCGACTGATCTACCTTAATGCTCTGGGTAGAAAAATATGGGATTTAGGTAGTTATCATACATTTCACCATGGTTCTGCAGCAATATAAATACTAATATAGCAATGCAAATTCCTCAATGGTCTCTACTACACTTCATGATGTTGTTGTGTGTACTGTTATTTTAAGTGAAAAGAATGGTTGGCAACCCACAGCTCGCAGGTGTGCCATTTGCCGTGATCCACCCAGATACCTAACCCATAACTACAGTGCTGTACACACACACACACACACACACACACACACACACACACACACACACACACACACACACACTAATATATCAGCCTATACTCTTATGTTGTCATGTTAAGGCTAATCCAGCCTTTGCTCTACTCACAGGAGTAAGAGGAAGCAAAGTCAAAGAGCTGGACTATGGTTCTGAACAATGACTTTGCGGCCACCGCCTGGACACAGAGAGCCTGGAGCGGGTACCTGGCACTCCTCCTGCTCCTGTCTCTACACGCCACCCAGGTGGTCCAGTCTGACATCGAGTTCCCCCGGGACCGCCATTTCTCATGGCGAGCAGGTAGGAAGTATTGGAACATGTGTGCTCTGTCTGTCTGTCCTCTTCTCGTCTGTCTGTACTCCCTCCTCTCGTCTTGTCTGTTTCTGTCCGCCTCTCGTCTTCCGGTCTGTCTGTCTGTTGAGAAGGTGCCAGGTTTTGTGGAAAAGATACTACTGACAGACAAACAGACACCAGTGGGTTACACATTTTGCCTGTGTTGGAGGTCATTTGGAAGCATGTGTACAGCACCTCTGTGTCGTCTACTGTTGCACTATCCATTACCGCTTGCTCGCCTCACGGAAAAAGCAACAAAAAAACCCGATTCAGTTAGATCTATAATCTTTGGCACCAATTTCCGCGGCATTCCCATTGTGTAATTTATGCCGACGGACATCTAGGTGTTTCTGGTGCGGTTAGCATAATAATACATGCTTCCCACACAACCATCAATCATCAGCCCTAAGTTGACAACCTCCACACTGTTATCTCTGTTATAATGATGTGTGTGCTGTGACATGACTATGTGATAGCTGTGAGCTGCGCGGTAAATCATGATTTCCAGGTGGACACTGCATTGGATTTTTTGGTCGTTGTTTTAATGCTTTAGTTCATTTTTTTATTCATTTTTGAGCCATTGCATGAGCATGTGTAAATTGCATTGTGGGTAGGCTGTTAGAATACGCCTGTCCTCTGTGCAGCAGCCATTTAAACACTGCATCCATTTCTTTTCACTTCCGTTGATTTTCTTCACAGGGGTGTGGTGCTAAATTCAAGCATCATTCAATGAGAGGGCAAGGTGAAGAAATATGTATCCTACTGGCAATGTGTTCTCCTTTGGGCATGTGCATGAGACAGAATGTCAACAAAGAGAAATAAATTACTTTCTTCAGCTACCTGAAGGAAAAATAATAAATGAGATGCGAGTTATTAGTGATGTGCGGTTAAGGTATTTTCTCACCCGAATCCGCATATTGCTGTAACTGCACCTGACCGCTACTCCATTTGTAAATAGAAGAAAATTACACCCGCGTCCGCTTCCCAACCCGCTATTATATTTATGATTTTTCTAAGGCTAAAACAAACATAGTTATTTACCATAGTCTAAATTTAGGCTTTTCTTCAAAAGATGAAACGAAAGTCATGACATTAGTAAAATGTCTGCCTATTAGGCTATTAGTCTATATTATTAGTTGAGATGGCAGAAAAAGTTGAGTCTGTAGCTTTGCGTGTTGCTGCATTGTGTGTGCTGCTGAAAACTACAATTGCTTTGTGATTATCTTATTTAATCAGATAATTTGCCTAACTTGTTGCCAACCATTTCAGCATGCACATGAGAGCAGCATATTATCGCTAATGCATTTGGATTAATGAACCAAACAACAAAATGTGTCGTCAATGTTTGACTTTATAGCATAATAGGCTTTATTTAGGCAAAACGTTATTGAACAGAAATCATAGACTACCTGGAATATTATAACAGCAAAATAAAGATGCATATGTATGTGAACATAAATAAGGAATACAATAGGTGTAGACCTAGGGTACAAATTGTATCTTATTCTTAAATAAATGAGAATACATAATACATAATATCCAACAAGGACAACAAATAACAAGATAATCGGATTTTGTTGGACAGGCCATAGCCTAATGGAATTAAAGGATATGCTACACCGAACTTAGCATCCAAGAAATAGCTGATAGCAAAAAATTAAGAAGCTGATTTTAACTAACCCGCCCGCAAATCACCGGCATAGTATCAATACCAAAAAGGCTGATCCGCAACTGCCTACACCCGCGGTTACAGTCGGGTCACGCGGGCCAATTACTCAGTCCGTGCATCTCTATGAGCTATACAGTACATACAGTTGATTTGGACCAGAATCTTGTAGAATGTAAAGTCTGTGTCTATCTTTTACCTATTTGCGCACGTTTATTATGTAGGTTTGTTTAGCTTCTTTTCAGTTAATATTAGGTATAGTTTAAAAGGGCAAATGGCATCCATTAGATATCACAAAGTGTTTGAAGTTAATCATACCATTCATTCTATTTCTCACTTCATAAACTCTTACACAAAAAAAATAATTTTAGAAAATGGATTTGCCTCTCAAACAAAAGCCCCCACTAGCTGTGCAATTAGCACATTCATTTATCTCTCTGTGGTTGAATAATGACACTGCCCAAGTGGTAAAAAAAGATTAATAATTTCACTTTTGAAAGAATTTTCTCAAAAAGTGATGTATTGCATGCAGATAGTGGGAGGAGGTTTAGGCGTCCTCTTCACAGTGCTGAGACAGTTTATTGGTTGTCACTTAACTGAAGAATCAGAAAGTTCTCACAGTTCAGTCACATCACAGTTGAAGACACTTCACTGCCTGAAAAAATATCAATTTGATGTCAGTGGTGCCTGTTAAAAGAAGGTGTCACAGCAAAGTCAAATCTTGCAACAAAAGAAAAAACTAGTTTACTTTTGTGGAAAAAAGATTCATATGCCACAGTATTATTATGTTTGCCAAAGTCTGACAAAGTGTCCAAATAGATAGGCATTATAGAGCATGTTATATGGCTCTGCAGAGCTTGGATAGCATATATTCAATAGTATGTTTTAATTAACACAACTAAAAATAGGAATAACAATGAAATGCTATTATTTCACAAAAACAATATGCATGGTTTGGGACAGTCAACGTTCCTTGAAATAATACAATTTTATGTAATTCAGGACAACGAGGGTTGTTTGTTTAATTCAGATAATTGTCTGAGGGTTATCACTGATATTAAAACACATTTGGTAAAGTAAGTTCGGTTAAATATCAAATTGAAGCTTGAAAGGCAAGTTGCAGACCGCAGTAAGGCAAGGCAAGGCAGGCAAGGCAGCTTTATTTATATAGCACATTTCATACACAATGGCAACTCAATGCGCTTTACATAAAACAGTAAGAATTGAAATGATTAAAAAATAAATAAATAAAAACAACTACAGAAGCATAAAATAATGATTTAAAAGGACATAATAGAAAGAGAAAGAAATAAAATACTATAATAGAGCAGAACAAGCTCAATCATAAGCACAGGAGAAGAGAAGTGTTTTTAACCTGGATTTAAAAATGTTCACACTTGGGGCTGATTTCAGTTCAGCTGGTAGTTTGTTCCAGTTTTGTGCAGCATAACAGCTAAAAGCTGCTTCACCATGTTTAGTTTGAACTCTGGGCTCCACTATCTGACCTGAGTCAGTAGATCTCAGAGCCCTACTGGGTTTATATTCTACTAAGATGTCATTCATGTATTCTGGACCTAAACCATTCAGTGATTTGTAGACCAGTAGCAGAACTTTAAAATCTATTCTATAGCTGACTGGGAGCCAGTGTAAAGACTTTAGAACTGGAGTAATGTGCTCTGATCTCTTTGTTCTGGTTAAAACTCGAGCTGCAGCATTCTGACTGTAAATGTAATGATACAAGATGTGTCAGTTAAAAAAAAAGTATAATGTAATGTATCGTTTCCCTTGCCTGTACATAGCTGTAAAGCACAAAAACTGATATTGCCGTTCCTGTCTTACGCCCATTACTCAGAAGAAGTGGCTACTGCTATTCAGAAAAAGTCAAGCAAATCTATCTGTAGCATTTAATGAGAATTGACTGTTAATCCTGCTTATAAAAGAAAGCATTTCTTGTATCTTATTTCCTTGAAGATCGTATTGCACTTAACCTTGTCAAGAAAAGAAAGATGTAACTTCAAACGTGTTGTACTTCTATTGTGTTTATCCAAGCCTGTAACATTGTGGAGTAAATCTTGTCAGCCAGTGTCTCAAAGCTGGGGGCTTAGCTTCAAGTCTTTGCCTCAAACAAGGGCCTGTGGATCTATTTAGGATTGACCTTCATCGATATCTCAAAATGGAGTGAAATGGCACAGTGAATGCTGTGTCTATTAGAACCGTCTTTGAACTCTGTACAAAGAATTTGAATTTATTGAAAGGATAGCCCCTTGAGATGTAGCATCTAATTTTCGAGGGGTCCTATAGACACAGATACAACATCATAAAACGCATACAAACAAAGACAAAAACAACATCACATAACATACACTACAAATACACATGTACGGACAGCTTGCTCACCCTCAAAACAAATCTACATAGAGAATTATACACAACATTAAGGGGCCTAAGGTACATGTCAGAGATGTTCTGATAGACAATAATAGGTAGTATCAACATAGAAATAATTATTTTTCTGACATGGAAAGTAAAACAATGAATTGAGCGATAAAGTGAATACATACATCCATATGTTCTTTTTATTATAAAATCAATATGGGGCTTAAAGGAGAGTTCGGAGTCAATCCAAAGTCCAAGATATTTGAACGAATCAACTACCTCAACTACGAGATAATATGCAAATGAAAGGGATATGACCGCCTGTTCACGTACCAAACACCATCCTGCAGGACTTCTTATTTAATACGAGTTTGTTATGAAAACCGCTTTGGACCAAGTTAGAGGTGTAAATAACAGTGTCATCAGCATTAAGATGAACAAGACAATTTGAGCATATTTGAGGTAGGTCATTAATAAAAATAGAAAAAAGAAGCTTTTTTCTATTTGAGGAATGATCAAGCTAGTTACTATTGAAGTCACCCAAGATCATTTTGTTATGCCTCTCAAAAGAATTAATAATTTACAAAATACACACTGTAGAGTCAGAGTCATCACATGTGTGATGGTTGTGACTTATACACTCTTATCTGGTGAGTGTATATTATTTGTGTGACTTGTTTTTCCTAGTGATTAACTTCCAGCACTCATATGCTCCATATCAGTCAGTGGCAAATTGCATGCAGCTGTACAACTAGTTTAGCTACTATTGTGTGTAGGGGGGGGGGAGCTGTCAGTGGCCTTTCAGAAAAGAAATGGACTTTGGAAAATCTATTGCCCACTAACTATGTGCTCCAGCCTTCCTAGATAAGTTCAGGACAACCATATTGCCATCTGAACCCATAAGCGCACCTTGTATAAATTACGCTTCTTGAATCTCAAAGGGAATATATGAAGTGGTGCTTTAACGGGAAGAAGCGTAAACATCCACACCCATGCACAGCTTTTCAATTAGATTTATTTGGACTGTGACCGCCGGCGTTTTAATGCGTCAGGAAGACAACACGTACATTCAGCACCGGTTTTGTTCTTTTCACGTTAGTTTTTTGTCATCTTTAAAATAACTAATCTTTCCCTAGAATATCTTTTTGGATGTAAAAGCTAGTTTTATTTTTTATGTTTGGCTTGTAGGATATTTTTTTAAAGCGGGTAAGGAGCTGTATTATTTTACAAGCTTATTCAGGATTGGTGTACAGAAGGCCCACCATGGACCTCGCTCTCAACAAATAGTTTTATTGATGAACTTCCAACTGACGAGACATCTAGTGCATCGTTTGAGGTTGTGCTACGTCACCATGAGAGAGGAACACATTTTCTTTTGAGTTTTTGTGTAACATGGGATTGCTTTTGTTATATTTGTAGAAAAGCAAGAATTAATCCTAAAATCCATAATCTACAACTAATTAATTCACCATCTTAACAAAGACACAGACAAACGCTCACATACACACATTGCTTAACAGGATCATAATATGACTGTGGCTCTTGTAATATTCTGAACAGATGGCTTGGTTAGGACAGATTGCAAGATTTTGCAAGCACTGGGCTTGATATTTTTTGAGTGCCTGTCTATTTCCTTGTGTGATTGTTTGTTTTGTACATATATTTTATTTGTATTAGGACAACATATCAGGCTGTTACCAGTTGTTATCAGTTGTGAATCTAAATGAATTTAACGCAAGCAGTTTAAGTACTTTGGCTCTAGGCCCCAGGGACCAAACCAATCAACCAACACCCCACATCCATGCCAAAATCTACATTTCATTTCAGGTTTATACCCAATTGCACTGCAGTACTATTGCACAGCCAGAAGCATAAATAAAACAATGTTTTGGTTGTGTCATTGCTCTCCAGAAGGTTCTGTTGCTAGTGTGAATATATTGAGAAACCATGGTAAAATTAAGTGCGTTAAGTGTTGCTGCCCTGACTGCGTCCAGTCTGTTAACACTGCTTTTAACAACAGCAAAAAAGTTGCTGTGTTGTGTGTAGTGTTTTGATTATTCATGTAAAAATAGGAGGAAAACATGTAAACAAATTAGCTGTACCGTTGGATTTGTTTCTGCTTTTGACAACACCTTTTCAGCACTGGATTTCATACAATTTATGTTGCCAATGTTACTGTTAACACTTTGAGTTTAAAGACCTAAATGTGCGACTAACTTTTTTTATTCAACCAGAAAATACTCCAACAATCATTCACATAATGGTTATAATACGTTTTAGACGGTTTGTTTCTGGTAGATTGAACTATAAAACTATGTTTGTTAAGTTTCTGTACCCGGCCAGTTGATCAAATACTCCAATTTTCCAGAGGCTTCTGTGAAACGGTTAACGGTGTACTTTGTAAGATGGGTACACATTATGGGGAATCACAGTTTCACTGCCTCCCTCCCTCCTTTAACTTAGAATAGGCACAGTGCAAGGAACAGCCGTTTTTCAGTTGTATGGCCTTTTTTAATCAAAACTACAGTGCTGTATTAAAATAGTGAAATGATGAAGAACTCACACTCCACTCCATGATTTCATTCATGGGGCTGTCAACGATTGGAAAAAGCCCATAATAGCCCATAATGAGCACCAATAGCAAAGTGGCATTGTGTAACAAATGTAATTTTTCAAACCCATCAATTATAATATTAATTGAACAAATAACAATATTACAAACAATATATATTTAAATTAATTCACACTCAATTTCAGCAAAGTCAGCGTGGTTCTTTTGGCATATTTTGGGCATCATGTTGTTCATTTATTGCTAAACAGCTAGTTAAAGCGACACTGACACTGTAGCTTTTTTCTACCTTTTTAGTTATTGACAAGCTTTTTGAGTTTATGACTCATAATATAATATTCTTGCACACTACCATGGCCATAACTGAATAAGTAGAACGTCTACGTTCACCTACCTAATGTTACTACCCAATGCTACCCAAACCTAAATTTAGTGATGTGTGAATCAGCATATTCTCTAATTTTCAGGAGGGTAAGCCTAATCATGTTTCCCAAGGAACTTGTTCATTTTTTTGACTCATATTTCATTACATTTACTCTAGAGGGCTTTGGGGATGCAGTGGTGTAATAGTGTTTTTAAATTACACCCATTAGCAGATGAAAAAGCATCAGGAGAATGTTAGAGGATTACGCCTATGAGATTGGTGATGTGCAAGCACTATACATTGATCAGTCTCTAAACAGCTTCCAATGTGATCAGTTCAAACTCAGCATTTTTCTACAGTAGAAGTCAGACATGAAACCTTGTAAAGGGCAGCCTCCTCCTCAGCCTCCACACTTGTTGCTCATCACAGATCTATTATTACAATTTAATTCAATTTCACATTTTCATCATGTTGTAGATGTTTATTTGTATCATTTTGATAGCAAAGTAAATGGTGTTTTTTCATCCAACAGGTTTTCTTTGTATGAGCAGTTTTTATTTAATTATTTTAATTTCCCTAGTACAGTGTGTTGACAGCCTCTAATTCTAAGCCTCTAATTACCACTGAATAACAGAAATTTGTCTTTTTTAGAATACAATGTATTTCTTTTGGGACAGCAATGTTGTGTTATCTAACCTTGTGACTGTCTTGTACCCTCTATTTTTATCAGACATTTATAGTTTTTACGTCATGTTCTAAATACATACAGACAAGTAGGAGTAAAGCATTTAAAATAATAGTTATTTGAGCTTGGACACACACACACACACCTGCTGAGCAGGTGGCAATACAGCATAGTAGTTCAGAGTTTAGCCCAGTCAGATTCAAGACACAGTCTATATATAGTATATGCCTATATGGTTGTATAGAATGTGCTTTGAAATCAATATGTCCTCAACAATGGTGGTTCCAGTGCTATGACAGAACACTGCAAGATGTCTATTTACATGGAATAAGAGACCTAATATAATGTTGAGCTTTGTTGATCTAAAGTTCTACAGCATGGAGCTTAACAATGTATATGCATCCATAATAAAACTAATAATAATTTGAATCACATTAACAACAGAGTTGTAGGGCGACAGCACCAACACCATTTCTTATTCCCATTTGCATTTATCCGTCTTTACATGCAGTCTATTGTAGCATTTTCTGTAAAGCTTTCAAGGTGTCCTTTGCTCCATTCACACCGTATCAATTATGCAGCATGGCATTACAAATTCAGCAAATCGTCCTCAAATGTGCACAAATGCCCATAAAGAAATACCGTTTTTATCATCCCTCCTCGTCTGTCTCCCATGGGTAGGCTGGATCTAGTCCACCAAGTCTGCTTGATTAGGAACAAGGTCAGAGAAAAAAAAAAACATTTCAAAGTTCGCTATTGATCTGCGGCTAAAAGATATGGCTCCAATTAGCGCTTCTATTTTTCAACCCTCTGTATAAACCAAACACATTTCTTTTCCTAAATAATGTGCTGCGTATACCATTGAGGAAAAGTGGTAACAGAAAATTAATACCTTCAGAAACCAATACATGCTCTAAATGTATAACCCCTTTTTGGTCGACATTGAATGAATGCATTTTTGTTTCATGGGGATGATGGGGAGTGTGCATGCTAGCTATCAAAGCAAGCAAGCCAAAGATAACTTTGAAGGGGCATGTTCAAGGTGCCCTCCTCATTGACCAGCAGATCTCTTTCTGAACCCACTGCAGCTGAACCCTGCGCATTGCTTCCTGGCAGAGTTACAACTTGATTGAGGTTGTCATGAAAAAGCTGGCGACCAGTCTCACGAGAGCCACAAGGCAAAGAATTTCCAAGCAAGTCAGATCAGACAGTTAGTCCCACGAGAGCATCCTCAGAGCAGAGTTAGCTTTCAGAGCTGCCCCCCATTCAGAGTTACATGTGAGGGGGGGGGTTATATCAACCTTCTGCAAGGTATCTAAATTATCATAAAATCATCAAAATTATTTTTTTATTTATTTGAGATTGAATCAAGTGATAGGAGAAAGAAACACAAGCCAGCATTACATGATCATATTTGCTTTTAGGGATTAATCTTGATTGATCCAGTCCAATTTCGACAATGCTATAGCCTAACTTCTAGGGGGAAACTACACAGTGCCTGGGCCGGAAACCAGAATGTGCAAGGGGTGGAATTACAGTGTTTCCTGTTTTGTTACAGATATATTATATAAGATAAACTCATTCGCAAGTACAAGATGGAGTTTTCAAAAGACAATTTTAACAAATGTATTTCTACAGTGGCTTACTAGACAGGTTTGATTTTAAACATTTACAGACACATTCTCTATGGACATTGGTGTCCAGACAGGACATTTTAGCTTGTCTTCCCATCGGCTACGGGGAAACGTTTAGTTAACCAGGGCCCAGTTTCCCGATAACAATGGATCCACGCTCGTACGATCCTTCTTACGAATCATCTTTCGAATGATCGTTATTTTTTTCCCGTGCGTTTCCCGAAACTCCTCTTAACATGAACGCGCGTGCACAGATCTAACGATCAATCGTAGCCTTGTACCTGTCCACTGACACGGTGCTGAAATACATAGTATACCGTGGTCTGGGTGAATACTCGATTCTGATTGGCTGGAGGGTGTAGGTTGAAAAGTACACCTACGAAAGACGTTGACGCTATGAAGACGCTATGGCCACGTTGCTTGGCAACGCCTGCATACGGGAGATATTAAATAGTCCGCTGGACTTGTAAAAAAAAAAAAAAAAACCTCACGATTTTAACTCTAAAACACTTTCACAAGTATTATTAATTGATTAAACATTTCTTTCTTTCTGGGCGCCCGGATAGCTCAGTGGGTAGAGCTGGCGACCCATGTACCGAGGCTGAGTCCTTGCTGCAGCGGCCCGGGCTCGAATCCGACCTGCGGCCCTTTGCTGCGTGTCATCCCCTCTCTCTCTGCCCCCCTTTCCTGTCTATCTCCAGCTGTCCTATAATAAAGGCAATAAAAGCCCAAAAAAACCCAATTTCTTTCTTTCGTAAGTGACCATGGTATAAGCGGGATAATGCCCTTCGAGGTGTCCATTAACAGAACCGTCCTCCGCGGTTCATGCCTCCGCGTCGTCCATTCATTTCTGTTAATATTTAATCAATTAATAATACTTTAATGTGTTTTAGAGTTACAATCGTGAGGGTTTTTTTATTTTTATAAGTCGAGCGGACTATTTAATATCTCCCGTATGCAGGCGTTGCCAAGCAACGTGGCCATAGTGTCTTCATAGCGTCAACGTCTTTCCTAGGTGTACATCAAAGATAAGATTGTAATCTTCAGCCAATCAGAATCGAGTATTCACCCAGACCATGGTCAGAGCTATAGAGAAAACAGAGTTGCGACACGCTTTGATGTCGCCGCCAGGGCTGTCACGTGGTTCATGTAAGCCTCAATAGTTCCAAACAAACCGCAAGCTGCCATAGCGGTCATTGACTTGCATTGACAGAGTGAGCTATTGCGTGGTAAATATCACAATAAAACACACGTTTTTGCGCTATTGCATATATGTTAGCGTCAATTATGCTTTTGAGCTGTAGTACTGCATTGATTACTTTTGAATAATAATAATAATAATAATACACTTTTGGCGGGAGAAGTTCGTGTTAGCTTGGTTAGGTGACTTACGTGAGTGATGCTAAATTTATAAGGTCGGTTGTTCTGTATTTGCACTAGGGCTGGACCCGAATATTCGACTATTCGGATATTCGTTCGTTGGGTAGGTATTCGGTTTTCAATTTTGGGATTCGGATATTCGGTTTTTTTTTTTTTTTTTTTTCTAAATGTAGGCTATCACTAAAGGCGAACCGCAAAATACATTTTGTCAGCACATTCTTGTACTATATTTATACTTGACTGTTAAGATGTGGAAATACATCTCAGCTTGGGCGCGTGACATCACTCACAGCAGTGAACGTCAGGCTTCAGTTTGTAGCGTTTGTAGCGCACCGCGGACCTACGACCGTATTATGACAGTCCTGGATTGGCCCAAAAATCTGGACCGGCCCAAAAATAATAATACACAAAATAAAAAAATACAAAATAATCGGCCTGAAATCGTCCGGCCGAACCTCCCTATGGCAGCCCGTCCCTGGTTATAGGCCTATGCGGCGCTCGTAAAAGCCGAACAATGCGCTCTTAAAGGTTTGGAGATTCAACAAGACTAAGTCTGTATTCCAATTACAATAAGTAGCCTACTTATCGGCCAACAATAATCAAACAAGGCAGTAAAAGTGGGCATTAAACTGTATAACTGTTTTGAAAAAAGGGAAAAAGGCCGACATGTGCCCATACAATATGCAGCCGGCGCTCGGAAAAGGCTCGCAACAAAAAGATGAGCCACACATTTAGAAACAATTGCATGAACTATCTAAAAGCAATAGGCCTACCTTAGTCAGAAAACATATATGAGGCTGAACGTTTTGTTAAAATGTCAGTTATGGAAGTATTTAAAATGTTGGAGTGGCTGGCTTGACCACGCGAAACCGAGAGACGGCTGTCTTGACCGCAGTACGCGATCGGTCATTAATCAATAATCGTATTTAACCGTATAACTGCACACAACTTTATTTAACAGCAAGCAAATGGAAAACACGTGTTGGTATTTTGGTGTCCCGTGCGTGTGGACGTGCAGCTCCTCCTGCGGAGCGGTTCATGTTAATAGCGGAGTCCGGGAGGGTTCACCTTCACGGCGTAGATACGAGGGATGTGCGACTATCGTCTTAAAAATACTAAAGTGTTTTTTAAAGTTAGAAAGATATTAGATATTCAACCGATATTCACGCTCCGAATTACAGCGATCAGACACGGGGAACTAAAGCCGCGATCACCGCACCGCTTCAAGACTCACAGTATGCAACACAACGTCCTTTTGATCTATAGGCTAACAATATAAATTGATCGACACATTTCTTAACGATCAATGATCGATCATCGATTAATTATGCCCATCCCTAATAAGGAGTAATGTGGGAACATCTGGGGCTAAGGCAATTGGCATAGAAAACCCCCCCCCCCCCCCCCCGAATATTCGAATATTCGCTGTCGATTACTACCGAAGCTCCGGAGCCCAAAATATGGTATTCGGGACAGCCCTAATTTGCACTTAGATAAACAAGTTACCATTTAATTTGTACCATTATTATTATTATTGCACTCTTAGCACTTACCTGTTTTGTGAAATGTCAGCTTTTCCAAAGTACGTTTTATTAACCCTTTATTACCAAGTTTAGACTAAAGGACATTTAGTTATTTTTGTAGGACATGCATCAGAACCATGGAGATTTTAAGATGGAGCCATGTATCAGATCTATCAAACAACCACTAATTATGCTTGAATATGATCAGTCAATATCTAACTCTACAAGCAACTATTCACACTATTCGCAATTTATGTTAGAGCTGATGGACTGGAATAAGTATGACTGGTACAAAAGTTGTTAAATAAACAAGATTTTTATTAAAGAATTATTGAAACAAGAACAATTGTGTGTGTGTTTGTGTGTGTACAAGAAAAAGAAATTAAAAAAAATTAATAGGAATAATAATAATAAATATATATTGTTATTGCCATACATAATATATTATTATATTAATAAATAATAATAAGAACAACAAAAGAATAATAAGAACAAACTAGAACAATAACAGCAGTGTATGTTAACAAACAAAAACCCTTAACAGACAAAGTGGGGCAATGAAACCATAAACACACACAGATGGCTCTGGAGAAGGGGAAAGAATGTCCTCACTGTCCTGCCCTCTCTCGGTTCAAAATGGGGGAGTATGAAAAGGCCATCAGATTTCTCCAAGAGAGCATCCATCTTTTTCGTGGCCTAAAGATAGGGGTAAAGAGCAGCTGGAAGCCGGTCCAGACAGGATTGGTTATGGCCACAACAACCATACTGCAGGTCCAGGAAGATCTGTTGAGCCAGGGTCACAAATTTGTCCTCAAGAGCCGGTTCACGTAGGACTGCCTGGAAAACACATTTGGATGCATACGTCAGAGAAACCCCGTGCCAACACCTGTAGAGTTCCACTATGCCCTACGGGCTGTCACTGTTGGACAGTTCCTGTCCACAGTGCATACGGGCTCTTACCTGATGACAGCTGTGACCACCTAGCAGACTTCCTGGAGACCAGAACCATTACCAGCAGTCCTGAAGGTCTGAGAGTGGAGCAGCTGGTCGACCTGACAACACCACCCACCTTCACAAAAACAGATTCCTGTGTTCTGTACCATCTGGCTGGATACATTGTGAAGGGTGTCTTCAGCTCCATACTCTGTGAGACATGCAAGCATGCACTTGTGCAAAATGCAGATGATGCACATGAGAATGCTGTTCTGCTGCAGTTGAAAGAATTCAAACAGGGTGCACTTTATCGGCCATCTGATGAGGTCTTCACTGTCGTCCAGCACGTGGAGCAGCTGTTCCGTTCAAGGACAGATGATTCACTCATGGTGTGCACCAATGCTGTGGAACACCTGGAACAGGAGGCCATGCTTCTGGATAGCAGCCTTCCATCATGCCATGATGTTAAAAGAAAAATCATCTGCAGATATGTCAGGCTGAGGTTGAGGATTGCGGCTACGTGCATCAGGGCTTCAAGGAGAGAAGACAAAAGTAAAGGTCACCTTGGCAGCAAGAGTCAGAATAAGAAGGCCAAGAAGGCTCAACCTCCTGCACCAAAGGCCATAATATCTAGGCCACTAACAAATACCTTCCTTATTGCCATGGATGTATTTGGCCTCTCCATTCCATCTCAACCTCCCGCAACCACCAGCATCTCCCTGCAGCCATCAGTGAGACCAGCAGCCTCCACTGCTAGCACCAGCCACTGCCAGCAGCAGACACCGCCAGCAGAGCTTTGTCCCTGTTGAATAAACAAACAAATTGTTGTTCTATTGTTGTTTTATCTATGTCTAGTAAGATGACATTGAGTGCTTTGAAAGACGCCTCTAAATAAAATGCATTATTATTATTATTATTATTATTATTATTATTATTGTAGTAGCAGTTATAGCAGCAGCAGAAGTAAAACAGCTAGCATTTAAGTAATAGTAGCAGTAATAGCAGTAGCATTTTAGTATTAGTGTGAGAGTGGGGCTACATTAGCAGTAGTGGTAGTATTTTGATAATGTTTTAAAACCTAACAATCAAAACAACTTTACATAATGTCACCTGACAACAAAAGGTTAACGCACTTTAGTGAAATTATCAAGTTAATTACCTCACGTTAGCCTCCGTTACCAAGCTTTCAGTTAGGTCCTTAATCCATTTAGGGACCTAACTGACCTAACTTTACATTTTTAACATCAACATCGACATTTCATGCAAACCAAATATAAAAATAACGATGTCTAAGAGTATACCTCCGATAGCTAATGCTTAAAAATGTAAAAAAACGTTTAAAATGCTGTTATTTCATCAACTTACCAGTAATTGTTCTTGACGAGCCATTGAAGTCAACGGAGCTCCGTCCCTTGTTTGGAACTATTGGCGTCTCCACAACCCGGAAGTATCGTCCGCCATTTTTTTCCATGGGAGTCAATGGAAGTGTCGCAACTCTGTTTTCTCTATAGCTCTGACCATGGTATAACATAGACTAAGCTATATAGCCTATCGTAACTTTAGCGTCACCAGCTGGACATTCAGTGGTATTGGATGTGTTAACGACGCTACGTGCGCTACGAGGACAGCTGGAGCTCTCGTTAGCTACGAGCATCTTAACGATGGTCGTTACGCAACGATGCTTTCGGGAAAACTGTCTGATGGTCGTACAACGAACTTAACGAACCACTTAGGCTAACGACGCTTTCGGGAAACTGGGCCCAGTGCTGGCCGAGTTTACGTTCACTGTTGGCCAAGGAGGGATACCAACAATGGGAAGACAATGCTATCATTGTTGTTATCAGTCCTCTTCTGGATCCGAGATTAACGATTAGCCTTATACCCCCCCCCCCCCCCCCCCCCCAATGTAACGCACAATCCCCAGCAACATGATTGATGAATGAAACAACCCGTTCACCCACATTTGAGCATGTCTGATTTGTGAGACTATTTAGGGATAAACATATCGGCACACAAAAGGTAATTGGAACAATACCGCCATTGCTGTAACACAAGTTGATTCAAGCTCAGAGAGAAAAGTGTGTAAAAAAAAGCCTATTTGTTATTTAGGTTATTCTCCATTCTTGTCCCTGTAGCTCATGTGTCCAATTTAAAGTAGAGGGTTGCACACTTGATGCATTCTCTTGACGGCTTCCACTAGTCATTGGCACACTTAACTTACTTTAGTCTTGTAACGACTGGTGTAACGCAGGCAAAAGGACTCAAACACACAACTCGGAGACAACAGGATCTTGAACAAAAGCAGTCTTTACTTATCCAAAACAGGCTTGGTACACAGGTAATAAGTTCAGAGAGGTGCAAACAAATCCAACAGGGCGCAGGCAAAAAGACACGTCAGGATAACTGTCAGAGTTCGGTACACAGGTAATCAGTCCAGAGAGGTGCAAACAAATACAACAGGGAGCAGGCAAAAAGGCAAAGTCAGGATAACTATCGGAGATCAAAAACCAGGAATGCAAATACTAGGAATAATGCTGGAACGCTTGGTACAAAGAACAAAGACGATCTGGCACAGAGGGAAGGGAAGACACTAATCAAGGCGGGGGAGGCAATCACACAGGCGGGAAACACAAGGGCAGGAAGTGAAGTATCTGAAACGAGAGGAAAGGTGGGTTCAACAAAATAAAACAGGAAATGATGATCATAAGAAACTGAAAACATGACCTTTAACACACAGAACGAGACGTCACAGTACCCCCCCCCCCGCCCCTCTCGGGACGGCTCCTGACGGCCCAGGTTGGTCAGGGTGGCGATGATAGAAATCCGGGATGAGGTCAGTGTCCAAGATGTTGCTGGCTGAAATACCTCTCCTCTGGACCATTCCACTCCCAGTCAACTAGCAACTGATGACCCTGACCAGGACGATGAACTGCCAGGAGGCACTTGACTGTGTAGGCAGGACCACCGTTGATGAACCGGGAATGAGGCAGCAGCGAACTCTCCTTGACTGGCTTGCCACATTAAAAGGTGGGATGAACCCTCATGGACCTAGTGAGCTTGAGCCTAATAGCCACCGGATTGATGACCTTCGACACTGGGAATGGACCCACAAACCGGGGAGTTAACTTGTGAGACTCAACTCTGAGGGGAAGATCTCGGGTGGACAGCCGCACTCTTTGGCCAACTTGGTAGGCTGTGGCTGTGGCACGGTGACGGTCAGCCACCCTGGTGAGCCCACTGCCAGGTGCGATGACAACGTCAAACTGGGCTGAGGGAACCCTGACCTCCGTCTCAAGGTCAGGAAACAGTGGCTGGAAACAATAGGCACATTGGAAGCGAGAGAGGCTGGTGGCGGCACAGGGCAGGATGTTGTGTGCATATTCCACCCAGATAAGATGTTAGCTCTAGGAGGTGGGATTCTGGGAGGCTAAGCACCTCAAACCGGTCTCCAGCTCCTGATTCAGCCACTCTGTTTGGCCATTAGATTAGGGTGATACCCAGAGGAGAGGCTGACTGACTCCGAGGAGGGAACAGAAGGCACAGAAGGCTTTCAAAAACTCAAATCCAGAGACGAACTGCAGCCCCGAGTCTGACAGATCAACATTTTCATCCAAGTAGACAAAATCATACTGGTTTAACATATACCAAAGTACATCATTCGCCAGAGCCTGGAAAACAGCTGGAGCATTGGATAAGCCAAAGGGCATCACCAGATATTCATAATGCCCACTAGGTGTGTTGAACACTGTCTTCCACTCATCCCCCTCCCTTATTCTCACCAAATTATATTTCTCAAGTCTGGTGAAAATCTTAGCTTCTTGCAACAATTCAAAAGCTGAAATGATAAGAGGGAGGGGTACCTGTTCTTAATGGTGATGTCATTGAGGTCTCTGTAGTCAATGCAGGGACGTGTCTTGTCCTCCTTTTCAACAAAGAAGAATCCGGCCCCAGCCGGTGACAAAGACGGCTGGATGATGCCAGCTGCAAGGGATGATGCCTCCATCTCTGGGGCTGAAAGGGAGTAGAGGCACTCTCTAAGCCTAAGGGGACAAGACAAGTCTATGGCACAATCATGCTCTATGAGGGGGCAGAGAGGTGGCTCTAGCTTTGCTAAAAACCTCCTTGAGGTCCAAATAGCAGGCTGGTACTTTGGAGAGGTCAGAGGAATCCAGGGGAGCAGACAGGATGATACAGCAGGGGTGGACAACTCCTGAATAGATGCTGAAGACAGGCATGAGTGATAACACCTCTCTGACCACTCTGGACCAGTCTAAGTGAGGGTTGCGTTAACAAGCCAGGGAAAACCCAGGAAGAGTTGAAGACGTGGACACTGAGACTCGTGGTTGTTATCAATGACCAGCTGAACAGGTTGAGTGCGATGGGTTAACTTGCAGAGGAGATGACCATCCAAAGCGCTGGCTTCCAGTGCTCAGAAGTTAAACCCAGTCTCTTAGCCAACTCCCAGTCCATGAAACTCTCATCAGCACTGGAGTCAACTAAAACAGGGTGATCTAGAGTGAGGGAGGGGGTTGACTGGTTGTCTAACATTCAAAAGGGCAAGAGAGGGTTTAGCAGAGAAAGTTGTTCGGCTCACCAGCGCCCTCTTCTTCACTGATGAGCCTTGCCTTTTACCGGACATGCTGAGATGAAGTGGCCCAACTGAGTGCAATAGATGCACCTCCCCTCCCATAGATGGCGCTGTCGCTCCCCAGGAGAGAGGCTTGTTCCTCCCAGTTGTATTGGTTCCTCCTGAGTAGCAGGGGATGCCGGAGAGGGAGAAGACTGGGCCGTGTTCCGATATCCGTACTTCCATGAGTACACTTAAACATAGTACACTATCCGTACTCAATAGGTACGCAGAGCTTCAGATGTTAGTGCTGTTCCAAATGCAATACTCTGTGGCGCACTTAACGGAAATGACATCAGCTGCGCGGCCGCGTCACCCAACAAACACGTGAATTCATTAGACGTTCTCTGAGCGCGGCTCCGCCTCTTCCGCTACGTAGCTAAGATGGCTGCCGTTGAGTACGCATAGTGTACCCCGTAGCACACTCAGCATTTTGGCCTTTTTGAGTACACATACGGGTCCTTTCAAGTACACTTCTTTTCGCCGCGATCATAATCGGAACACCCTACGTACTCAAACTAAGTATACTAAGTACGGGTAGTACGGCTATCGGAACACGGCCACGGTCTGGACGAGAAGAGGGGTGCCAGGAAGCGAGGTTGGTGAGTGTAGACTGTCCCTTGTGGCCAGGAAGAGCAGAAGCAGTTTTGGACCTCTCTTTCAAACAGGTGAGTGTCAATCTTAATGGCAAGCGAGATGAGAGAGTCTAGGTCTGAGGGTAACTCAAGGGGAGCTAACTGGTCCTTTAAAGAGTCCAAAAAGAAAGGCATCAAACAGTGAAGATGAATTCCAGCCAATGTCGGCAGCCAAAGTGCGGAACTCAATGGCATCCACAATACGACGTCCTCGCTGTCATATTCCCATCAAGGCTCTGGCAGCCTCACGGCCTGGAGCAGTATGATCAAAAATGTTATGTAAAGCATGGGAAAAAAGGTCAACAGAAGCACAAATGGGAGACTGTAGCCCACTCCGCTGTGGCCGAAACTTCTGCTTTACATGGGAGGTGGGAGATAATATAGGCTACTTTAGGGCGCTCCATTGGAAACAAAGGCGCCTGCAGTTCAATGTATTTCACACTGAACCAAAAAAAACAGAACGGGTACCGAGGGCACAGGACCATCAGATGGTGTGGATTTGGGAGGAGAGCGCGAGTCCGGGGAAAATACAGGGGCAGGAGCGACAACTATGTTGGTACCAATGTTGTACTTGTTCCACAAGCTAGCATACCTGCCCGCCAATGGCTTCCTGAAAACTCTCCTGTCAGTCCGACAGGCCCTTCAGATAGTGATCATTCAAAGCGACTTCTTCATCCCTTGGGCCTGAAGAGCAGTTGGCAAAGAATATGGGTCGGCTGAGTCCATAAAGTTGGCCAGATCATACTGTAACAACTGGTGTAACACAGGCAAAAGGACTCAAATGCACGACTCAGAGACAACAGAATCTTGAACAAAAGCAGTCTTTACTTAACCAAAACTGTATTATGATTTGGTTGAGGTAAACCTTTTGTATTTCGTTGGGGGGGGGGGGATTTTGAAAATGCTAATCAAATAAAATCAAAAAACATGTTCGGTACACAGGTAATCAGTCCAGAGAGGTGCAAACAAGTTCAACAGGGAGCAGGCAAAAAGGCAAAGTCAGGATAACTATCGGAGATCAAAAACCAGGAATGCAAATACTAGGAATAACGCTGGAATGCTTAGTACAAAGACGATCTGGCACAGAGGGAAGGGGAGACAGACTAAAGACACCAGGAGAACTAATCAGGCACAGGTGAAACTAATCAAGACGGGGGAGGCAATCACACAGGCAAGAAACACACAAGGGCAGGAAGTGAAGTATCTGAAATGAGAGGAAAGGTGAGTACAACAAAATAAAACAGGAAATGATAACACAGAACGAGACTTGACAAGTCTGCTGTGTCCAGGATCTTGATTTTATTCGCTCCTCCATCAGTACAACAAAACGCTACAAACCGCACTAATCAAAAGTACAGAACAAGATTACTCGATTTTTTGTGTTTACCGGAAACATATATTGTACCTATTGTTTTTATTTTCATGCAGTGCAAATTAAATGATGTATGTCGCCAGCTTGTTAAGCTGGAAGTTAATGCATGATTGCTCAACACCTTTTTATTACCTTCGTTCTCAGGTCCTCACTTAACACTGTGGTGAACTGAAAGCGAAATGCATAGCATGTATTGCATGTATCGCTCACCGTGTTTAGTGAGTGAGTCTGTATATGCCTACTATGCGGTGTATCATTAGCACTCCAACCTGGAGGGAGAGAGTATTGTCATCTAAATGTAGGGTGATGTTAAACCCCCCCCCACACAAATTCAATGAGATTTCCCCTGGAAATTGATATGCTGCCTTGCTTCTCTGTCTTTGTTTCGGGTGCTGAGCCTATGGAAAGCCTGTCTTATAGCTTTAATGATTTGTCTTTGTCAGCACAAGTTGATTATCCTCCCTCACTTCCACTGTGGTTCCTGGGTTCAGCTCTGTGCACATGCGGTAATTAATCATTTGATATATTATGGCCCTAGGGTGTATATTGAAAAAAATATATAAAAAGTAAGTAGGTGAAGACGAGAGCACACAGAGACAGACATGCATACCTTAAATGCACACCTACACTCTTATGCCACAGTTATGAGGCCAGAGAGGGACATGGCTGGGTTTAGTCTATATTTATGCTGAATATCAAAGAAACATGTTAAACCAGAGAACATTGAGTGATATAGCTTGTATGCTTTTGCATTACAATAATTTATTAAAAAAATTCCATTTGCATATCACAAATGTTCACAAAAGAATGCACATTCAAGTCACACACTGTTTTATCATATATTTTACACCATATCTACCAGGTACCAGCACTTCCTTATTGTTCATAGAGGAGTGCATATTATA
The DNA here is from genome assembly GCA_030340625.1 of Merluccius polli. Lineage (NCBI taxonomy): Eukaryota > Metazoa > Chordata > Actinopteri > Gadiformes > Merlucciidae > Merluccius > Merluccius polli. Next base: position 185,184 of record JAOPHQ010002578.1, read on the forward strand.
GTATTGAGAATAGTATTGAGGACAGTGGACACTTTAATGCTCTGATCACAAGCCAGGTGGTGACCTGCCATAGAAAAAAATATGTGGAAAAAGATGATAGAAAGGCAGGAGAGGTTCAGGGGGAACGATCCAGTCCAAAACTAATTAGGCAAGGCAACAAATAAATAAATGAAGCGTTTCTTTATTGGCTCTGGCCACAAATAAATGAGTCCAATATAAAAATAAAGAAATACATATTTTCTTGTTAGTGTTTTTTTCGGTTTTGTCTATAATTTTCCTTAGTTCATTTTGATGTTTGTTCTCATTTAGTCGTTCACAACATGTTCTTTTTCATTTCCATGAGGTGAGGTGAAGCGTAGTAATTACTTGCTGATGAAAGTGTAGAGCGGCAAAAAAAGCGTCCAGCGGACTCCATGGCCATAACAAAATAATTAAACCATTTCATATGTGCCCTACGTCTACTACTTTTACAACAGTGTTATTGTTGTGCCTTTTAATGGGACATGCTGATTAATCACCATGAACAAAACATAATTGCCAGGAAATCTATTTGTGTTGCACAACAACTGTTCTACTAGTCTTTTACTAGTTATTAGGTATCACATGAACATAATGTAGTGCAGAAATAAAGTTTAGACTAGATCAGTGGTTCCCAACTTTTGACTTTGTCATCAAAACCTTTCGCGGACCACTTCATATGCAAACGGTAATAAATAGATAGATGTAATAGAATACATCAGTGTTTCCCCTAGAATTTCAGGCCTGGTGGTCCACACCGAAAAAATCCTAAACAGACGAGGCATATTGGCGCAGTCTGCCTCGTCAAATGGATTTCGTCTGCAATTTATATTTGCTTTCAAATTTTTGTTCACTCAGTATATTCAAGACTTAAAACAAAGTGATCAAAATGAGAGGATGACTTAATAAGCTATATTTATTGCATACAAATAAGCTGTGTAATCTATGACCTTTGCAAAACATTAGCTCCTCATGAACACAGTGTGCATGATTCATTGCTGCACTTTATCTTCCTTGGCTTGGAGAAAAAATTAACCATGGCATCCCATAGTATTGTAATGCACCTGACACACACATGCTCATGCACACACACGCGCAGAAGTCATGTATTTTCCGTTGTGTAATTGGTTATATGGGGGAGAGGTGGAAAGGGATGGGAGGGATTAGAGCGGTTGGAGGGAACGGGAAGTATGCAATTGAGAGACAGGTTTTTGTTTTGTTCTTTGGCACCTCTTTCAACCCGGATTGTTGTAAAGGTAATTTTAATGTCTGTACCCAACTCAGAAGTTGACTCCTGACTCGCCAGGTCATAGATTATTTGGTTTAAAATAAATACATAAATAAAAATAAACATTTTCCAGCTTTATACGCCATTACAATACCCGGCTTATGGAAGCAAGTTGAAGTGACGATAGATCCATAGGCAAAATCCAACATTAGAAGAGAACCAATGTTAAAAAGAATGGATGGAAATTAAACAAATATTAACACTCCTTAATAAAGCTATCTAAAGCCGTAAGCGAAAGGCACACTCAGTGGTCCAAGTCACCATGGGTCTGACATTGTCAACTGTTGGAAGTTGACTGGGGATCACCTCTCTTTTTTCCCCCCGCTTTAACACCATTTACTGTTTAAATCTAACACCAATAGACCCACCACAGAATGTCCCGTGCTTAAGATGGCTTTATTACGGAGTGTGAATATCCATCTTTCTAACTTAAACTCGGTTTGACAAGATCAATGCGCGATGTATCATTCAGTAGCTCTTGACATAAAGTCGTGTTGATTTACTCCCCTGTGTTGCATAGTTAACAGCTCGTCCAGATCTTTGTACAATAATGGTCAAGATTATTTTGCCGTTGCGGCACTTGCCTGTCAAGGTTTTTTTTATATGTTGGTCTCTCATTATATCTAACATACATCTCCCTGTGAAGCATTAGTTCGCTTGTAATTATTTTCTCTTTTCCATGATTAACCAACCCTTAACTAACCCTAACCTGTCATGACATTCCTATATGTTAAGCCTCTATATCATGTTTTATTTGGTTATTATAATGCACATAAAAAACAAAAACCTGCGATTGTTTGACTGAGAAACTTTGAGTCAACTCGAATTTTTTGTTTGGTAGTTATAAAACTGTCCCGTGTCATCCATCTGGGAAAAGAAGGATATAGACTGGCTAAAACGCTTCCCAGGTTTCGAGGCAATTTTCTGAAGAAAATACATGTGGTTGCATGCATAGACATCTTATACATAGACGGAGCATTGGCTGCTGTGGCGCGAGAAATTCGGCGGCCATCTTGGAGTGGTGATGGGGGAGGGGAGCAGCATAGATTGACAGTTGACACGTATGGCCAGGAGAAGAAAACAAGGATGCCGAGCTGGTGTTCAGCTATTCCTGCTCAAATGAGCGGACGGTCGGAAATAGAAATCACAGGATTACTTCTCACAAGTAAGATTTAACATTACCGTAGCCTACTATTGGTTGTATTTTGTGAAAATACGGTATTACATGCCAAAACATGTGTCCTTTATCATAGCTACACGTATGACAAAAAAAACGTGTGAAAATCAGTGAGGTATGATTAATTAAATGTGCTGACAGTTCATTGCTCCTGCCAAACGAATGACACTGAGTGGAGCGGATCACAACTCCAAGATGGCGGCTCCGAATCTCGTCAGCGCCAGTAGGCAGTAGCATTCGATGCTCCGTCTATGTATAAGATGTCTATGGTTGCATGACCCAACTAGTCGTATGCACAATTTTCCATGAGCATGCTAACATGCTAATGCTAGCAAGGCTAATACTCAAGCAGTTTTAAGTCCCTGGGCCCCTTTGAAGCGGACTTGTGATTTATTGATTGAATGGTGTTGGCTCATTTGTATATATTTATTTGTGCATAATTTCTAACTTTTTACATTTTGAACTCAATACAAAATGTAATATAATCTATGGTGGGGCACATCAAGGGAGCATGTGTACCAAATGTTGTCATTTGGGCTCGTGGTTCATTTGAAGGTACAGAAAAATCTATCCAGACAATCTATTATGGGTCCTTGAGGCAAAAATATTCAGCATGTCAAATGAGGCCATGTCAAGAAGTCATTTTCTGAGCCATCAACACCAAAATTACCTAAGGGGGATGTCCTTAAAGTGCCCACCAAGTTTTAAGTCCCTCGGCTACTCTGAAGCGGACTTGTGATTGATTGAATAATGTCAGCTCATTTGCATATTCTTTATTTTCACATAACTCGGTCATTTTTAGCTCAATCAAAAAAACAAAATATATTAAATTTGGTCAGGCACAGGTAAGCAGCATGTGTACCAAATTCGGTGTGCAATTTGGATTCATGGTTAATTGTTCTAGGTTTTGCAAAACTTCCAAAAGACAGTGTAAAGCAAATTCTGAGATTTGTTTATAAATACATTACACACGCTAGAAAGTCATTGCTGAAAACATGTGAAACGACTGTATAACCATTTAATGTTGAATTGTGGAGTTAAGGCCTTTACACACCAGGGACGAAACGAAAAAATGAACCGAAAATGCGGAATATTCGTAGACAAATATTCGGAGCAATTGTGTAATTGATATGAGAGAGCGCAAGGGTCACTTAAAGGTTATGATGTTCAATCAAGCAACGGGGCATGGTATACAAATCATGTACCATCATTCAATGCGACTCCCACGCTCTTTAATATTATTATTTAATATTAAGATTGATATGCATTTTAAAAAACAGTCATATTTTGTTCTCAGGTAGCAGTATATTTGAGTAGTTCAGTAATTTAAGATCTTGCCACTTCTGTGCCCCTTTTAGATGTAAAGGTTGTGAGTTTGAATCATGCTTACAAAATAAATATTGCAAAGTTGTACAGAGTCTGTAGTATTTGATACAATTTCACCTGTAGGTGGTGCTAAAAGAGTTGCAGCTGGTAGCAGCTAACAGCGTACCACCAGTAGTACGCGTACCACAGGTTGAAAAACACTGGACTAGATCATCCCTGTAAATAATAAAATGTGAACATGAAAGAATGTAGATTCCACTCCCTAGATAGAGGCATTGGTAGTGATATTGAACTATGCATTCTACTACACAGCTCAGTGTAGTAGAATGTAGAATGTAGTAGTAGTAAGATTCAGGCAAGAGAGTTGTAAAGAGAGCAGAAAAAAGCAGAAGAGAGCAAGATTTATTAACTAAACCTAAACTAAACTAACCCTCCTACACCACCATTGAGAAGTGTTGTATTCACAAACCTGTGATTGACAGGCAAGATGGAGTCCCCGAACCAATTAGATGCCCTGATTGGTCAGAAATAAGGTGGGAGCAGTCTAAAATCTAAATTGGCTCATACAGAGGCAGGCACAGTCAACTCGAAACAGATATTCTCACAGAGCATTTCACTCACTAATAGCTGATGGATGGTTATGCCATTTCTAACAAATTACACTCAAATAATAGCTAAAAAACTGCTATATAACTATATTTAGAAAAAAAATGCATATTGTATTCCTCTTTCCTCCTACAATGGTATGTATTGTCATGAATTTCAAGACAGTGCTTCATTTATTTCGTCTTTAGCACCCTGATCATGAAATGTGTTGCGGCACGTAGGCTTGCATCAGCTCCCTGCTACTCTACACTTTCACACATGCACTATCTCTCATCCCTGCTCACGCTGCTTCGTAGCAAGTCAAATGTTTTTCTTCTCAAATGTTCCTCAAATTTTTACACGGCTTGGTTTTGTGGGTTGTGGCAGTGAAGCAGGGCCCACCCTGAGACACCCAAAGTCAGTGTAATCTCAGAGAATTAATGAGATTGCTCCCCCCCACCCTTTCTTGCCCTCATCAGCTCTCCTTCCAAAGCTGTGTTTGTTCTCAGCTCCAAGATAATCTGGAGGTGTACCAGAGGCAGATTGGGGGTGTAGATGCAAGGGCATATTGATTGCTTTCTCATTCCAAAGGCTCTGAGGGAAGAGTTGTTGCTATTAGTTTACAGGATGTCAATGTACCAGACACTGATGAAATGTAATTAGTGTACCTGTAAAAATGGAACAGGCCAATGCATCACTTTCCTGCCCCAAACACTCTCACTTAGTCACTCACAAGTAGAGATGCTGAGCACTAATAATAGGAGTGGTGTAGTCATATTTTGATCCTTTTCCCCCATTATCAGAATAAACGAAAACAAATTTAAGGATGCAGAGCTTCTCAAGCTAACAAGTGGAAGGAGGTTACTTGAATTAAGCACAGATTTATGACAGATGTATTGTCACTGTTACTTTCTCATAAAAATACAGAAACAATTAAAAGGGTAGCTGGGAGATGAATGCTTCTCTTTTCTCTCAATTTCGGTGTGGATTTAAATAGCTTCTTAATATCCAATTACCCGTGCTGCTCTACAGCTCCTAAGCCAGTTGTGGTTTCACATCACTGCTTAGGGCTTCATTTCCTAACAGAGGAAAGTCAAATATACAATATATAATGCATGAAGATATGCTGAACTTCAGAAAAGCAAACTGTTGGAAAGTTCTTTGCAGCAAACAAAACTTCCTAGTCCCTCCCCCAGTAGGGGAGAGGCCAGTGTCTAGCTTATTAGCACTTCCTGCAACTACTGACCTATGCATTTACTGTAAATATGAATGGGCTCTTGGGTAGCACAATCATTTGCCAGTGATGAAATTCTGCGTTTTATAATACCCCTTTTAAGTTGTGTTGTATGTATGTTTGCACAGGTTTTTACCAGGCGTTTCCCCTGCCATATGGTGTTTGTAAGTCAGTAAAAAGTCCCCGCTGGAGTGAAGGAATGAATTAAGAATGTGTTTATTTAACTTGCTTAAATTATGCATTCGTATGGACGCTTGCCTGTGAGAGGTAAATCTGTTTAACTGTCTCAGAACTAATAAAAGAATTAGGGTTCAGTCTGGATGTTCTTATAATTAATGTATATGCTGCACCACAGCTCTTCTTCTTTCTGTGGGAAGAAGCATTCTTGCAGCGGTGACCCATTTAAGGCAATTATATTCCTTGTAAGACATGGCTGAATCATAATGAGTTATATCGCCATTGATTTGTTGTCCATCTATAATAGCTGTCCAGAGGTGATGCAAAATGATGCAACATATTTGAATGTAATGTATGTAGTGTGTGTCGCAACACATTCTTTATCCAAGTTATACAAGGCATTAGTCAACACTGTGTGGTATCTCTTAATGTTAAATGTGCACATTGTTGTGGAGATACCATCTGTCCACAATCACAGAGCTGTTTCCCACTACGCCGGCGCTTCTGTCCTGCTTCAGGAGCCTGTTATAAACACTGGTGCCAACAACAGCTGCTTCTCAGGATGGGCTGTGGAAAAGTGTTTGCCGAATGCAGTTTAAAAGCCATGCATCACACCGGCATCCATCTGATGTGCTTGTCTTGCGTGAGCTGTGTGAATTCAAGGAGGGTGCGGACAGCACATGTTTTTTGCAAGAAAGAGTGGGTTTTTACCATCCCCTGACACATGGAGTGATGTCATTTTAACAGCTTTTCTTGCAGCTTTTGCAAATGAGACGGCCCTTTGAGGACTCGGACATGTGCAAATGTTGATATGCGCTTAAAGGTTTTGGTAGATTTACATTGAATGTGTTTCGAATTGGTTAAGTAAGTTGAAGTTGCAGTTCAGAATGCGACAATCCTCACATTCCCATACGGAGAATTACATTCTGACCAAAGCTGTACTGTGGATATACTAATACTTGTGCTGCATATGTATTCTCTTTCAGGCTAAAATAGGGTATATGGTAGAAATATGGTAAGAACAAAGACTGTACCCAAAACAGGACCTCTGATACCAATGAATTGACTTGATTTCACAATATTGTGACACATACTGTAAAAATATGGAGAACATATAATTATGTTTATATTTACAAAAAATGTCCCCATGTCTGAATTATTTATTCACAATTGGAACTCGGTCTTGACCAATAATTCAAGTTTCCACCTGAGAATGGAGATTTGTGAGGTCCTTTTGTCCTTCTAAGTGCATCACCTTCTAATACATCTATTGGTTTCTTCGCACAGCACTGCACAACTGTCCTCCTACTTATCTGGGGGTGGTGTATGCTGGGTGTGAAAAGGTACATCTCCACCCTGATCTATCGGTGAGCCCCGGACTACCCATTAGTCTTCTGTCCTCTCCAATAAGTCTCTGGGCAGAATGGAGTCTCAAGTATCCGCACACCTCTAATGGACTCTGGGATGAAGGGGGGAAAAACCCTCCTTACATGGCTCCACAGCAGGTTGATGACTTTGTTTGGCTCCCTGATAAAGACATGCTATAGGGTGTGTTGTTGTTGCCGCTGCTGCCATAGTTGTTGCTCTGTTCTTTACTTATTGGGCTGTGATAACAAAGAGCATGAATGCACATACATAATACGATATCTGCCCTCTTTTGTGCTTTGATAAGGGGAGGATTTGTGTTTTTGGGCGGCACCAATAGAGCATTTAATAGCTATATTCCTGAGCGCATTACAGACAAGAGTAGGTGTAGGTAACTATAATAATCAGGCAAAAATGTGCTTAAATATACCTGAAGACTTTCCTTTTTTTGTTTTAATATTTATTTGACCTTCCTGATAAATGGCTGCACTTTGAGGCAGGAGCTGATTAATATCAGAGGCATCAAGAGCCTGCCACAGCAGATGGACGATATGGTAGAGTTGATCCCCCAACTCAGGTTTTTTTCCATCAGGAAAAAAAAGCTATTTCATATAGTTGGTCCACAGGGCAGTAGAATTAGAAATACATTTAGATGCTGACAAAGGGCGGTTTGTTCCCAATGTCACACTATTTCATTCTAACAAAATATCAAAGCTGAAAGTTTTCACCATCTCCTTGACGAAAGAGTACTAATACCCAGGATCTAGCAGTACTTGGAAGAAAACTGGTTATCACTACCACTACCACCAGCATACACTCACAATATACCATGCCAGGTTTTGATTCTGCCAATTTTATAAAGTATAAACTAATTATATAATTGGGTTTTATCACAAATAGTGATTTATTCAATATGATTATTATCACATTGAGATTATGTGTTAGATCTGGTTTGGTCTTTATAGTTTAAAATGATATCTAAATATGACGCAATTATAATTTCACGAGGTTTGTAGTAGTTCATTCTGGTTAGATAAAAATATGAATTATTCCATGATTCTAATAAGTAGTAGTCTTTGATATTCATAAACTATGTTTGTTAAGTCTGTTGTATTTCTATCTTATTGTTAAAGCTGCTTTAATACTTAGAGTAAAGAGAGAAAGCAGAAAAGATTTAGAAATGTTATTGAGAATTGAGTTGCATTTATGCACCTGTGATTGACAGGCAAGATGGATTCCCCGAACCAATCAGAAGCGGTCTAAAATCTAAATTGTCTCATACGGAGGCAGGTGTGCGGTCAACTAGAACAGATATTTCACAGAGCATTTCACTCACTAATAGCCAACGGATGGCTATGGCATTTCTAACAAATTACACTCAAATTATAGCTCTTAAATCTTACCCACATCACCTTTAAATAAAAAAGGTTAATAGACCACCTTTTACCATTCCAAGAAATGGAAACAAAGCTTTATGTTATTTCCTAAAGTACAGACAAGAAAGCCCCATGGAGACTTCACATTGTATTCCTTGTACCTATTGGTGTTCTGCATAGTGGCTTTCATCTCTTAATGACCATGCAGAGTTATCTCCCTGATCTCTCTTTCTTTCCAGCTTGTTCAACCTTTGTTTTTGATCACCACTCCAGATTACAGAGTGGCTTTAGTGCTGTGCAACTGTTTTCATTCTTCAAACACAAGATTAACATTGTTGAGGAGTATGGTGGGGTTTTTTTTTTGTTGTGCTTTTTTGTGGTTAGCAGACTGGAGGCAGCTGCGATGCCAGTGGAATATTGTCCTGTATGCTTACCTAGGAGCATCAGGCTCAAGGTGGAAGGTGGCTATGTGCTAGCAACAGCCGGTGTCCACAAAAGCAGCACAGTTCATTGGGTGCAGAAAGAAGACGTGTGCTTTTCTGCCCTCTAGGCAAAGGCCTATGTAAAAGAAAAAAAACATAAATTCAATAACCATCTGTAGTGTAATAACATCAGCTGTATTAAAGGCCATGTTGTAATGAAAAAGAAATCAAATGATCTATTCAAGTAGCAAACCTGTAAGGTCATGGTGTTGTTGTCCATAATGCCTTCTTCAATAAACTTTCTGCGTGGACCAATTTTTACATTAAAGAGATTTGCTATGTTTTGGCTTCCTCTGGAGACTGGTGTGCATTTTATTACATGTTGGTGCTCTTGTGTATTCTAGGTTGCTTAATATTTAGAAATGCGTTTGTGGTGCATAGAACTGATGACACTTTGTGTTGTGTTGTGCCTCTGCAACGTGCATTATATACAGATCACACAGGCAGGGGATTGTGTCATGAATATATCTACCTGATAATTGAGAATTCTACAATTAAAGGGTTAGTACACTTTTTGAAGTACACATTTTGAAATGTAAATGTAGGCCTTTTGCAGAAAGATCTCCCTAATGATGGCACACCAGATAGGCTTGCTGTCTGCAGACCCAGTGGCCATGCAGGCATGTCTTGGTTCTCCTCAAAGTCCCTACTCCTGTGGATACTCTGCTTCTTCTGTGTTCACTCCACGACCATCACCAAATATAACTCCAACTTGACCTTTCCTGGACTGGGGCCTTACATATTCTTGACCACAAAAGGAGCAAAAAGCACTATAGATATAATTATGTAACTCTCTACCTTCACCTGTAATGGAATGGTGTGGTAATGCCGGCAGTACAATTGTTTTCCCTTACCATAAGGCCATTGGAGGGCTCATGGTTAGGCGTTTCTGTGTTATGAACTGAACTGATAAAGCCCTTTGAGGCTTTGATGAGTTTGATAAACGGCAATACATAGAAACTTGTCAAAACAATCAAAAAGCTAACTCAAACACTGTTCATGTGATGCAATAGGAACATACAGTATCTAGCACTTCCTGTTGTGTACCACTATTGGTCTCTACGGAGAATGTAACAAACATTACGAAGTATCCTTTGGCACCAGCGAGGCAAAAACCAAGGACAGCACAGAACTCAAAATAAAGCCCCTTAAAATATCCCAATGCCAATATGCTGCACACAGGAGACAGACCACTTTTAGACTTTTATAATACTGGTATTAATATATGAATAAGATAGGGTATTATGTTGCTCTGTTATAGGTTCAAGATTATATAATGTTGTATAAGAGCTCCTCTTGCATATATTTGATTTACCAATACACAGCTCTATTGTAATGTGTTATGGTTCATTTTTGGACCTCGTGTACACTATGTCACTTGGTGCCAGTAACACAGAACAAGGAACAAGGACACAGAACAAGGTATCCACATCTAAACTGTGACCTGCCATGTCCCCAATTCAACTAAGTGTAAAACAAGGGGAGAACACTCTTCACTGCTATTTATACACATTTCTTTTGTTTGGCATAGTCAGCATCTTCATCCCCAGGTGTAGCTGGATCCTCAAAGACTCGTTTTCACATTGTGTCACACAGTAACCCTGTCAACCTGTGGAATCAAAAAAACCCCACCAGGGTCTTACCTGGGGTTTCTGCCTGTAGATATGGTCATTAGTTCTGCTCCTGTGCTTATGGGAGAGAAAATCCCCAGGTCAGCGGAAGGCAGACATCCTCAGGAGTGAGTGACATCCTATCCAATTACCCGCCACCTGCATGTGGCCCGGTGCCGGGCCGCTGCAAGTCGACCTCATAATGCAAGCGATTACCGCAGAACGGAAAAGATTCTGATCACGACTGCTCCCGACTTAGTTTGTATGTGCCTGCTGCAACACATCTAAATGGCATTGTGGTGGTCTTTATTGGAGTGTAAACACATTGATTCGCTCACAGAACCCCCTCCCGTGAATAGATTGTCCAAGCTTAAAATCAAAGTATAGGGATCCAAGTCTATGAGCACGAATTCAAAAGAAATACAATGTCCGTTTACAGATTAACTATTCAGTCCCCCGTGGATTTTTAAGAGAGGAGTCAAATTGATTTTGTTTGGAAAGTAGGTCCTGTATTAATTGGACAAAGCTTTTTCTCCTTGAAGGTACTTTTAACAAAAATCCATTAAATCACTCTTAAAGTTGAGTGCTAAAACCTGTCTACTTATTTTTCTTGTATCAATAATGAAATCTGGAATATTGTTCCGTGGCTAGAAGTAGGCTGACACAAAGTCTTCCCCACAATGAGGGCAGTTGGTATTGTATGGTTGCTAGCACAAACAAAGCTGCAAATCTCTCCCAAAGTATCAACTAAGTTGCCCGCTGTTTACTTTTCTCTTCTTGATGCGAGGAGTTTCAGCTGCCGCCTGTCTCAGTATCTCTGAGCCCTTATGATCCTTGTTATTTGTTGTGTTGTTGCTTGACTGGGCTTGCGTGGCCACCCACTGTAAACTAAAAGCAGACTTTATTTCATGCAGCGATATCCACGTTCCCTGCCCACACCTATAATTGCTGAAAAACGGTGTTGAGGTATTGAAGACCACATCCAAGCATTTTTATATATTTTTCTACTTTGTTGTTTTCTTTTAGCTGTTTTCATAAAATGCATTACATTTAGCAGACGATTTTATCCAAAGTGACTTACAAGTGATGCTGAGAACAAGCAATGCATGCAATCAATATTGGAACAAATTAGAATAAGTCTTAAAACAGAGCAGCGATAGAAATCAGAATACGAGGCTAGTAGATTTTCCATTTTTCAATGCATACTCTTACTGGCTTGTTATTCCAGACCATAATCATCGCTATAAGGATCTGTCATTGTTTAGACACAAATACATATCTGCACAATTCTAAAGAGAACTCTACACAAAAATATCTACAAGTACAACTGTCCGCAATTGCCTTAATGCTTACAAGTAAGCCGTGATGAAGCTATGATTATGTTGCTTTGTGGGTTTTAACCTCAAATGCATTTATACATACTCGTATATTCAGTGTGAGAATCAACCAACTGTCAAAACATATTAGAGGATGGCGATGAAACGGTTTGCCTGATTATGTATTCATATACTGTTAAAATGCATTGATACAAATACTAACAAGAAAAGGTATCGACCTTTCTGATATTAGCTGCTGCGGCGGAGGACTTTTGTGTCATGCAGCCTTATATATGCAGCCAGTATACCTCTACTCTATAATTAAAGACGGGACATTAAAGTAAGTGCAGTGTTGATGCCTTTAGTCTAAATGTGAAATTATGGTGGAGTCCCATCAGGGACGTTAGTAGTCTCACAGCCTCGAGGTGATTCATTACTGGCAGACATTTAAGTTGTACTTGATGCTTTCCCTGAAGGAAATGGCATGCTTTGCAACAACAGCAGCTCATTACAAAAGCATAAATGCAAACAGAAATAGATAAACACTGTATCAAATGCAACCACACGTTAATATTCAAAGACAGCTTGGAAACATTTTCGCTGCATCAGCTAATCATCTTCTTGATACAAATCATGCAGCTCTCCAACACAGCTTTGGGTTTATATGGTTTGAATCATTGGTGCCAGTGATCCACAACCCGGAAACCCCCAAAATGATCCATTAGAAATGTTATACTCACCGACCCCAAATCTTTTTTAATTTACCAAGTAAACACCTGGTCGCAATGAGCTGATTCTGACTTTTTTCCGGAGATGGATTGACTAGTGGATGATAATCTTGTGACTTTCTGCATAAATTAATGTTGCAATTAGGTATGCACCTCACTGCTCATAAATTACTATTGATGGAGGCATAGCATGCGGGATGCTTTTTTGCATAATGGCACTCAGTGGCATAGGTATCATTTAATTAAAAGTGTTATGACAAAGGACGGGTGCACTCAAACAACCAAACTCAACCCAGGGAGAAAAGTTGAAGATAAATGTAGAAGCAGATGCTCAGCTATAGTGAAAAGCATTTACAAGTTGCAATGCGGTAGAAAAAACTCCCTCTAGGTTATTGGCAAACACAAAGTCACCAAGTGAGCTAATTGTTTTATGAATTATGAGATGGGTATGCAAGATGCCAGCAACACTGCCTACATTATTCAATCTCTGTAACAGGTTTAGATGTGACCTTTACACACTCCATGCTCTAACCTGGAAGTCAGCCATAGTTCAGCAATGGCTTTACTTACATTTTCTATAAGTTGCAGAGAACAATTGGACTTATGTTTTAGCTTTTAAGGACAAAAACTTAAAATAATTGTTCCATTGTTAAAGCTAGTCTAGCTTCACTCTTCCACTTAGTAGATGAAACAACTGAGCATGCCCATCATGTTCATTTGCCTTACCTCTCTGGGATTTTGATTGAGCCTCGTGAAGATACAATACATGACCTCTACCAGGTAAATTGCTTAAACATTTGTGAATACAAATGTACCTGCAAGGGGGCATATGAAAGTGGCGTATATAATTAATATTCTGTTTAAACCTTTGAGCCCAGCAGAAAATGCATGTGCTTTGATATAAGTGCTTGAATAAAATTGTGAAGAGCATTGGAATTTCTCTTCACAAGCACTTCCAATGCAATGGACAGTGTTGTGAACAGATAGTCACAGAATCATGGGTTGCAGACTATGGTTTTGACTTTCCAAACTCAACAAAGTTGACTCTTGATTTGCCGATCTGAATGGCCCGGCTTACACATAATAATATAATCATTTGTTGACAAGCATCATATCCGTTTTCTTCACAATTATGTGGCATACTATGAAATTCTATAAACAGTACATTATATACAGTATTCACTGTGGATTGGTCACACGCCGTGAAACTTGTCGGTGACATAATTTGCCACCAGTTTGATTCAAGTGTTTTGTTGTTGTTTTTTATTCTCCATTTAGTCAAAGTGTAATTAATACCACAGTGTGTTTTAGCGCCCAGTGGGGCTCCTGTAAAGTAGTGCAAGTGGTTCTAGAAGCTGTTGGGCCATTGGACACCTTCCCCCCCCCCCCCCCTGGGAAGTGAGGGGGGGGGATGCTGATGCTGACAGACAGAGAGGGAGTCATTATTCAGAGATGAGGGGAGCAGGGGGGCAGGAACTGCGGCTCGTGTTGGCCTGGCTTCCCCCTCCCCACCCCTGTCAATGGAATCACTCACAATCGCACCTCGATAAATCACACATGGGTGACACACACGCACACACACACACACACACACACACACACACACACACATACTCACACTCAGTGTTCCCGCTGGGGAAATGAGAAGATAGTGCTGAGGATGTGTGTTGGTGGGTGTGAGATAGGAGCCGTTGGTGACCAAACCAAGCAGCGAGGCTCCGAGAACCCTTGAGACAACAAGCCGTCGCATGAGCCATCTCCAAGCAGCCAAAAGAAAATAACATGAGAGAGGAGGAGAAACCATACGCCCATACGCATTAATGCAGTAATAGTTTATGTTTACACTATAGTCAGACGAAATAAATACACTACAGGACAGGGAAAAACATGCCCCCGGAAAATATGGGAAAGCCATAGTTGACCAGTGCATTTTCCTAACGATTTTCCCACTGGGTGGATCCTGTTTACAAACCCATTATACTATACATCCAGTTAGACACCAATTTTGTTTTGAATTGGTACCTCATTTGCAGTCTAAACACAATTTAATTAAAGATTTGTGTGTGTGTGTGTGTGTGTGTGCATACATTCATGCACACATGCAACACACAGAACATGTCCGGTTGTGCCATCATCACAAATGCAAGCAACAAATGTGTCATCATTTGTCACTTGCATTTGTCATTATTTTTTTCTTCTGCTGCTTTTTCTTCTGCTGTATCGGAGTTCCTGTGGACATTTCAATTGAGGATTATACGTATGATAACGTCAACACCATGGGTTGAGTTGGACTCAATGTCTCCATTAATATTGCAAAGCTGGGGACGTGTGGAGCCAATGATCTGCTCCGATGAACTATGAAACAATTCAGCAGTTTGAAATATTGCCCTCCAAAGCACAAAGCAGAAAACCAAGCAGCAGAGAAAGCAGTTATGATTGGTAAAATGTTGGCAACATAGGGTTAACTATGGCTCTGGCTCACCTTTTTGTTTTTTGTTTGTTTTTTTTGAGAAAAAAAAAGAAAGCTATTTATGTATATTTAAGCATTCGTTTGAAAGAAATTTTCCAAGCCCTTAAAACTCACAATTACACAAATGTAATTTTTAGGTGAGTTGAAACTTACTGTGGACAGGAAATGTATGTTACTGACTCAGCGAGGCAGATTGAATACATTATGCTCAGTTTTTTGGGCCATGCCTGAATTTCTTTGGACAGGAGGGCAAAAGGACAGGGAGGCTAAATTAACAGTTTGATCTCATTCATTAACGCCCCATTAGTTGGACAGGGTGCCATATTTGTGTGTGTGTCTGTGTGAATGTGTGCGGCAGTGATGATGACCAACACTTTTTAATACTCATTATTACTATGATTCCTCGCTCAATCATAAGACAAACACAAAGGGTAATTGAATAGCTTCAATTTGCGCTTGATTGCACACTGCTTAATAACTCTTAATAACTCCAGTTCGAACAATCAAACAAAAGTGATGAGTGATGGAAAAACAGGCTGACATTGTTTTGTGTTGTGGCTCTCTGTTTGTCTTCCCCGCCACCAGGTCAGTGGGGTCATTGCACAGGGGGAGGAGTGCGGCTCGGGTGGAGTTCAGACCCGGACCCTCTGGTGCGTCCATACGGAGGGCTGGACCACCCACCACTCCCACTGCTCGCAGACGGACAGGCCCGAGAGCCGCCGCCACTGCTTCAAGGTGTGCGAGTGGCACCAAGACCTATTCGATTGGGAGGTGTCGGTCTGGGGCGGCTGCTTCCTGGTCCCCTTCTTCTCCAACGAGCTGAAGCCCCGGTCCTCGGAGTGCGTCACGGCGCAACACGGTGTTCAGCGGCGCTCGGTCCGCTGCGTGCGCACGGCCAACCGCACGGCCGTGGCCACCAGGATATGCGAGTTCTTCTCCCAGAGGCCGTTGGCGGAGCAGGCCTGCCTGATCCCGTGCCCCGCAGGACTGCGTCGTGTCCGACTTCACGCCTTGGTCGGGCTGCAGCAGGACCTGCGGCGTGGGCCTGCAGCACCGGACCCGACACGTCCTGGCCACGCCCGTGTTCGGCGGGGCCCACTGCCCCAACCTCACCCAGACCAGGACTTGTTCCAACCCGGCGCTCTGTCCCTCGGGGGAGAGCGAGCACCGCTACAGCCTCAAGGTGGGCTCCTGGAGCGAGTGCCGGCTGCCCCATCGCAAGGACCTTCTGTTGCTGAGCGGCAGGACAACGGTGGATTACAGCGCCACCGCCGCCACCCCCGTGGAGAAGAATCTAGTCAAGCGGCACGCGCAGGCCTCCCTGCACGCCCACCACCCACCACCACCACCACCACAGCCAGAACCTACATGGTCAGCGCCACCACCACGACACGCAGCCCCACCCCTCTAGCGGCCGCATGTCCTGGGAGCTGGAGGTGGGCTACCAGACGCGCCAAGTCCGCTGCACCCGAAGCGACGGCAAGAACTCCATGCTGAGGTAAGCCGTCCCTGTGGTTCCGGCTCCATTATTCACTCAGGGGATTAGCCGGCGTACCTGAGTGGGATCCACAGGCGATAACGACTGCTCTGCACCACACTGAATTCCTGGTCCTTTTTTTTTCTTTAAAGTGGAAATCCCAGATTAGCATGAAAGCAAAGTGCTGGACCAGCTGCCTTTTTTTTGAAAGAAGAATCCTTGAACAGCGGCCTGCGAAACTCTTCCAGTCGCACAGTCTCATGTTATTCTTCTGTTCACTTAGCATGCCAGTTGAGGTGGATAGGGGCTCTCTAGATTAATTAGGGCATATAGGTAACTCAAACCAACCTAAATTAAATCAAATTGAATTGCATTTTGACGTTCCTTTTGTGAAAAAAAAACACTCCTGTGGGGCACCTGTGGGGCATTTTAATGGTACTATTACAAGCAAGGTATGTTCACTGTAATAAAGCACCAATTATTTTCTGGTCATTAACTTTTCAATTATGGTTGGATAATGTGGGAACTGCCATTTTCGCAGTTGATTCCCACAATGGTGCAATGCTACACCATTGTAGTAAATGTGTTAACTGCTATTTTGGTTGGATAATAATGGATTTTCTTTTCTGCATACAAACTCTCACCGTGGGCATGACATTTCGTTAACGAGCGTTTTGGACAGTTGAAATTATGCATGCAGGAAAGAAGTGATTGCTCATATGTTATATTGAGAAATTGTCACAATCTAGATGGTGTGAAGAGAGACTGTTAGCTGACTTTTTATGCAAATGTTACATTAATAAATGAATGTAACATTTGCTCCGGTCATACCTCTTTATGGTAACCATGGTATCCGAAAATGTGTTGGCAAATACTGATAAATTAAATTATGCTGTTGTGTTGCGTGGACCACATTCCAATGAAAAAGGAACTGAATAATTAATTTCCCAAATTAGTTCTGTGCAGATTGAATTGTGAGGATCAAAAATGTTAATATAGTTAATGGCTAATTTATACAAACATAGTTATATAACCTCTTATGTTCAAGAAACCATACATTCGATCCACTATTTTTCAAAACTAGGTTAAAAGGTCTGGCTGGGGATAATTTACAGTGCATGGTTAACATATTCACTTCTGAGTCACATTACCGCTTTTGAATTTCTATTTCCCACCTGAGTTTTGGATTCATTCCGCTTTTCTAATTACAGTCTAATTACCAAGTAAAATCCTACCCAAATGAATTTGGCGTTCATAGCGTAATACACCTAACTAATTAAATTGTCCACATTAAACAATGAAAATTGTAATTATGTGACTAATACATTTATTCATGTTTTATAAGTGTGGGTGTGGGCTCCGCCTTTTGTACCATTTATGCATCGACCTCAACAGCGATTGAGGCATTCGATGTCGATGTGGATATGACTTTGCCTTTAAATGGTAATGTCACGCATTTCGTCAGACCCCCAGAAAGGTCATTTGTCCGTCAGGGGGTGGAGGTACACAACGTAAGGTCCGCCACGTGGATGGCATTTCTTCCATCTGATGTGCCATTTTCAAGCCCCTCTGAGCAGCCGGCTTCCTCGCAAAAGGCCTAATCAAATTCCCACCCCCGCTGACATCCGTCATATTTCTCCTTCATTCTTCCCTCCTCTCTGTCCGCGGACCCAATTTATCAAACTCCACAAGGGTAATGAAGGCATTCACTTTGAAAATCTGGGTTTTTTCTTTCCTTTGAGTGAGACACATATTTGTTATTCTTTTATTTTGAAATATATGCTATACTACTTCTATATTATTACGCTGTTAGTTATATATCTGCAAAAATAACAATTTTTTTTCCTGTTCCCCTCTGCAGTCTATGTGCCCAGGACGACTCCCCCTTGACCTTCCGGTCCTGTGTGATGCCCAAGGACTGCGAGACGTCTGATTGGTCATCATGGAGTCCCTGCTCCAAGACGTGTCGCTCGGCAGACCTGTCGCCTGGTTACCGGGTCCGGGCGCGGTCAATGGCGCAGATTCCCATTGGCGGAGGCAAAGAATGCCCTGCCCTTGAAGAGAAAGAAGCATGCAACATCATTGGAGATCGGCTCCCAAACTGCCCCAGGTGTTGTAGGCTAATAGTCAGTAAAGCAGTGTTTGGCTTCACATGCAAACAACAAGAGATCTGTTTGCTTGCGTACGAGAGACGCCCGAGGCGCAATGCAAATGTGACACTCAACAATGATTTTTAATTTTCCCTTTTCACGCTGTTTCACTTGAACACGTTTGAGTCACAGCCCTAGATGCCCCAAACTGCCATTATTTAATGGAGGGAAAACAACATATTTTAACTTTGACTTCGTTATTATTTCTTGTAGTGGTAGTGCTGGTAGTAATATTGTTATTAGTTTTGTTATTGTTATTGTTGTTAATAAGACCCAGGGTGGTTTATTAACCCTGTGTTAAAGGAAGTGCGTTACAGGGTCTCATTGTTAAGTGTTCGATGCTTGCAGTGAGATGAGTTATGGATGATACAATGTGCAGTAAACAAAGTAGTCAATAGAGAATTTTTTTTTCTTCCCACTGTGATGATTAGATTTTTTATTTGCTGATGTTACATGGAGTGCCTCAAAGCAGAAGCTTTTCATGATTAGGGAAAACTCATTATGGAAATGAAGCATGTGATAGATTACTAAAAGCTGTGCCGATATGATTTCCTTCTGCGTGGCCACATTTTTTCATAGTCAAAACCAAGCTGTATATAAACGTGCATGTGCGTGTCTGTGTGTGTCTGTCTGTGTGTCTGTTTGTCTGTGTTCTCTAGGAGGACTTTCTACAAACGTAACTTAAGCAAATTAACCTTACAGGCGTGGGTTCAACCCCAGCCCCAACCTCAGGGGGTCTTCAGGGGACATTGTGTTTAGTGCTTTAATCTAGACTTTAATATGTAATTAATCATATCTTTAGTCATGCTTTTGTTATTTTCATGAGAAATTGTCATTAGTGTATATTTACACTGTGTGTGTATGTAAAATGTAATGTAACTGTATGAGTGTGTGTGTGTGTGTGCATGCGTGCATTTGTAGTATATGTAAATATGTCTGCATGTGTGTATGTACAGTATATTTAACTGTGTGTGTCTATGTACAGTATATGTAACTGTATGTGTGTACGACGTACAGCATATGTAACTGTAGGTCTGCGTTTGTACCGGCGTTTGGCCAGGTTTGTATGGCGGACCACAGACTGGGGCTCGTGCCGCGTGAGCCCCCTGCTGAGTCCCCAGGACCGCCGCGCCGCCAACGCCAGTGTCCTGTGCGGAGGAGGCATCCACACCAGGGAGGCCTACTGCGTCCAGGTCCCCGACCCCTCGGCCCCTCATCACAGGAAGGAGGGTAAGGAGAGCCCATCTCACTAGACAGGCCATCATCATCATCATCATCATCATCATCATCATCATCATCATCATCATCATCATCATCATCATAACAACTCCATATCAGATCCATGGCATGTTTCCCTGACAAAGTGAACAATGTGAAAGTCGTGGCTCTGAAAGTGTGCGAAAGAAGCAGTGACATAGAAATTGCACAAGACGAGGCATTTTTGCCTCATTAAATGTGTTGTTGTTTTTTTTTTACAAGCATTGTTTACTTTGTATCTTTATCTCGCTAATCATTTAATGTAATTACAGTCTTTGACAGGGATCTGAGTCAGCCAATTACCTCTCACACGGTGGCAAAGGCTATACACATACCGGATTCAAGTATTGTTGTTTCTTATTTGTGACAACGAAAATTGAGAAAAAGTTTGCCAGTTGCTAATTTATTTGCAGAACATCGTCGAGAAGCTCACGCTAAAAAGCCATAGGAGCAACCGAGTGTGCATGTGTCATGAACACAAAAATAATCATCAGGATAGATGAATGAACATGAACTATAAAACAAACACAGACGCTATAAATAAATATAATAATACACTGCCAGAGCACCAGTTTTATTCTCTTTAATGGCTGGGACTGTTTTGATTGGCTAATGATTTGTTTAGAAATGTGAGTTCAGGGGAACCTTCATTGACTGTTTGATAAATATTTGGACCACAGGTACCGCATGGTGCAACATGAGGTGCGGTTTGCTCCCTTTTCCTAATCACAGAATAAAAAGTGTTTTTAATGCGCACTCATAATTAGAATGTATAGCAAGCTTTAAAGAGCATCCTCTCCCATCCATCATCCTGAAAAACTGACACCGACTGGGAAAAGAAAAAAAAAACCTTCTCATAAATGCATCTCATTATAGCAAACTTTAGTTAGCATACCTCAAGTGCAAAAAAAGTGACATTCCCCATGTCATCACTTTGTGGCCCTCCACTCTTTTAAGCTGGTGATTTGCTTGCCTTGGTGCGGGGGCTGGAGTCTTCCTTTGTGGCTAGGGGAACAAATGAAAATAAAGATTGTTGTTTTGCATGACTTAGATCAAGGAAGAGCTTTAAAGATCAGAATGACAGTGATGCAGCAAACGCTACACATACAGAGAAGGGTAAGAAAGCAAAAGCCCACACATTTCCAAACATATTTATTTCAAATATATTATTAAAACGATGAAATTAGACACACTGAGAATTACTTCTTTTTTTTTATACCCATAGAAAATTAATACAACGGAAATGATAAATCATGCAAGTTGTTAAAGGTGATCAAAGACCCTGAAATAACTTTTAGTGAAAGCATAAAGCTCATAATGAACCATTTTCTTTCTGTGGGCAATGTTTTAAATGGAAATGTGTTGCTCAATTATGCACAAAGGCAATCTAAATTCAATTAAATAGGTTGTTTGCTTCTGGACATTACTGAATAAATAAATAAATAAACAAATTAATAAATACAAGCCAACTCATTCTTGCGCCAACTCATTCGCCATATGAATTTGCAGCCTCTAGTTTTCATTCTTCCTTTTCCTCTTTGTCCTTGTCTTTTAAGACAAAACACAACATGTGCAATAACCTTTGTCTCCTCATCAGAGATAGACCCTTATATGTGGGAATATTTGGTATTTTATTAACTCAATATGCCCCCCCCCCCATCCCCAACACTAAGAAATAAAGACGTTAACAAAAACAGCACAAAACAATTGATGAAAGACTCCTTGAGAGAGGACACAGAATAAAGTATCGCAATGGGTGCTGGATGGCCAGACATGATAGGATCACATCCATAACACACACACACACACACACACACACACGTAAGGACCACTCTCATTGAGGAGTCAATGTCGCAAAGGTCAGGCATACTCCATTAATGCATGGAGTGTTTGTGTGTGTGTGTGTGTGTGTGTGTGTGCGTGTGTGTGTGCGTGCGTGTGTGTGGTGTGTGCGTGTGTGTGCATGTATATTTGTCTCTCCTTCTTCCCCCTCCTTCACTCTCTCGCTCTCATTTCCTCCCTTTTGAGCAGATTGTGGATCAGCTGTATGTCTAATGTTTATTATCAGTTAGTATGTTATATTTTATGTATTTTAGCAATTGTATATGTTTATGTATGTTTTTCCCTGTAATCTTAACGAGGATGACGTGGAAAAAAAGTCCTTTCAAAACTAAAAATCTCTCTCTCTTTCTCGCCCACTGTGTCTCATCCGGTGGTGTGCCCCAGTGTCGCGGCCCGTGAGCGCTCGCCTGTGCGCCGGCGAGGAGCCTCCTTCTGTCGTCCAGCTCTGCTCGCTGCCCTGTCCCAAGAAGTGCCTGCTGGCCCCCTGGTCCGCCTGGGGAGCCTGCGTGCCTGACAGCTGCCTGCAGCCCCAGTCGAAGAAAGGTAAAGGTGAACGGTGGTGGTGGACACAATCATTCTCATTGGTAGTGTCATTGTTGTTGTTGTTGTTGTTGTTGTTGTTGTTGTGTGTTTTACCCTGCTAACTTGGCTTTCTACATGACATGTTGATGGTGTATGCATGTGTAATTGATCAGAAAGAAAGAAAGAAAGAAAGGAGGGAGGGAGGGAGGGAGGGAGGGAGGGAGGGAGGGAGGGAGGGAGGGAGGGAGGGAGGGAAAGAAGCAAACAGGGAACATAAGAAGGATGGAGAGAAGGAAACAGCAACAGATAAGAGTCGGGAACAAAGTCACAATGGCAAGATGAGAAACACAGGGTGACAGTCACAGAGCACAGAGATGAGCAGATAGTGACAGACAGGAGGAAGAGAGAGTGCGATAGGGAGAGCCAGAGAGAGAGAGAGAGAGAGAGAGGGAGAGAGTGAGAGAGAGAGAGAGAGAGAGGGAGTGTGAGAGAGAGAGAGAGAGTGGGAGAGTTAGAGAGGGAGTGTGAGAGAGAGAGAGAGAGAGTGGGAGAGTTAGAGAGGGAGTGTGAGAGAGAGAGAGAGAGAGAGAGAGAGAGAGAGAGAGAGAGGGAGAGAGAGAGAGCGAGAGCGGGAGAGAGTTAGAGAGGCAGTGTGAGAGAGAGTCTGTATATAAATGATAGATTTATATAGATGGATTGTGAATAAGTGGCTCGTGAAGAGTGTATCAAGGTCCGTTGAAGTAGGCAGCACACGTACTAACACAATATAGTGCGATGAGCGAGAAGAGAGAGAGAGAGAGCCTGGGTCTTAAAGGGCAGGATGACCTCGTCCCCGCTGTGGGCCAATGTCTATGAAGGCTCCTTCGGGAGGAGCCCATGAGAGACACTTTGTAGGTCAGCGACTGCGCCGACCAATACCTCAATGGCGTCCAGCCAATTGCACTTCATTGTTATCATGTTTTCCAGGGGGGGGGGACGGGGGGACGGGGGGACGGTAGGGGGGAACACGGCTTCCTATGTTTGTTGGCCCACGTGGGACCCTCTCTCTCTCTCTCTCTCTCTCTCTCTCTTTCTCTTTCTCTCTCTCACGCACTGTGTTGTCATGGCAACCCCCCCTCCCGTAAAAGAAGAAAAACAAAGAAGAAAAATTGGTTTCAAACCCAATTGCAAATCACTGTCGGCAAGGTGTCTCCCGGGATAGTGGAAGGGTAACATAAACACGGTGGAAATATTATGTTGTTATATTGCTATCATTCAACTTATTTGCCTATCCACCCGACATTTTATGGTTGCACCTTTCTGATATTTCCCGTCGCGCTGTTTATACTGTGATTTTGATCTGTGTATTTAGATACACATTAAAGACTAAGGAACTTAGGAGCTGAGAGACGAAAGTCCCAGGCCGGCGGGGGGGGGGGGGGGGGGGGGGGGGGGGGGGGTGATGGGTCCACTCACTCTTTTTTTTTTTAACCTTTCTGTTGGTTCACAGTTTGAATGTTATCTTTTCCACAGTGGTGTAATCGATCCACTACTCTGTCTGTGTTTGGCTTGGGGACCGGCCCTGGTCAGCACCCTGAAGACAGTAGTTCTTCAACAGGGGAGGAGGGGAGCTGGGATGAGGGGGGGGGGCTGGCGAGTCCGGCGCCAGGACGCCGGGCGTTTGTTGTTTCTCTGCTGTGCGTTCTGATGCAAGTCAGCCCACTGTGCTGCAGGTGTGAACCCAGAAGCAACCTTTCCACGCCGTTGCTCTCTCTCTCCGAGTGACTTGAGTACATGAAACCACAAGCTAGAGCTGAGGAACTAATTGGTTTTATGAGTTTTATGAGACGGTGTCTTACTAACGCCACGTACAAAAACGCAAAGCATATTCAGGAGGAACAGGGAACTGTAAACCCTGTGCTATCTGCAAAAATGTTATAAGCTGTTATTGTATCTATAATAATAATAATAATATATTTACGTATGTTACATTATATACTTATGTATGATATCAATTATGAATATTATTTTGATACACTTGTTTAAATATACTCTTAACATTTATAACAAATGCGTTTCTATTCTGAACAAACTCAACATTAGATTTCTTCTTCTTATCAATTCTTCCAAAGAGCCATCCTAACCATCATGATGGGGACCAATGGATTCATCATATGAATTGGCTTTGCAATAATAACTGTGTCAAAAGTGCCGATCACATTATTGGTTGACCCCCCTGCCTCCCCCCCCCCCCCCCCCCCCCCCCTCTCCACATTCGCTGTAATGACCGCCTCGTCTAAGTGCCGTTTAGCGCTGATGACACCGAGCTTGTCGTGGCACTTTTCCAATTTAGGCGTCTTCTACTCCATAGATTCT
Organism: Merluccius polli; assembly: GCA_030340625.1. Classification (NCBI taxonomy): domain Eukaryota; kingdom Metazoa; phylum Chordata; class Actinopteri; order Gadiformes; family Merlucciidae; genus Merluccius; species Merluccius polli. The sequence goes on from JAOPHQ010002578.1 coordinate 209,939, forward strand.
CACTTTATTTCCTGTCCGTTTTTTTTTTTTCCTCCTCTCATCTCTTATCAATTCAGCATCACATTGTCTGTCTACTGAAACGTGGGGGGGGGGGGGGGTGTGGGGGCAAAGTGCTTTACGACGGTTGCCAAGGCGACCCCTGCGTGTCCCCGATACTGTGTGGGAATTTATTGGGAGAGTGACGGTAAGAAGGCTGGCGGGTCGCGATATTGTTTTTCCCACTATGGCCACGCCAAGCACCGCCCCACCCTGCTCCTGATTGGTTGAGCTGTGCTCTCGACTCTAAGATTGTTTACTGCGCCTGCTAACCCTAACCCTAACCCAGGGGTCGGCAACCCAAAATGTTGAAAGAGCCATATTGGACCAAAAAAACAAAAAACAAATATGTCTGGAGCCGCAAAAAAATAAAAGCCTTATAGAAGCCTTATATTGAAGGCAACACATGCTGTATGTATCTATAGTAGCTATATTAGCCTACTATCGAAATGACTAAGTTAACTACAAATACATAATGAGCCTTCATGATTAAATGTTTATTTTTCCTGCAGTGCATCCTGTAGAGCAGGCATTCCCAAAGTGTGGTGCGCGCACCCCCAGGGGTGCGCAAGCTACGACCAGGGGGTGCGCGAGAGGAAAAATGTAATGGCGGTCTGGTGTAATATTACACAATTACAGTGCTGTTTTTTAAGTGGGATTTTTCCATACAATAAAAAAACATTAACAGTAAACATTTCCTTTGTAATCCCTTTTATTTTAAATAAAAAACTATAATTTCTTAGTTTTTGATAGAAACGTTCTTATTTTCCTCCGCGGCGCTGCCCCGCGACGGGCTCTGGGTCGGCTTGGAAGGGTTCGGGGGCTTCCCGGGGCCGCGGACGCAGTATCTCGCTGCGCCTTCGGGGCCCCCTCGCCCCCGGCGTGACTGTCGACCGGGACGGACTGTCCTCAGTGCGTCCCAACCGCGTCGCGTCGTTCAGGGCGGGGATCCGGCTCACGTACAACTGGCGCAAGGGGGCGGCGGCGATGTCGGCTACCCACCCGACCCGTCTTGAAACACGGACCAAGGAGTCTAACGCACGCGCGAGTCAGAGGGTCCTACGAAACCCCGCGGCGCAATGAAAGTGAGGGCCGGCGCGCGCCGGCCGAGGTGGGATCCCGGCCCCTGTTTATCTGTTTCGGAGCCTATTCTCTTAATGTTGCGGATCGTTTGTAACTTCATTGCAATTTAATTCAATGTACTGTCGTTGTATTTTCCATAACCATTGTGTTATAATGATGCTATGTTGACGGGGGGGTGCTGCTGCGCGATTGTTGACGGGGTGGGAGGGGGGGTACTGCGCGATTGTTAACGGGGGGGGGGGGGGGGGCTGGACCGGCCCAGAAAAGACCTGGACCGGCCCGATGGCCAGTCCGTCCCTGAGGTCCACGGTCATTTAATAGGCCTATTGCTGCAATTTTTCTTTTACGCGGCTGAAAATAACCGTAGGCCTACGTTCTGTCACTGAGCCGTGTCTGTCACTCATCCTCTTAAAAGTGGAAGCTTGTGCGTAGCTTTGTTGCATTATATTGAAACTTTGTTGATGTTGTTATTGTCATGCGTGTTCTGGTTATTTGCGCATGATTAAACATGTCTTTATATGGCGATAAAACAAAGCTTTGTTGCGTTTTTTTTTTTTTTTTTGCGGTGGGGATTGGGGGTGCGCCAACCCGGTTGGGATGTAGAAGGGGGTGCGCAGGAAAAAAAGTTTGGGAACCGCTGCTGTAGAGCAGTGGTTCTCAACCGGTGGGGGACACTCTCCCGGGGGGGGGGGCGCGGGTTCAAAAAGGAGGACAAATACGCGCCCGGCTGGGCGCGTATTTGTCCTCCTTTTTGAGAGCGCAATAGTAACACACCGCGCACCCCCCCCACCCCGCCGGTCGTAGGTCCGCGGTGTGTTACTATTGCGCGCAGCCGCACCACCCCCCCGTCGGCCGGAGTGTTACTTACAATCGCGCGTTTACAACAGCCACCTGCCTGGCATCCCGCCTTACTGATAGAAACGTGTGTCGCAGGTTATGACGTAAATCTTCGTTGAGAGAAATGTTGAAATTTAATATTTATTCTACACATTTTTACAGCATTGAAAAACGTTGATAATGTTTGTGTCATGTTTGTTTTCCTACAGAAACCATATTAAAACAAAAAATATATTTCTCTCCCCCATCTTTTTCCATTTTCAAACATTTTTGAAAAAGCTTCAGGGAGCCACTAGGGCTGCGCTAAAGAGCCGCATGCGGCTCCAGAGCCGCGGGTTGCCGACCCCTGCCCTAACCCTAACCATAACCCTAACCCTAACCCTAACCATAACCATAACCCTAACCATAACCCTAACCCTAAACCCTAACCCTAACTATATCTTCAACACTTGTAAACTGAGCGGTCGTTGAGATTAAACAATCTTCTAGCTTGCTGGGCGCAGTAGAACCAATCAGGATAGAGTCGAGAGCACAGCTCAACCAATCAGGAGCAGGGTGGGGCGGTGCTTGGCGTGGCCATAGTGGGATTCGTAATTTCGCTGGCGGCTCAATAGGAGGAGCGGCCATGTTTTTCGGAGGTCCGCTACGGTGGCGGCGGCCGGGCGGTCATGCTGATTATACCGACGGCGCCGGTGTCTTCTCCCGGGTCACGTCTGCCCACGCTCGGGCACTCGGCTCCATGTGGCCGTCCTCTCGCGCTAGCGCTTACTCATAGTGATGATAGCGATGAACGTAAATTACATAATTACTAACAACGATCACAATTGGTGTCGCTGTATAGAAATTGACACGCGCAAAAATGTAAGCACACGCATTTGGGTTTCACTGTGTGGGTGTGTGTGTGTGCCCAATCCACAATGGGCAAACCACCGAGTCTAGAGACAAAAGGCCTCGTCGCCACGAGTGCTTTTGAATCTCTCTTCAAAACTGTGAAATAGAAAATGTGAGAGATGTGAGATCGCGGCGGCGGCGGCGGTGGCGGCGGCGAAGAGAGATGATTTCTCCGTCCAAACAGGCGGGGAGAGGTTGTACGCATGGATGTTGACAACCGCTGTCAAAACCACCTCCGGCGGAGGAGGAGGAGGAGGAAGGGGAGGAGGAGGAGGAGAAGGAGGAGGAGGTGTACGCCATGTTCAATCTGGAACCCAGGAAGATAGGTTGTCTCCAATGTCTTGGCGGGGAAGCGTTGTCAAGTCACACGCATGAAGCTCAGACAACGGCGGTCGTCAACCAACCAGCTCTCCTGTCCCGGGCGCCGCGAGCGCTCGGGTGGCTCCTGCGGGTGCTGCGCTACAGTAGATGCCGTCCTTGGTGGGCACCACCCAAATACCCACCCACACACCCACCCACCTTCCCCACACACCCACCCACCCACACCCACCCACCCACCCACACACACACCCACCCACCCGCCATGAATCCATAATGCACCTGCTTCCACGGCGACGGCTCTCCGCTCGACAAGTCACTCTGACTCGGTGCATTTTAATTAGTAATCAAATGAGCTCAGTGAAGCGCGGGGGCCCACCGGCACTCCTCCGCGGGGGCCCTGACTGAGGGGGGGGGGGGGAGCAGCAGCTGTGAGACGAGCAGCCGGCTCATCGCAATTTAGTAGCAAGAGACAGGAGCCGCAGCAGCAACTGTACTGGGACAGGTATCTGTCCACATGGTGGGAGAGGGTGATAACAAAGCGTCTCTAGTGTCTCTGGCGTCTCTCTCTCTTTCTCTCTCTCTGGCGTCTCTCTCTCTCTCTGTGTTGCCTCTTTCTCTTTATTTATCTTTCTTTATTTCTTTCTTTCTTTTTCTTTCTTTCTCTCCCTCTCTCTCTATTCATCTTCTCTCTCTCTCTCTCTCTCTCTCTCACTCTGTCACCTCTCTCAAACTCTTTCTGTTGCCTGTGTGTGTGTATATGTGTGTTTGTGTGTGTCTCTGTCTGTCTCTCTCCACTGCCTCCTCTCTCGGTCACCTCTCTCTGTCTCTCTGTCTCTCTCTCCCTGCTGGCACCATGCTGTTGGTAGTCACACAGTTGAGTGTTGGATGGGAGTGAGTGTGAGGTCACCTCCACCAGCGTTTGTGCATTCATTGCCATTCTGGGTACCTGTCCCCTTATGTGATGCTGCTTGGAAAGTCTCCACGCCTTTGCGCCAAGGTTGGCAAAGAACTGGGAGCAAAAGGATACCATATCAGGGTATACGCGTATTATATATATATATATATATATATATATATATATATCTCTATATATCTATATATATATCTATATATATATATATATATATATATATATAATACTCCTGTAATACTCTATATATATATATATATATATATATATATATATATATATATATATATATATATATATATATATATATATATATATATACTACTGTAATACTCCTTATTACTCCTATAATAAGTCTTGAATTTAAAAATATTAAAATATAATTTCTTCAATATAATTGGCGTAGGTCTTAAATATTTAAAGAGGAAAAAATAATGAACCTCAAACCAATTAATGTCAAATGTCATTTTTGTATTTAATGTGCATGCATGAGCTGTGTTGACGACTACCGGCACGATAACGCCGGATGCTATTGTTGTCAGACAAGCAGCGCTGCTATACTGCACACTGTGTCAATACATTTGTATACTTACAAAACAATTCCAGGTTGGGGAATGTCATTTACCTATACGCCGCTGGGCCGTGAAATCGGTATTAAATTGTGTTGTTTAAGTGGTATTCAAAAGTCTTACATTTAACTGGTTGAAACCCGCATATACCCTGTATATATATATATATATATATGTAAATTGTATATATTTTAGCCTAGCAGCTCTCCACCTCTGTTCTGCTCTAGCCTATGCTCTTCTTATTTCCATTCTGCTGTTTCCATTTGTGCTTTTCGTTTTTGGGGCTTTATTTCGCACTTGGATTATGACATGTTTGACCCGCCGACATTCCCCTCTCCCTCTCTCCCCTGCCAGGGTTCAGACACCGGAGGAGGCAGGTGCTGTGGGAGCCTCCGGACGCGCCCTCCCAGACGTGTCCTCACCTGCTGGAGTCCGTCCCGTGCGAGGACCCCGCCTGCTACCGGTGGCAGACGCGGCCGCTTGAGGAATGTGTGTCCGGTGCGGACGCCTGTGGACCGGGAACCGCCGGCCAGAACGTGACCTGCGTCGACACCGAAGGTACTTGTGCAGCTCTTGGCATCTTGTGCATATGTATATATATATATATTGCGTATATACCCCCGTTGGCTGACATGTTGTTTGTTTTGTCCTTTTTTCTTTTCTTTTTTTTCCATTTGCTTTGCGTTAAATCCAGTCCCGAATGTATTACGGTTATTTTAGGGGTACTTGTTGCCGTTGGCTCGTCTTTCCTCTGCGAACACCTGGCTTTGAATAAAAGTCTGTGAACCAGTGGCAGGGTCATTGTCGGCACGGTCCTCCTGACATGCTTAAGTAGTATTGCGAGCGCTGTAACGTGCGCACGCCGGGTCATAATGGGATCCATTGTGCCCGGCCTTCCCGCCACTGTCACACCGATGCGCTGCATTATTCATGAAGCGCTATCACCAGAGTTTATGGGTGGTGGCCAAACGTTAGTCTGATTAACAGTCAGAATTACAGCTTCCTTACAAGAGCCTCACTGCTCATCTTCAGATCACAGATTATAAACCTAATTACGTTGTCTTTTTTTTTTTTTCCGTTCGTTCGTTTTTTTTTTCCCGGTGCCGGTTTTATTATTCTGTCACATTCGATTACGTGCGTGTTTATCATGGAAGGCATCGGACGGTCCGAAAAAATTAGAAAAATGGGAGATCCTAACGAGGTTTGACAAGACGACGCCGGCATCGCTGGGTTTACGCCAAAGCCTTGTGAAAGTGCCTGCGTGTCGACTCTATTGTTTGCGGCTGTTGACAAGTCTGCTTGCCGCTGTTCATTTAATGGGGCTCGTTGGAGGTATTAATAGGCCTTATTGGACATATTATTCCAAACATAATTGCTTACTTTCCCACGTCATATGGAGCAATATCACGGCCCGGCTGGAAGTGGTGCAGACCTTTAAAGAGAGCGCCGTCTTCCACACAATGGCATTTCCGACTGGCGTTAACACTGTATGCAAATATGAACAAGCAACATTAGGCCCAGGCAAGATTTAATTGAATTTCATATTTATGGATTAGTTGGCTAATGAATATGAAATGCACAAATGGTGCATTGCTGTTGTCATCATCCTCTCCATTATTTCCAATTACGTTTGTAACCTGCTGCTAGATGGGAGGGAAAAAAAACAATTGAAAAGTGTCAGTTTGTTGTTTGGCATCGTCTCATACGAGTCCCCTGAGTTGTTGTTGCCATTTCACCTGGCTCCCACCTGGCCGGAATTGATGCAAGGCATACTTTACTCCTCCGTTCAGACAGAAAATAACGTTGAAAGGAAAAAGCCATGGCAGTAGAGAGAGAGAGAGAGAGAGAGAGAGAGAGCGAGAGCGAGAAAGACGTACAGACTTACAAAGGGGAAAAGAGACTAACACTTGAAGACGGTGAGAAAGAGCAAAATTAAATTCGACTGTCTTCAGGTACATGGCTGACAGGCCCATTACACTCCCCATTCAATGTGGCTCCACCATCATATTCATACCTGCCCATGGCTACCCAGCAGCGCTCGGCAGCGACAGCGTTCGCTACTTTCTACAGTGTCTGTCCTCTTGCCTGTTGGATGGATTGCTTGATGGGAGAATGGATAATTGGATGGATGAATTTGTATTTTGTTGTTGCCTTGGGTTACAATCAATATACTATTTTTTATTTTTTACCACGCTGACCCCCAGCAACCCTTTTTGGATCTTGTTTTCATGCGTGAACATGCTTTTAGCTGTTCCCCTGTTATGCTTGACAGATTCATTTGGTCGGTCTTGGAGAGAACAGAATCAAATAGCCTCTTCGATCCGGGAGCTCGCTCCACTACCTCGCTGCTCTCCGGGGTGCGATGCGAGCGTGATAGACACTTTCTTTTGTACGCAGCATGCAGACTTCGACGGGACCGAGATGACATGTTCACTTGTTCACTCAACTTTTTCGGATTTAACAAGTCAGAAAGTGGTCTTTAACAATGCTCCTTTTCGGGATTCGCTAGCTGTTTGGAATGTGCTACACTAGGAATTTTAATTGTTCCTGTTTGGCGGCGGGTGACAAATATCCCCTGCACTATGCACTTAATTTTACTGTTTGCCTTTAGAACGGGAGAATTAGAGGTTTAATAGAAATCTAAAATAGGCTTTTGCACTTTGAGTCTAATTAAAAATGTTTGGCAAAGTTTTACATATTTATGGGTCTCTGAAAACTATTTTACTCAAACTGTTAAAGCCACAGGAAACCCAAACCCGTTAAGTATGTTATTAAGGGCCGTTTATACATCTAATAAGCATTAAAATAAGTCATAGGAAAGAATCTTATTCCAAATTCGAATGGCTGTCACTTCTTTTTTTGTGTGCAGGTTAAATTTGGGACTATCGAACCAATCGGTTCATAGATTTCCAAGTGGTTTGCTGACCTCTGCAAACTCCTGAATGATGAACCAACCAATCAGATGCAACAAAACATTTTTGCTTCCATGTATAAAGAATCGGATATATTACATACCATCTTATATACATGCAGCAAGGATGTTTGGCAAATAGTTTTAGCGAAACAAAAGCACAGATTCACGAAGTACAACTACAGACGATTACAACTATTACAACTGAAGACGAGGATTACAATGTGCAGTACTGGCTGATGTGGAAGTGTGTGCAAACCAAACACAACAGACTAGTTTTTTTGCTGTCATGATGGCGACCTGGCACAATCTCCGTTATCAACTTTCACCGACGGCAAGTGTGTTTTAAAATACTCAAACGGACCAATGTGTAGTGGAGACTATCTTTAGGATACAGTGATATGGCAATTCATTATGACAAATAAAATTATAATGATTCATAGCTTGTTGTTTTTTTATTCATTACTCATTATTGCAATGCAAATATGGACATTTGCATACTTCTCCGACTGTGTGTTCATGTTATACTTTGGATTCGAAGTAAGATTATTTGCAGGAGGGGTGGCTAGGTAGAGCATGCCACAGTCCTGATCTTAGCGCTGATCAGCAAAACGACAAACATTTCTGATATTTATGAACATTTATTCATACTCTTGATACGTTTGATTTATGCACAATAAGGAACTTAACTTTCACATCATGTACGCATTTTTAATATTTTAGGACCGTCAGAGGCTTTAAACTATTTCAGCTCTCCCCGGTTCGATTTTATAATAAATTATTTTCATCCCAGGGGTACTGATAAACAGCTCCTAATGGCACAATCTACTCCTAATAGCACAGAATAATGAGTTAAATGATCCATTTGTAGTGAATAGTTTGCGCAGCAGGTCCATTCTGCTTATGCTTGTAGGTGTCATGTACTAATCCCTTTAAAAACAAACTTAAAAACAAATTTATGTTTTGAGGGAAAAACTGCTACCTTTTTATGCAGCGGCTCTTTTACTGAGTCTAGTTTTGGTTCTTTTTGGAGTGATGGGCGTCATTTCTTTTTAGGCTAGCTCATTTCAATATTTCAGCACACTAATTAATTCTGAGCAAAGCTTTCTTCATTTTTGGCTGCGTGGAGTGAAAAAGCCTTTGGTGTCCAATTTCCCAACATGGCATAGTATTAGTATTGTCCATTTCATGCTTGAAGAACTCTGGATGCAGTTCTCGTGGGGAGGGTCTAAGGAGAATAGGAGACTGCATTTGATTCTGGCACAGGAGTCGACTAGACAGGGAGCTTAAATGAAGATCTACAGCTGCCCTGGTAACAAGCTGACAATCCACTATTAAAGGTGAGCCAACCTGTTGTATTGCTTAGCCAAAGTGCAAGGCAACTTCAATCAACCCATGAAACATTCTGAAATTGAAAAGGAAGGCATCCCATTGAATGTCACGTATCGTCTACCAGACCACTTAAGACAGTATATACTGGGGAAAACAATGGGGATTGCATCCACATAAACAAACAAACAAGACAAAAAAACACCACATCCCATCTTCTCACTTCTGGTTATGTTTTGTTACCAACAATTATTTAAAAGAAGCAAGGGGATAAATAGGCAAGCAAATAAATACACATCCTCTGGGTTTAGAGGATGTTAGATGGAAGTGGTTTATGTGACCATGCATTTTACTGCCAGCCTTACAACAACAAAAACAACAATATCCCAGAATAGGAGTGAATGGGTAAAGTAAAAAGGCTAAATATATAAATGATGAATAAATAATACGTATTATGAATAATTTGGTCTTCTCATTTCGCAAACATCTAAAATAATAAGTCATTTGATGCCCCAGTTATTTATACAGGGTTTTAAAAACACTTTTCACATCTTCTAATGAATGTAAACTGGCATTCAGCCCGTGCTTCATGTCTTTATTTCTATTTGGACCTAGATCTCCTCAAGGATAGCCTTGCACCTTTTGTCTGAAAAGATTCAGCCTCGACACTAGCTTACACCAGAAAACAAAATGCTTTTTTTTCCTAAAAGCCTGCCATGTCTCCCTCCATACATTGCTCTGTTTTGAACTGAAAGGTACATGCTCCGCCTTTGAAGTTTGTTTTTTAACTCCTGCTGACCTACAATGCAGCGATGCCCCCTTTCCCCCCGAGCATGGAAACAATACATAACTGTCTCACTAGGAAACCCTGGTCCCATTTAGAATTGAGACAGTTCTGGGTGCCATCACTGAAACTCGAACCACTATAAATACAGATGACAATGCATTCCAAGATTCATAGAGAAAAATGCGTGCTCACACAATTTAACTCTTTAATCGCACTCAAGGACATTTGTCTTCTGCTGCTGAGTGCTTGCTCATACCGTGAATTATTGTATTCTCCTCTCTCTTCTCTTCTCCTATTTCTGCTCATGTCCAAGGTTTATACATTGTGCCGTCTTCTTCTTTTAACTGGAATAGTCAATTCGCCGGTGCAACGTAAATAAGTCTTCCACATCCCAATGGGGTACTTCAGCAGTCTCTGAAGACGCGTCTCGTTGCCAGGTACGATCCACCTTGACCTCAGCTTAACGCAACCTGGATACGCATCTGAGTGAACGCACCATGAGTGATGTACACAATCCTCGACAATAAGCTGAATTACCTGTATAGGATGGTTGCTTAGTGGTCCAGAGGCAAGGAGTGTGTCTCGAGAATGGAGTGAGCTAGATATGACCCATATATTTGAATATATGGGTCAAATATATTGCCTGTCCCACTGTCTTAGCGAAACTAGACCCCTTGTACCACTCAGCGTTGAGATTCATAACGAACTCTGCTTTTAGAACTCATCACTGTGTTTTGTACATTTTAGTTGGTTGGTCTTCACTCTGCATACGCAGGATCCTGCACTGGTACATATTGATCTACAAGGCACTAATGGGCATTTTACCCTTGTACATAAAATCTAAATTTGTCCTTGCCGAAAACTCCCACAACCTTAGATCGAGCTCCTGGTTGCGCTGTACAGTACCCTCAGTGCGGACCGAGGCTGGCCGTAGAAGCTTATCCTACTTCGGACCTTGGTCCTGGAACGACCTTCAAAGTCGACTAAAGCTGGCCTCCTTAGTTTCACTGCAGAGGTTTAAACTTCAGATTACAGAGTTATTGACCACAGTCTGTTCTTGCACAGATGTGTAGGTAATCTCATTTCTTTTTCTGTATGTTTTATTCTCCTTGTGAGCGATTCCACAAGTTTTTTTTTTTAGTAGTAGTGTGCTATCTGTGTGTGTATTGTCTGTGTGTGTGTGTGTACATATATATGTATATGTTTTGTTTTTACCTGTTTGTATATATGTTTGTTTTTACTTGTCCGAGTGTATATATGTTTGTTTTTACCTGGCATTCTCTGACGTGTAAAATGAACAGTAATGTTCTTGGCCTTCTTGGCCAGGTCGCCACCGAAAAAGAGATTTTATCTCAATGGTTTTACCTGGTTAAATAAAGGTAGAGAGAATAATACAAAACAGCTGTGAAAATCACCTCACTAGCCTGGTTGTGAAAGCCAACCTAAAAAGCAGTACTAGGGTGTCCTTAATACGCTGCCCTACGCATCCTGTGCCTCTTGTTATACCTGCCATGTGTGTGTGCATTCGTCCAGGTCAAGGCCTTAACCCGTACATTGATTCATAATGACAAATGTCTGAAAAGTTGAAATCACTGAAGGGGAGCCAGCACCTGCAGTCCTCCACGCCGGAGAAGATGGATTTATTGTGGAAATGGATTGATTGCAGTTCCAGGTGTTTTCTTTTTTTCTTTTATATATTTTTTTTTAGATTTAGAGAGCTTTCCAAGAACTGTCCGAATATCACATTGATGCCACATGTCATGGAGTTGTTTTTGTTTGTTTTGCTTTATCACTTAGACGTCTGTGTCCTCTGGATTAACTGTAGTCATATTGGCAAATAACTGCAACGGCGAGATATCCACAATCAGATGAGGTAGTGACGCTGATTGATATGGAATTTGCCGTTTGTTGTCAGCAAAGCGCCACAGTTTCCACTGAAGTTGAAAGCATTCCCTGTCAACGCATGCTGAGGCACATTTATCATCACAGTAATTAAGTACATGACGTACCTTCTCGACATTAGCAACTTTTTGGGAATTAAGCAATCCATCAAAGTTTGGTATGGACCAATGCAAAATTTAGTACATCCAACGTTCAGTAAAATGCAAAAAACAAACTACATAAATGTATATTAATTAATTTATACATGCATGAGAAGCCACCAAGAGACAATGATGGCAGGAAAATGTCATCATTTATGCTAGACTTACAAGTATGTGTGGAGAAGATTATTTTTGAGTTATGTGATCAGAAAATGATGAGGGGCATACCATGAGTTTTAGGTCAGCTTTTAGTATAAAAAAATCCCTTTTCAGTCTTACACGTCAAGAGTAATGCAAGCCTATGATATCGTGATTTACGTGATTCATTGTCACCATTCCAGGTCATTTGTCTTTAGTAAAAGTATTCCTCTATGTCCACATGGACGGTCTGTCTCAGTAAAGCTGCTGTAGGTAAGATTTGACAGTTGTCAAGAGAGACAACAGAAAAGGGCAGAAGAATAAACAATGGCAAAAAAATCCCCCTTCCTCTCTGCTCCCTCCCTCCCTACGTTTATCAGCCATTGGCATTTGACTCACTAGTAGTGGATGGCTATGGCATTTCTAACAAATTACACTCAAATGGTAACCCTTAAAACTGACAGCACCTTTAACACTGGAAAAAAATAAATGGTCGTTTGGGTATACATTATTTAATTACTGGCGAAGTTGTTTATGAATGCCTATGGCTAGTGCCGTTCTTTCTGCAAATGTTTTTAAACTGCAGAGGAATTTGTTTTATTTAAAGAACATTGCGAATATGCATGGATTTGTCCTCAAGGGGAATTTTTTTTAATAATTACATTCTTCTTCATATTCATATTTCCATTTGAATGTAATGGTGGACGTGTCACTCTGCTGGTACAACGTGCAAGTCTATAGAAGAATCATCTACCCTCTTGTATTGTAGTCAATGTATTGCAAATTGGTTTGGTCGTCTGTGAAAAGCTTTGTTTTTTTTTGATGTACCTATTGTTTGATTGTAGTGTATTGATTTCAGTTTAAATATCCTTCTGAATGAGGGAGTGTCTGAGCCCAGCGCTAAATCCAGTTTATTGCTGAGATGTGTCATTAGCGCTGATGCGTGAACGTCAAGATGGGGGGGGGGGGGGGGGGGGGGGGGTTCCTATAAGTCCATTTTCTTCAGGGCCATTCAGATATTAAGCTGCTATAGCATGCTATGCCATGCCATTATATCTGATGAGCAGATCTCTACACACGCATACAAAAGATATGCAATCCTGACATTAGACGCTCGTGTGGACTTTTCTCTTTTTTATTTTGGCAGATTTGGGGGGGTTTATTTGACAAAATGTATGCCTACTTTCTCTTTCAGTTTCAGCTTTTCTGTTGAAAAATCACTATCAATCTCATGGTAACTAGATGCATCGAGACTGCGACTAAATGATTCATAGCATTTAACTGAAACAATGTGAGATTCAATTTGCATGTGTTGTAGTGAGAGATGCAGAGGTAGAGGGGTCCGGTTTAGAAAATATATTAAATACAACACAGATTCGGAATAGGTGAGGAGAATCTCCTGAAACATAGTCTCTAGCGGTGAGTCAACAGGGCAACTGAATTTTGGCTGAAGGTGGCTGAAGTGTGCATAAAATGACCACAAAGACTTGTGTTATTTCCTATTTCTCCTTGTTGGGTAATCTTCTATTAACATCAAACATAGACTTTGGAAAAAACTATTAGCATTTTCCCCGCCGCCACACAACGTGTTGTTTTATGTTGTTATCGTTTTCATTGTTTTCCCCCCCCCCCCCCGCTCTGTAGTCAGACAATGGTGTTAGTGTATGCAGGGCTGGGACGCAACAACAAAGCAATGTTAAAGATTACAATGTGTTTTCCCATCTGCGATAAGGTATGGATTATGGGTAAGGTATGGAAGGTAGGTAGGCCACGTATGGTTGAAGATCTTCCACTTCTAAAAAACTATACCAGCTCCTGGAGTGTGCAGAAAGGGCTCTATTGTCATTCCTCTTAAAAAGTAATACAAAGATTAGAGTGGCATAGCTGCAGGCAAAACAGGGAGCGCAGGTGGGTGGTTTAACGCTCTCCCCTCACAGGATACTTTTTCAATAAAGTTTTCAAAGAAACACAATAATGTGAAACCAAACTTTTTCACTTTGCAATTCCTATTTTCTTTTTTTCTTTTTTTAAGTGAAGAATCGTAGGGCTGCCATTTTTCATTGTTCCCATTTTCCCTCTTTTCGGGAGAGGTGTGGAGGTGACATACTGAGAGGAGGCGTGTACGGCTTTTCCATCATTCACAGAAAGAATGTGAGCGGAGAGTTTGACTCTCGTAATCTACTGTTTGCACACCTTTTTCCATCACCTCCCTCACCTGCGCTAGCGTTAGCGTCGAACGTCCAGGGCTCCAACTTTCAGTCAACACAATTTCGATTTGAGTTCGCTGGGGCACAAGACAATGAACTCCCACACACATTGAAATGTGACTTTGGAGTTCAAACGAATTATGTAAAGTATCCTAAAGTTTTCTGTGTTTTTCCCATTTGAGTGCTGCAGTCCTTTTTAGCTTAAGTGGGTGTATTTGCACATATGGCATATAAGCATGTAAATTGCTGCCTTTAGACACAGCCGTGAAATTACAATACTGCTTAACTTCATGTATAGATGCCATTCCACAATATGTATGCATAGCAACTCGGTTGTCAAGCGTTTCCGTGTTGGTTCATGTGTGCAGGATGTTAATTGCAGGCATGTGTCCCTCATATAGATGGGACACGTGCCTGCTGGCCACGGTCCCATGCTAGTCACGGTAGTTTTCGTCAAGAACATTCTTACAGTGATATTAAAATAATAATCATAATCATAATCATAATTTGTATTTACATATGTTGCTTGAGTAAGGAGTGTAAATGTTTGCCCGTGTTTAAAACATGCACTTCATGCACCATGTGTGTTTCTTAATAATTCATAATAATGAATTTTATATATGAATAATAATTTATTTGATTTTATTTGATTTACTTTTCACAAGTGCAGGTGAAAAACATGCAAGTAGAGCCAAACCAATTAATCTATAAAAGTATAACTAAAAACGAACAAAAACTAAACTAAAGGTCTTTAGGCCCTATATGCCCCTTTCTGTTTCCCTTCAACCCTTCCATATGGTGGAAGGAGGGAGGGATGGATGAATGGCTGGGGGAAGCGGGAGGGAGAGAGGGAGCGAGGGAGAGGTCTACTCTGGAGTCCTGTTCTATTTGTTAACTTCAGGGGCTGGAGGTCCATCCACCTCATGAGCGCTCTCCTGTCTCCACTGATGAAAGAAAGCCTGTGTCTGTACTATGGCCCGCGGTAGTTCCCCCGCCAGAGAAAGCACTCCCGCTGCACGCACACCAGTTGCTTTGATGGCTGCAGAGAGCAGGAGGGCCGCTCTTTAAACTCCACGGGTGGAGAGAAGAGAAGTCTCCGAGGTGGTTTGCTCCTCTCTCTCTCTCTCTCTCTTGCTCTCTCTCTCACTCTCTCCCTCTCTCCACCAAAGGACGCTAGCTGTGGTCAGGCTTGTTTTCTCTCTCTCTCTCTCTCTCTCTCTCTCTCTCTCTCTCTCTCTCTCTCCCCCTCTCTCTCTCCACCAAAGGACGCTAGCTGTGGTCAGGCTTGTTCTCTCTTTCTCTCTGTCTCTCTCTCTCTCTGTTCCTCTGTTGTCCCTTTTCGGTGTGCTGCTCACTTGTTGAAGACATAAAAAAAGAGACAAATTGACTACAAATCTGCCCCGGAGTTGTTATTGTTAGACCACGTGTGTTTGATGGAGTGGCAGAGTTCAACAGAGTTAATGATACCACAGCGTGTCAGAGCATACATCCTAACCCCCCCGCCCCTGAAAGGAAGCGTTGTTTTTGGAGGCTGCGGGCGTTGTTTTGACACCGTGATGACACCCGTGTTTCGCTGAAATTGAGCCATCACTTGGTGATGGTGGAGAGCATCACGATGCACTGTCTGCTCTGGGCACCGAGCGGCGCGGTAAAAGTGTATTTTTCATCTCTACGCCGGAAAAGATCGTCTTTAGAACCAGTGTTGTATGATGTACATGTCAATACTGAAATGTCAAATGTCAAACGCGATGGCTTTTTTAAACATCAAGGCCAAGGTTATGTATCGTTTTAAAAAAGGGCAAACCTGAGAGGGTTTGTTAACACATTAAAATTCATGAGAAAACCGATGTAAAGGCATTTAACGTTATTAAAGCAAAGGTCAGCAAATCTATTAACTGCGTTATCCCGTAACCCTGTTAGGTCTTTCAATGGAAAACATCCTGATGGCAACTAGCTTATGAACGGTATTCAGGTGAATGGACACCTGTAACATCTCTCCGCTTTCTCTTCTCTCTCCCGCTCCCTTGATCCACCAGGCAAGGAGGTTCCAGATGCCCAGTGTGCAGGGGAGCCCCCTCCGGCATTGCTGGCCTGCGAGGTGGCGTGTCCCGGGGACTGTGTGGTGGGCCCCTGGTCCTCCTGGTCGTCCTGCTCCCACGCCTGCGGCCCCAAGCGCCCAGACGGCCGCCAGAGCCGCACCCGCTCCGTGCTGGCTCTCCCGGGGAAGGGTGAGAACCGCATCACATGCACGGGATTTAATTAGCCAGGTTTATATCAACCCCTTCAGTATCCAGGCCCCCCCCCCCTCTCCTCCCAAAAGCAAAAATGTCTTAAGGCATTAAGACATATGAGAATGTGACATGCCCCTAAAACGATGAGATTATCGCCTTTTAGTCTATCATAACCATTGTTAGCTAAATTAAACACAATTCCAACCCCAAACTAAATAATAAGCATGTAACAACAAGAGTTATGTATTTCATAACTGTGCACATGCACAGCAATGGCGATCTTTTTCATGTCATGTTATCTATACAAACTATCATATGAAAGCTGGGACTCCACTGATTCCGACAGTCCAAACCTCGCCGAACTAGATGCTACAATCCATCAAGAACAAACTTCACTTTTTCGAGTTACAACCACAAAAATCTTACCTTTGTTGTTTTTGTCATCAAAGTTGTGTTTTATCGCAGAAAACCACCATGAACTGATAGTCCCGTGTCTGGGCACCATTGAAACCTGACACTGTGTTTACAATCATGTATAGTCATCAAAATCATCTGCTTGTATCTCATCATGTTTGTAGTTTTGCATTGATTTGCATTGGATTTATTGTTTTTATTCGGGGGCTCTGCCTAAACCTACTAAACCTCTACTAAAACCTCCCTATCTTTGCTCTACTTACTCTACTCTACTCACTTTATTGGCATCGAATTGTGACCCCATAGTGCTATAGGGCTATCACCTAAATATGCACTAGATGGTATTCACTCCAAAACATGACATTTATTTCAGGTGGCAATGAAACTTTTTATTTATGCTGTGTTCTAGCTTTATTCACTCTGATCCAGTAACCTCCACATTGATTATTTCACTTGCACAACAAACTCACAGGTGTCCTTTTGGTACATATTATAGCCCTTGCAGTTGTGGAGATATACTCTACTATGTTATTTTCGGCAAAAATCGGAAAAATAGCTTTTTATCGTGTCACATTTATTTTAATCTCCATTTGAATCCTGTCCCTCTGGAGTAATCTAAGCACTGGCAAACTTACTCGATTTGGTAGCGATCGGACACGATGTTAAGCGGCTGTAAAGAGTCGGATGTGGCCTTGTAAAAAGTTGAGCACGCTCTGTATACTCACTGCAACTTTAGGTCCGTTGTTTTATTGCCGACTCTGAGTTGCGGTGGAGGACTGACCACTGAAAATGGTAACGATGAACAACAATGTGATGCCATCACGCACCGGGGAACAGAGAGCGTGTATAATAACCACATACACTAACACTAAGGACTCGGCTAATTGGCCCGGACCTCTAAAGTGAGTTGTTGTCTTGTCAGCTGTGCTGGTGTTGGGCTGGATTGGCCTGGAAGTGTTTCACAAGAGATTTGCAGTATGGTGTGAAACAAACCAGCCTGTTGCTAGGTGCTTTTTGTTCTTAAAGAGCTCAGGCACGAGCTTGAGCTCGAGCTCAAAGAAACCATATGGAGATTAACAATAGGGAAATTAAAAAAAGACTAAGCCCCTTCATCCCCCTTCACTTGACAATAAAACCCTATATTAATCCCGTTTACAATATCAATTATGCTAACATAATATCTTAATGCTTAAGACGCAAAGTGGTCACTCTGTCACTCACTGTCTCTCTCTCTCTCACTCTCACGCACTCTATCTCTCTCTCTGTCTCTCTGTCTCTCTCTCTGTCTCTCTGTCTCTCTCTCTCTCCCCCTCTCACTCTCTCTCACACTCTCTCGCTCTGCCCCTGACCAGAGTCCCGCCATTTCGGCCAAGACCACTTGCTGTGCTTTCAACTCAGACACTGCAGCCCTGGCAGCCAGCTACTGCCAATTAATTTTCGTAACTGAATGTTGTATCGGCCAAGCAGCTGATGAAAGGATCTCCCCGGCTCCAGCCCTGTTTCCGTGTAGTGCCAGTTACTACCATGTCACTGGCTATCTCCTGACTGACAGAGAAGTTCTAGTTATGCTTGCAGTGTACATCTTCATCTTTTGGCGAAGGTGTGTGTGCGCATGCATGTGTGTGTGTGTGTGTGCTTGTTTGTGTCCGTGTGCGTGCGTGTGTGTGTGTGTGTGGCTGGATGCTAGTTGGTGTCTGTAGGGTCAGAGAGAGACGGAAAGGAAAAAATAGAGTTTTTGTTTGGTTTGTGAGTGTGTGTATGTGTGCATGACATGTGTGTTAACTTGTGTGTGCTGAAGTGTGCGAGAGATATTGGATGAAACGTTCAGGCAGGTGGTTGTTTGGTTCTGGTTCACTGAAGAAACCCATCTGTGCTCCTTCTTGGGTTTTGGTTCAACTGTAGGGTGGCACAAATATACATGCACACACACACACACACACACAAACAACATCATACACACACACACACACAAAAAACACACAAAACACACACACCCACCCACTCTCTCACTCTCTCTCTCTCAAAGGGGCTTTATTGGCATGGGATACATACGTTAGAAAAAAATAAAGTTAAAAAAAAATAATTTAAATGTAAAATGAAAGATATACTAGAATTAAGAGAGCTGTGCAACATTGCAATCTAATACATAAATAAGAGTAGGTAAAACTTTATTTAGCTGTAAAAAAATGTATATATATATATATATATATATATATATATATATATATATATAGGGAGAGAGAGAGAGAGAGAGAGAGAGAGAGAGAGAGAGAGAGAGAGAGAGAATATACCAAAAAAAAATAATTACAAAAATTAAAAAATAAATAAATAAAAAAGTAAGATAACGTAAAATAAAAATAGAAAACTGTTGACATAATATATATATATATATATATATATATATATATATATATATAATTTATTGATAATATAAATAAGTGATGAGTGTGTACTGCAACATTTTTTTAAATTTATTATAATTCATTTTTTAACTATATATTTTTAGTGGCAATCTCGAAGATTTCCATTTCGCAATAAGCAGTAATTGCAGGTAGGTCACCACTGACACCCAGTTTGTGACATTCATAATACTGCAAATGCAAGGGCTGTGTTACTGATGCAAGAGATTATTACTTTAAGGGTTTGTATACACAGTATGTCTGTGTACGGAGACCGGCACGGTGCAGATAGTGCAGGAATACACAGATGATTGACAGTCTTTAAGGTGCTTGTATCCCATTGGACATCCTTTTCCTGTCACAACAGCGCACACATCTTGCTGCTGTGTTTGCACATTGCTGTACTTCACCCGGCAGATATGGACATTTTTTGTTGTTAGTGATGTTTTCAAAACCTTCTTGGGTGTTTGTAATCTTTGGGAAGTATGTGTCTCTGATGCCTTGGTACAGTTGGCATGTAGTTAAAAAGTGCAGCTCGGTTTCCGCCTCATTTTTTGTGCAGTGGGTGCACTGCACAGTCTGTCTTCTCTTGGGTGCCAGTTCTGCCTGTGGCGGCCTCTTCCGATGGCGAGGCTGTGCTCACTGAGTCTGTACATAGTCAAGGATTTCCTTCATTTTGGATCAGTCACAGTACTCAGGTATTCTGCCACTGTGTATTCTCTGTTAAGGGCCAAATAGCGCTCCAATTTGCTTGGTTTTTGGTTGATTCTTTCCAATGTGTCAGACTACTTTTTGTTTTCTTATGGTTTGTCGAATGAGGTTTCTGTCTGGTGGCTCTGCTTGTGTTTGTGAACAGAGTCCCAGAGGGGGCATCTCTCTATAGTCTCTCTGTAGGTGAGGGCTTTGCTATGGAGCGTGTCCGGGTCACTTTCTTTAAGGTGAAGATGTACTGTATATGCTCTGTTTTAAATGTTGATAATTAGTGTGTATCGTCCTAATTCTGATGCGGAGAATGGATTTGCAGAACTCTGCATGCAGAGTCTCAATTTGCTGTTTGTCCCATTTTGTAAAATCTTGGTTTGCAATTGGACCCCAGACCTCGCAACCATAAAAGGAAATGGCTTCTATAACGGACTGCAATATTTTGAGCCAGATTTGAATTGGGACGTCCAACTTTGATGTTCCTTTTGATGGTGTAAAAAGGCCTTCTCGCCTTGTCTCTCAGGTCGTTCACAGCTTTGTTGAAGTTTCCCTTGGTGCCGGTGTTTAGGCCAAGGTAGGTGTAGTTTTCTTTTATGTTCTGGGGCAAATATATCTGGAAATAATTTGTACTGCTGGAGGCTGGGTCTTTTTTGGGATATTATCATTTTTGTCTTGGTTAGATTCACTGTCTGGGAGAATGTGTGCAGAAGATCAAAGTGCTGTTGTAGCCCTTCTGTGGTTGGAGACAGCAGCACCAGATCATCTGCAAACAGTAGGCATTGACTTCTGTGTCTACTAGGGGGATGCCAAATGCGGCAGTTTTAATTTATTTGCCAATTCATTGATGTATATGTTGAAATGGTTTGGGCTCGAGCTGCATCCCTGTCTAACCCCCCCGGCTTTGAGGAAAGAAGTCTGTGTTTGTCTCTCTCTCTCTCTCTCTGTCTCTCTCTCTCTCCTTCTCTCTCACTCTCTCTCTCTGTCTCTCCTTCTCTCTCTCTCTTGCTCTCTCTCTGGCTCTGTCTCTGTCTCTCTCTCTCTGTCTCTCTCTCTGTCTCTCTCTCTGTCTCTCTCTCTCCCCTCTCTCACTGTGTTCAGCATGTAGCATCTAATAGCAAACAAGCATTAGCGCGTGTCATGTGGAGTTGCTCTACATTGCTGTTTGATGTGCCTGCTCTTTGATGTGGTCTGTGTTGATGATGCGTAGGGGGGAGAGGGTGCCCGGGCGCCTTGGCCCTGGAGGAGTGGAGGCCATGCGGCGATCACCCGTGCGCGCTGGTCTACTGGGACGCCCAGCCGTGGGGCCCCTGCGTGGAGGACGCCTCCGTCAATTCCATCAACGGCACCGGCTCCTGGAACGGCACCCCCGACTGCTCAGCCGGCGTTCAGATCCGCGCGGTGGACTGCGTGAAGGCCAACGCCGGGCAGGTCGTGAGTAAACGGTAAGGATGTGATTTTACAGCACGAAATGTGAACCGCTTGTCTACTGTAACACGGGTCACAGAGCACAAGTTTCGCCTCATTTGTAGTGCGACCCCAAAAAATAAAGAGAGTCAAATCGTTTTTTTAACGTAATGTAGCAGGGCTGTATTTCTTTGTGCGGTTCATATAGGACTCAAGTCTATTTTGGACGTGAAAATTCAAAAGCATTATTTTGCTGTCCCGGCACGGCTGTGTGCTTTGGGCTTTACAGTGTTACCATAGCGACCAGTGTTATCATGGCAATGAATAAAAGTCGCAAAGCATAAATTAGGATTCAAAATCGTGAAAAAATAAGCATTATTCTCAGCTCTGAGACGCTGGGGGGCGTGTCCGCTGAAGGCGCTGAAACCACGCCCACTGCACACGGGCGGGCAGAGCCTCTCTCAACTGTCAAATAATAACTGTCAAACTAACAACTGTCAAAAAATAACTGTCAAACTAATAACTGTCAAACAATAACTGTCAAACTCACAATTGAATGTGACAAGCAGTGACGCAACTGCGCTCTTTAAGTATTAATTTAGCACCTAGCGCTAGGTGCCCGGTGCAAATTATTAGCATTATTCGCTCCCATTTTGTCACAAAATATAAAATAAAATAAATAATCTTTGACAGCATAATTATTACTCACTTTTACCAAGGCATATTATTTCAGAACATACACAACAATATGTGTTTACTCACCAACACATTTTCCCAGAGTTTCTGGGTGCGTTTCTATAAAATGATATCCCCAGGAGAGATTTGCACATTTATACCTTTCCATTGTAATCTCTCCTTATGCGTGTTCCTTTCTGAGTTTATTTACACTGTGCTAAAGGCTCTTGCACTCACTGCTCTAACGATGTTATAGCGATCACTAGGAGGTCCCCTTTATAAATAATTCAGATGGTTTATCCTGCTCAAGCTCAATGTATTATTGACAGCGCAATAAAGTGGATCATGGAGAGGTATGTGTGTGTATGTGCGTGTGTTTGTGTGTGTGTCTGTGCATGTGTGTGTTTTTACGTGTGGCCCTGTTCCTCCATAGGGCCTTTAATGAAAGCTGTCGTTTGTGCACTACCAGCAGATATAGACCTTTTTACAGTATGCCACTAATAAAATAGCTTCTGCAGTACCGCCACAGTCTCACAAACACACACACACACACACACACACACAAAGGCTTGTATGTTGCTATTCATCATCGCCACAGAGTGAGTTTCTTGTAAGTCACAAGTGTGCGTTTGCCCTGGGAATGGACCTGGGAGATGACATATCCAAGCTGATCCAGTGTGATTAACACTCAAGAGACACCCTTTACACACTCTGGTGTCATATACACTGTACTGTAGGAGGGAAGGATGTGGACTATGTGGGGTTCGCTTTTATTTTTACCTGCGCAATGTTAGCTTTGCTGGGAGTTCTGTCGGTTGTTTGTTTTCCGAGCGATACTTTGAGCTTTCCCTTGGAAGCCTGCGCCACGAGATTTGACGGTAACACTATAGTGACCTCTTTTTAAACAGCTCTCAACTAAGGAGGAGCACTCCTGGGGTAGTATTGATGTTGCGCTGGAGGTCAGGTCGCTCTGCAGCCACTGCCTCACTAGCATACATGTATTGCCTAGCAACAACAGCCTTTTGACTCAGCCAATGAGAATGTGGGGTGGACTGGTTTCCGTTTTTTGTATTTTTTTTTAGACTGCTTTTGATTTTAATTAATTTGTCGTCTGTTTTTACCGTTTTTGGAAACACAGCGGCTGGAAAGTTTAAAAAACATAATCGTTATTGTTTTTTTCATACATTTCGTGAATAAAACACAGTTTTCCATTATAATATAAAACGCTTGCAGCGCCTGATTACACGGCATCACATAACCAATTCTCAGTGTGGCAAAGTGCATTCGCCGTGTTCTTAAAAATGATAAATGATGCGACTCTAATTGTCGTAATCATTAACATCTCATCTATAATCAATAAGCAACTAGAACAATCACCTTGGTCATAACGCCCCGCTCCTTATTCCTCAACACCGTGAGCAGCAGACTGAATACATTTCTCCACCACTGCTCAGCCATGTCCCCCTGGCACACATCAGTGGCGAAGGCGGGTGCCGGTGATGGTGGTGATGGAGGTGTGAAGTGGCGGGTGGTGGCAGGGAGGGTAGTGACAGGTTTTGAATAAATCTCGGCGAAGGTTGAGTTTCATGTCGCTTACCCCCCTCTCCCCAGCACCACCACTTTGATCCCGGTGATACCCATGTGGGCTTCTCCCACGGCTGCAGGCAAGGATATGGGATCCCACGCTGGGGGGGGGGGGAGGGGGGGGCGGCTGTTGAAATCTGGTTGTTTGGCAGCGGGAAGTCTCCCCACCACTGAAAAGGAAACTGTGATGTGTGAGGGTGGTGGTGGGTGGTGGTGGGTGTAAGGACACGACTGTGTGTGTGTGTGGGTGTATGACGTACCGGGACTTTCATTCATGAGAGGACATCAAAGCGCATAACTGTGTTGGATTTTTGCATAGCCTCCTCTTAAACCCTTACCCAACCCACTCAAATTTGATAATGTGTGAAATTCGAGACACCGTCTGGGGACTTATTATAGTCTACGAAGTTGGGACTAGACATGTAAAACATCGAGGATAGGAGGAGCATGTAAAATAGATGATGACTTGTTTTTTTTTTATTTTTCAAAGCAAGGTAATTGGGGAATTGCGGTGTTGAACGCCTGTGTAATGACGTCCTTGGCACCTGAGGAGTGATACATTGGCAAACAGTTTGCATACCCTTGCCATTCTGGGCTTTAATTAGCAACTAGCGAATGGATTTTGATTGATTTTGCTCCTCGATCACTATGTCTCCTGGGCAACAACGAGCGGTACTTTGTTCCCTTACTGCACATGGTAGAGTACCGTACAATGGCACACACACACACACACACACACACGACAACCTCCTCCTGGAAACACTTCTTTAAATATCGACTGGTCGCAGCGTGACATTATGCACGCGGTTCACTTTGGCTTTGACGCGTGAAAAACTATAGATGGAGATTCTCTACCCTGTTCTAAGGCATGCTGTTTGACATCGTCAAACAGTGTGCGCCGTGTTTATTGAATTTCATTTTGTTTCTGTTTGAAAAGAGTGAAGAGTGTTTTATTATTTAGATGGTAATCAGGGGAGATTCTGCCAAGGTGTGGCATCCTTGAAAGACATTGCATGTTAATGAATACTAAGTAAGCTAATTGGTATTCACAACTGCCAGCAGGTATTATATGATCCATAAAACAGCGGTCCCCAACTTGCTAGATGAATCCTTTCATCAAGAGCAAGAAAACATTTACTGTAAATCTTTGGCGATTTTCCACATTTCCTGTCCGAGGCGCATCTAGAGGTGTGGGTGGGGGGGGGGGGGGGGGGGGGTACTGATACAATCAGTCATGTAGACCAGGGCTTCGGGAGATGTGGGGAGATGTGTGATGTCAAGGACAAGTTACTTGTTTTCCTACGCCTGGTGCTGTTACCGACCCGTGTCAGGCTACTTATCATTGAGTCGCCCCCGGATGGAAGAGACCATTTAAAGACCTCTGTTTGTCTGATCCTTCAGGTGTCCGGATTCTGCCCGTCCGGAAACCGTGCGACCTTGCGTGCTCCCCTGTAAGAGAGACTGCGTCGTGACGCCCTTCAGTGAATGGACAGCCTGCCCGAACAATTGCACACAAGGTAATCACGCGGCAGACCTGCATGCAAAGCGCCACATCTTTTCTGTCGTCAAACGTGTTGGTAGTATGAGTGAAAGGGCTGGATCTCAATTTTGAGGAGTCTTCCTATAACCTTGATACCTATTTAGGCAGCTTCCTTGTTAGGTCCCTACTTTGTGAAAGTGGTTCTCGCACTGAGACAGCCTAACCTGGTAGCATCACTTGAGTGCGCAAAAAAAGGACCGTTGGGCGTACATCTATTTACTCTGGGGAGTGACGTTAAAATCACTATGCTGTAGCTCAAACGGTTCAATAAAATAACTTGGTGAAAATGAAAGCAACATGACAAATACATTTTATGTTACATTGACAAATTCATGTACTTATGCCTTTACATGGGAGATGAAAGCGAAACTAACTTACGTCGGTGCTTGTGCCGCAAGGCCTTATGGGATATCCTAGACCGACCAAGGAACCATCCGATGCTTTCTTGCCAGTTTGCCAAATCTAGGTACCTGCTTAGGATGTTTCCTATGCTTCCTACTGAATTGGGACAGTCAATATAGCCATATTACCTATATCTGCCACCTGCGGCAAACGACAAAAATAATTCTACATTACGAGAGTAGTATCGCACAATAGGTTTGATGTGTGTCCCTTAATCTTTCGAACCCTTAGGGTTAGAAAGGCACTGTCCGATGTGCAAGAAAAACCTCCCAAAAAACTAACGGGAGAAGGAATTAACCTTGGAGAGGAACACCATAATAGACCACCTTCTCAAAGTAATGGCTAGGAATAAAACCAATAGGTGGCAGATATGCAGGCATTACATAGCAATTAAACATAACAATAAGAACAGTAAAGAGGGGTCTGGGGCTAACAACAAAAGATCGTCGCGGTGGGATAGTGAAGCACTAGAGTGAGAGTGCAAACAGGACATAGAGGGGCATTTAAACACACAGCTCAGCTGGCATCTGCTGTTAAGGTACATGGTTGTTTGGGGCCTAACATTGTTCATATATACACACACAGAGAGGTTGTAATAATGCCCTGTGTCCTGAGGTAGACCATGGTAGCCCAGATCCATAGTTGGATCTGGGCTACCATGGTCTACCTCAGGACACGGCAGACCCCAGGAGTAGGCAGCTGGGTGGGTCCGTGGGAGGCCAATTGTAAATCCAGGTGGACCACCGCCGCACAGTCCTATTCATCACGGTAATAGCGGTGGCTACAGCAGCAGCAGCAGCAGACGTCAGGCACAATAACTAGGCTATACTGTAAGAACGGCATTACAGGCACTAATAGATGCAGAGGCGGATGCTGTCTAAATAAATATGAATATGAATGATACGGTATGAATAGAAAATGTTAAAAATAATCAACCATGATAAATGGGTCTTCGTATCTAAGCAGAAGTTTAAAATGAAGCCAGAATCAAAATGGACTTGCTCGGGATTAACTTATGGAGAATTGGCTTGAGTCGGGGTTAAAACAATGTACTGTACCTTAAATATAACTCAAATCAAATTTCAAATTAGGCATGCAATTGTTCTGTGGAAGATTGGTGTGGCCAACTCGTCGGTAAATATGCTCCAGTCCATTCGGTCCCCTGATGATGTGATTACTGTCTTAATTGCCCCATTTTCAATGTTCAGTAATTAGTGTTGTGTAATGAGCCTTGGAACCTGAGCCAAATGAAGCCATTACAGTTTGATGCACGTCTGGACCGATAGCGTAGCACCGGAGGACATCACAGCCACCAGAGTCAGTCGGCCGTGAACGGATCGGGAGAGCCA
Organism: Merluccius polli; assembly: GCA_030340625.1. Classification (NCBI taxonomy): domain Eukaryota; kingdom Metazoa; phylum Chordata; class Actinopteri; order Gadiformes; family Merlucciidae; genus Merluccius; species Merluccius polli. The sequence continues at coordinate 236,700 of JAOPHQ010002578.1, forward strand.
TTATTGTTTTGCCAGAACTTTGTTGACTTGTTTATTTATTTATTTGTAGGTGTGTTTGTTTACTATGTGCTGTGCTCTCTCCGCCAAGTGTTAGCCACGGCCGAGCTTCTTCGTCAATATCCCATAACGATTTGTCAGGCAATGTTTATTGACGCCATGTTAAGCCGGCCTTTTATTTGTATTTTTATGCCGACGCCTTGTTTTTGTTCTCTTTTGGGGAACTCTTACAAGTAGCTTACTTGAAAGCGGCAATCAAAGAGCACCGAAACGCCCTTTGACTTTTCGGCGTGCGGCGTTGTTTCATTTCTGCTCCACAGCGAACGCCACAGTGGCCATGCAGTCTCGGTACCGGACGGTCATCCGGAGGCCCGCCAACGGAGGCCAAGAGTGTCCAGACACGCTCTACGAAGAGAGAGAATGTGAATCTCTTCCCTTGTGTCCAGTCTACAGGTCACACACACACACTCACACACACACACACACACACACACACACACACACACACACACACACACACACACACACACACACACTCACACTCATACACACACACACACACACACACATATGTAAAGTGGTGTAAACCTCACCTCAACCGCACTTCGATTTTATCATTAGTCTTTAGGGTAATGTTAGTTAATGCATGATGGGATAAAGATTCCATCAATACAGAGTCGTGAATGATTTTTTGTAATTACATAAAATGCATACTACTTATTACTGATCGACTGGGCATTAGCGGAGTGTAGACGCTGAAAACCACATACCGAGCAAGGAAATGCAAACAAACAAAAAAAAAGCATTTATTTTCCAGAGGTGCTACATTTCTACAAAATGAAATTGATTCATCCTGGCAATCCAGCCCGATGCAGGAGGGGAATCAAGATGGATGTATTGCAGCGCATCGACACCTGTTAACACCGAGAACACGCGCGTCCCTGTGTATATTTACACATCGACACAATTAAAGCGCTGGCTGTGTGTGTGTGTGTGTGTGTGTGTACCTCACCTCAGCGCTGCAACTCAGGGACCCCCCCCCCCACCCCCAATGCAGTTTCCTTGCAGTGCATACAGCGCACGGTGTGGGAACACATTGAGCCCAATCAGTATGCCCAGTGTGAGCTCTATTTTTAAAACCCTATAGCTTCCAAAACAATCATCAGAGCCGAGGCAGAGGAACAACAGTTAGTTACTTTTCCCGTGGAAAGCGTAGAACATTGTTCTATTTGTGTTGATATTGGTATTACGCCACAGACACCCTTGATGGGCAAACCGCAGAACCGATTTATTTTTTTCGTTCAATTGAATAACAATCAATCGGTGGAGAGCAACGGCCGGCGAAAGCTGGCCCGGCGCCACGTTGGCTGGCGTCACCGGGAACGACTATCAATTAGCTGTGCTGAAGAAGACGCATCCTCGTCCTTGTCTTCTGCTCCGTATCATTATTTACTCTTTAGGTGTCGAGCCAATTGTGCCGTATTCATTCCTTCTGTTGCGCCGCCGTTTATTGAATTATAGATGTGGTGGTGTGAATATTTCTACATGTTCGCAGGTGGAAGACAAGCAAGTGGCATAGCTGCACACTGGTTCCCGATTCTGTTCGACAAGGAATGGCCGGCCCGGGGGAACCTTGTGGAAACGGTTTGGAGGCGAGAGGCAAGTTCCCATATTTCCTTTCTTTCTTTTCTTTTCCTTTCCTTTGTCTTTCTCCCCACCTCTCCGCGGCTACTTTGCAGTTGACGTGACCTATTTTCCGGCACATATGCATCGTCCTCATTTAATGACACTTAATGGGCCCTTCTTTTTCCAGAAGAGCTTTAAGAAGCCGGGCAACATAAAGAGGCTGCCAATTTGTCATGACATGCCACCAGCTGGAGCCGTCTGTCTGCCGTGTGATGATTGCATCATGCAGCTCATCTCTGGTTAATGAATTCGTCAGTGCGCCAACAGCAGCTCATTGTGGCAGAAGCATGAAAGACTGGTCTCCGCAAACCGCCTTTTGCATGCGAATCGTGGACGGCACATACACGCCCACAGGCGCCAGTGTGCTAAACACGACCATGCACATGTTGTACGTGCACGCACAAACACAACAAACCAACCAGTTCCTCCTGTCCACCCACCCTGTGTTTGTGTGTGTGTGTGTGTGTGTGTGAGCACTGCACCACACTCGCTCTGCACGTCAAAGTCGGTGTTTAAAGAAGCACGCATCTACACAACACACACACACAGCCAAAAAACACAAGCGACTGCACTTCGTCGCGCGAGAGAAACAATTGAGAGCGAGTGAGTAAGTGCGTAAGCGAAAGAGGCAGAGAGACAGCTCAGACAAATTGGAAGCTGATGAATGGCGTCACAGCCAGGAGAATTTACCCAAATGAACACATACCATCTACAACCGCATCCATTCGAAAACCACTTAACAACCTCACAAACCGCAAACAGTATAGATTCATGGTGGCCATAAAAATTTGCTCCATTGTTCGTAATCGCCACAAGTGTCATTAAGGCACCACAGGTCCCTTGTCTATAATCAAATACGCTCCAGTACAGATGTAGACCTGCTACCGAGCTGCACACATGCCTCCATATTGTCCTGCTCCCAGAATCCTATTGCTCCCTCAGTAAAGGCAAAAGCAGCCCGTCGCCAATGTTTCACAATCGTTAAAACGCCCAAGTGTTAATTGGATCATTTCAGAGGAGAGGAAAAGTCCCTATAAATCGTAGAAAACTAGCTGTTGCGGCTAATTTACGAAGAGAGTGATTTGGAACGAGCGGTTTCTTCCGCTGCAGCCGGTAGGAACTCGCCCTGAGAGGCTTGCAGCGCGGCTCTTCCTAGCGCGCGATACGCTCCCGCACTGCAGGCTAATTATGAAAGACATTTCTCAAGTGAGATTGTGTGACTTTTTGCATGAGAAGTATGGAGTGTTCCCGGGTTCAGCACACCCCTCGTTGACCTTTACCGCTAAGCATTTGAATATGATTACAAAAAAGGGCTGCGCTAAATACCTGTGACATTTCAAAAAGTATGGAGGTTGGAAATTGTACTAAATGTTATCCAGTTTTGCATTTGAAATAATGGCAGTGGGATGCTTTCAACACATACATTTACTTTCTCCTTTAGATACAAAAAAACACCTTTCAAAATAACTCATTGGACTAATCTCCTGTCTGCTGTTCCTGATAATGTGCTTAATTAAATTTGTCTTTTTGTCCATAGAGAAAATGGGTGTGAAATGAACAGAGTGAACTGAGAGCTGTGCCTTTCTCTGTGTAAAGAATATTCCGGATGAGAGGACTCCTCACATCCCTACAGGTTTTTAGTGAGAGCGATTGTTTTATTTATACCCCTCTTCTCTCCTTGATGCCCAGGTGCAATTGCGGTTAAGGCTAGCTCATGGCAGTAAAGTGTTGAGCGCGGTGGGGGGATGCGAACCAGCAGATCCCGGGAACGGTGCAACCAAGCAAACAGAGCTGCTTCATCAGCATAGGGCTGAATAAATGGGACCAGATATGCTGTAAATTGTACTTGGCGGACCGGCGCGACCTGACCCGTGGCAGGCAAAGAGTGGGATGGGGGTGGGGAGGTGGGGGGGGGGGGGGGGGGGGCTGGGATGGGGTCTTATTGATAGTGTCTTGTTGGGGGATCATTTTGCAGGAGCAGTGATTTGAAAGCTGTGAAAGTGAGAGCGGAAGAAAGACAAAAGAAAACCGTTGCCATGGCGACCAATTATAGGGAAGAAAAAGCTCCGCGTTTCATGATTCATCAGTATAGAGCACGTGTTTTCTTTTACTAATTATATCGCCCGTACGTAGACAGATAAACTTTTGACCTCAAACATGGCTGAGACAAGAAAGGCCAGATTTAAGGCCAGGCTGGAGGAAAAGAAGATGAGAAGAGATTGAGTTGAGTTATGCCAATAGCCACTGGACCCTTTGACTGATTGACTGCATGGTTCACCGCTGTTTTATCCTCCCTCTTTGTATACATTGTACTGTATATGGGCGCGCATGTTAACCAGATATTTTACTTTCACAGGCAAGGAATACCGAATGCGCTATATGTGTATATGTCAGCCTAACAGTATCGGATAAAGTGCCTTCCTATACTACACACACAAGTCAAAAGGATGTGAACCTTGCAAGTCCTGCTCTTGACTCTCCGAGCGTCTTAATAGTCAAATACTCAAATTTGGAGTCGGCAAAAAAAAGAAATAGTTCTGTTTGTTAAAAGGATCAAGTAGGAGCCACTTGACTGACTAATTTCATTTTGGCTGTAAGAAAGTCTGTTTAGGAGCTCAAATGAATTCAAATCAATATTCGCCCAAGCTTCCCCGAGAATAATATTATATGGAGTGTCTGACGGTCGGAGCAAATTAAATCAGACCCTTCTCTGGGATAGGATTTATTGAGTGGCAAAGTAAAAGAGAAATTGTTGTGACAAATGAAAATCGTATGTTTATCTAGGGGGACAGTGCTGTATTCATGACTGTGACAGTGTCCACTGTGTCATGTGGTCTTGATTGAAGCCTAGCGGAGAAATAGGAGTCATGATTAAAAAAAGCATGCGGCTCCTTGTTCTTGTCCAGAAACCAAACGTGTCCTTTGAGTTCTCTGCATCACCCCCAATAATACACACAGAAACAGACAACAAGCGTCTTTAAAAGGAAGGCACCGGGGGTAGGTTGGTTTAATGGGGGGGGGGGGTCTGTATAATTAACGATGATCTCGGCTGGCAACGGCCGGGTTGGCGACAACGAAATATGAGAAGGGGGGGGGCGACGTCATTAGCGCGGGCGCGTGTGGTCGAGCGAGGTTGGGTCACAGGGACGGGTAGATAAATTGAGCTAAAAATGGGCCAGATCCTCGTGATTTGGGAGTCAGAACGAGCGCTGTTGGCACATATACACATACGCTCAGGGCGGCGGGTGGGGTGCTGCTAATAAAAGCCGCGAGCATTGAAAAAGGTGGTGCAGTCGACAGAGGTGGGAACGATGGCGACACAAAGGCACCGGAGTGATTATATATGAAAAAAAAGTCTGCCGCAAACTTAACTTCTGGGTCTGGAAACGGAGGATCCTTGTGTGTTTTATGGGGGTCACAGTTGTTGTTTTGATGTTTCTCTTGATAAGCCACGTTTTTTTTATGTTTTGTATTACAAGGAAAATCAATAAGCGGGGATGTAGTCTCTTACTTTCCGCCGTATTGTTTTATTCACTAGGTCTGGGACTTGAAGTGGTGCTAAATATATCCGTGGCCACACATATGAAATATCTGTTTAATATGCATAGGCAGGCGGCATAAAAATATCAAGCACAACCTTATTACTCCCCTCCAGCTTTTGAACAGCAGTTCTATATAATATTGCGTTTTTGACTCGGGGAGCCATGTTTGACCCCTTCGCAGTGCTTTTAAAAGCCCTCACATCAAGACCACCCTCCCACACACGGCAGACATTTATAAACCTGGCGCTTTTCTGTCAGAGGGCGAAATTTAAAAGTCAAATAGGAATCAATAGTTTGTGTTAAAGGCATGTTTGTAGATCGATGGCCTTCTCTCAACAGCGGTGGAGGGGGGGGGGGGGGGGGGGGTTTGGGTCTGTTTTGGAGGGTGCCGGGGGGGAAGGTGAGGGGGGGGGGGGGGTTTAACTCCAGAGGGTCGGGACAGGGTTTGATTTCCTGTGCTTGCGGGAATGCCTCGTTAGATGAACAGGAGGAGCTACCGTGCGTGTTGTTCGTGTCCCTCTTTGCGTGACATTTTCCCCCACGCCCCCCCCCCCCACCCCCCCCCCCCCACCTCCCGCCCCCCCGCCACTAATGCTGTGCACTTGGAAATATCAATGTTGGCAATTAGGGAAATGATTCATTCTCCCGTCGGGGCAAGACTAGCAATTATTATGATTTAACACCCGCCCACCTCGCCTCTGAAGTCTCAAGCAAAGCAAAAAAAAAAAAAAAAGCCACTCCGTGCATTCGAAAATAACATTCAATCAACAGTTATCGAACTTGCGTACTAGTTAGGGGACGTGCGCAAACCACGTCAAATCTCTAGATTGCGTAGAAGTAGAAGTTGGCCTTCTGTCCGAAGATCTGCCCCGTCTATTTCCCCTTCCCAGCACAACCCTTTTTTATTAAAGAGCTCCCCACTCCGCGCGGTTCGAGGGATGTAACAACAATGCTGCCAACAGCCGTGCGCCGGGATATTATTGACTAAAGCGGTACTCAAACGCTACCTGAATTGGACGCGTCGCGCCGTTCGGCCTCTGCTGTAGCAAGCTGTAATGGAG
>JAOPHQ010002579.1:0-10000 GCA_030340625.1 Merluccius polli
ACATAGTCCGACGGAAAAACCAGTCGATGTCTGGTCCTGTGCTGTTGATTTGAATTGTCGAATCAAATACACAGAGACGGAGAGAGAGAGAGAGAGAGAGAGAGAGAGAGAGAGAGAGAGAGAGAGAGAGAGAGAGAGAGAGAGAGAGAGAGAGAGAGAGAGAGAGAGAGGCAACCACGTTATCATTGTGGGTGCATATCCAAAGTCATGGTACACTGCGCCGGGTGCGAGAGGCCTATTCTGGACCGGTTTCTCCTCAATGTTTTGGACAGAGCGTGGCACGTCAAGTGCGTTCAGTGCTGCGAGTGTAAATGCAATTTGACTGAGAAATGCTTTTCCCGAGAGGGGAAACTGTACTGCAAAAACGACTTCTTTAGGTAAGCATCTATTGAAATGTTGGCAGCCAACGCCAGTACATTTGTTTATTATCCATGCATTGTTGTTGATTATTCTTGATAGTTGAATTTATTTCCAAAAGAAATGTAGAAATGCATACTTTCCAAAATCAGGAAAACGTGAGTTTATTAACACAAAATAGATAATAGATAGTGTTAGACTATCTGATTGATTTTAATAGCAGTCCGTTTGCTTGAATGAAAGTATTCAATTATGTGGTTTTGTTAAGGTACACAATAAAAGTGCCATTGCATTAACTCAAAATAAGTAAAATAGGCTACATAAGCCTGTCTGGTATAGATAAAATGTAAAATTGTGTAATCTCAATGTATGACCAACCTGTCCGTGCCTGTAGGCGTGAATGAGTATTCGGGGTAGATAAGCTTTGATTAGGACGCTAATTAAAAGCTTGTTAATTTGAACGCTTACGCAAAACAAAGGGCATCAGCTTTTACACGCGTATGCCTGTGCTCACAGTGGGGGGGATTCAAGGAAATCACACTTTGTTTACAAAATGCAACGTGCCGGGGAAGCCGTCAGGATCAATACTTGACCAAGGCCCAAAAGAAAGAAGTGCAGTCGCACGGTGGTAAAACGTCTGCACAGCGCCGTGTGTGTTTGCACAGTTCAAGTGAGAAGGACGTGATAAGTGGATTTGAATAATAAACTAGTTTAAAAGATCAAGTCCGCAGACAATGCAATCACAGACCTACAGCCATCAGGCTCTGTACGCCATTCAATACACATTATTTCACATTCGTCTATAAAGACACAACCGTTTAAATGCAATACAATACCACGTATGCATACACGTGTTGTCTATTTTGTTGAAATAATGTGTCTATTTATTTTAGCAGTATAGTCAATAATAGTGTAAGCATTAACGTGGAGTCATACTGTACAAGATAACATGGCACACGGGACATTTCTATATGGTCCAAACAAAGATGAAAGATTGCACAAGATTTTTGATTTCACAGATGTTCAATACATGGATTGAAATATCAGCTATTTCTTTATAGGCCTAATGTTTTTATGTCGTGTAATGTGCAAAGTGTTATACAAAACAGAGCCAGTAGGCCCATGTTGTAATAATTTCCATCTCCTAGGTAGCATTTAATTTTTTTAAATAACATTGAAGTAGGCCTATAATAATAATAATAATAATAATAATAATAATAATAACAACAACAACAACAACAAAAACATCACTAATACTACTACTAATGGGCCTATTACCTATAGGCCTAATCATAATCGTAACAATAATATTATTAATTAAAACTATTAGGCCTAATCCAAAATCGAAAATATATCTAAAATATAAAATAATACAATTGAATAAAAACAGAATCAGCTTCTTCCAGACTCATGCGTGGATAAATAAATGCTTGGATGTGTGTGACCCTGTGACAGACTGTGGCTCTCCAGTCCCGTGCGAGGGGACGGGATGAGTGATGGGCTGAGGGTGGATGTGGTCACAGGACAGGCTCTCAGCACCACGACGTTTCACTGAAAACCAGTGTTTGTTCTCCACAGAAGGTTCGGCACCAAGTGCGCCGGTTGCTCCCAAGGCATCTCACCCAACGACCTGGTCCGGAGGGCGAGGAGCAAAGTGTTTCATCTCAACTGTTTCACGTGCATGATGTGCAATAAGCAGCTATCCACCGGAGAGGAGCTCTACATTATAGATGAAAACAAGTTCGTCTGTAAGGAGGATTACCTAAACAACGCCAGTGTTAAAGACACCAACCTCCTCTCAGGTACGGACCGCACAGGTGACCCGCTATGTGGATGGATAGGGATCAGCCTAGAGACAGGGAGCTAGATGCTCTATGTGGGGTCATTCTGCAGTCACAATGAATTAGCCTACATTTTATTTATTTATTTTTGTAGTTATTTTAAAAAATGAAAATACAAAGTCAAGCAATTCAGTTTTCACTATGCCGGGCTGAATGACTAATGGCACTGTAGGGCTACAAGTTATTCTACATTGCCATTGTGTGCCATTATGTCTGTAGGATTATTTTTGCATGATAACCAACCATTCACGCCTTTTCAGAAGTGTTAATATTGTTTTATTGGTTGTGATCCCGCAGTAACGGCCTGCAGCGATCCGAGCTTATCACCGGATTCTCAAGACCAGCTACAGGACGACGTGAACCTAAAGGACTCAGAAATAGCCGCTTTGTCCGACAAGGAAACGGGTAATAACGAAAACGACGACCAGAACCTGGGCGGGAAGCGACGCGGACCCAGGACCACCATCAAGGCCAAGCAGCTGGAGACGCTGAAAGCGGCGTTCGCCGCCACGCCGAAGCCCACCAGGCATATCAGGGAGCAGCTCGCCCAGGAGACGGGGCTGAACATGAGGGTTATTCAGGTAAACACACACAACACACATTCATACATTCATACAAAAATAGGCCTAGATGGTGACCGCCGGATCTAAATGTCTGTGTAAAGGTGTGTGTTTGTATGAGAATAGGCCTCTGAGTTTGATTAGAGAGGTGCGTGGGCCCACACCCTGCAGCCCATAGGTTGGGGGGGGGGGGGGGGGGGGGCGCTGGTGTTTGATGGGGGGTTTCTCCCCGTCTCCCCCCTCTGCGCCGGGGGAGACGCTGGCTGAACAGTGCCAAGAACAAACCTGGTCAAAACGTCTTCAGCTCAACATATAAAAGAGGGATTTTCTTCAAAATTGCATTGTCACATTGAATTCATTAGGCTAAATATTGGCCGTCGCGGAGGTATATTTGGAAAGGGTAATTTATATGGGTATTGGCGCGCGCCACGGGTAAACAAGCCAGTTGGCGGCAGAGAGTGGGAGTGATGGGAGTGATGGGAGTCTTGGCACAGCGGCGCCGTCACGTTTTGCGACCACATTTAGCCACGCTGTTACCATTTCCAGTCAAGTGGAAAGGCAAGAAAATCTGTCTCAGGGTCCTCAGATTGTCTCTGCTTTGTTAGATTTACAGTGAGCTCGCCAATGTACCATGATAAGCTTAATAATCATTGTTAAATCTTAATACAAAAGAATGTTATGATATAGGCGTAGCAATAATAATGATGATGCCATATTAATGATGATGATGATAATAATAATAATAATAATAATTATTATTATTATTATTATTATTAAAGGCCTACAACTACTACTACTACTACTACTACTAATAATAATAATAATAATAATAATAATAATAACAACATAAGTAGCCTATGCCTATTAGTCTATTATTAATTATAGATTATATTATATTAATGATAATAGGCCCAATATGAATGTAATAGAATATATAAATATTGTTGTCATTATTACCTATGTTTTTTTTGTTGTAGATTTCATTTCATTTTACTTTATTTTTTTTTTTTTTACCGTTTTTAAATTCCATGCTTTTACGTTGTTTTTTGTATTACAATTTTACTTTTTTTGGGGATAAAATACAAGTTAACAAAGCGTTTACATAATACGCATATTTAATGCCAATGCACAATAGCTCTTCTTGAAATGTTAGGCAATGGTTATGAATAGGCCTATGTATGCAAAATAAGAGAAACCCCTACGGTGCGGGTGAGCGGCCTAAAGACTAGTAAACAATAATCTCCAGACCAGTGAATATATTGGGAACAGCCCTTGTAATGGTTGTCATTTTGAGATGTCCAGGGGCCGCTCCTAGCCCATGGTTATAGGCTGTATGTATGTGGAGGTACACGGAGTTTACCTTCTGGTGGCGATAAGACAGCTCTCTGCATGTCTGCTACAGTGAGCAAAGTTAGGCCTACATAAATACACAATTGATGAAAACAAAGTAAATTTAAATTTCGACTTACTGTGTTACATGTTGCCAAACATCTAATTCAGTCTTAAATATGATTTAAAAAAAAATATAATTTCACCCAACTCGTCCAGGTGTTAGTGGTCCATTTCCCCTAATTAAGCAATGCTACGATATAATGTTCTTTTTTTTAATAACGATACTAGATATAATATTTGTTTATAACATAATAGATAGGCCTATAACGTCGTTATAAACAATGCAGTAGTATTATTGTTGTTGTTATTATTGTTGGAAATTGTAGTATTGCTATTATCGTTGCTGTTAGTATTCATTACAAATATAGGCTACATTTATAATTAATTGTACTTTTTAGTCAGCAAAGCAAAACTACCCATTTCTAAATTCATCTACATTAGCCTACATTGTGTTCAAAATTGCGATTCAATTGCCCGTGCGGTTTTGGTAGGCCTATCATTAATGCAAATGTGTGGTTGTTGTGGTTGGTGGTGGTGGTGGTGGTGTAGGTATGGTTCCAGAACCGGCGGTCCAAAGAGCGGCGCATGAAGCAGCTGAGCGCGCTGGGCGCCAGGAGACACGCGTTCTTCAGGAGCCCGCGGCGCATGAGGACGCTGGTGGACCGGCTGGAGCCCGGAGAGCTCATCCCCAACGGACCCTTCTCCTACTACGGAGGTACGGAGACGTGATGGTGGTGTGGGGGGCCCACGGTCCGTGGGACGGGGTCTGCACTGGCCGTTCACAAAGTAGGAATAAAACAGGACATGTAGAGGAAAAACAAAACCTCAACACATTTGGACCGTTTACTCAGTGGACTAATTAATGGTGCTGCCCTGGGATGACAGACAGACAGTCAGTGAGAAGGACGTTTAATGTGTATGCAGTGTGAAGGAAGTCGCTAACCTACTTACCACCATAGGTGTTGACAAAGCAATAAAACAATTGAAGTTGGAAATGTTGGCAATTATGTGTTGTTGGTGCTATTTCCAAAGAATGACACATGGGCTCATACACCTTATTAGGTTTGTTAGCTCTTTAGGAAATCGATACTCGTGCTTATTTAATCAAATAGATTGTTAATTAGAGGAGTTGGACATATTTTATAAATATTATATTTACATGAAAGTACATTTATTTTTCCTGTTAATGTCTAAAAGAGTGATCAGACAAAACTTTCTCGACACTCATGATAATTTTAATAGGCTACATTTTTACTTTAGACTTCATACACCCTCTTTTAGACTTTGAAATATATGTCCTGATACATTTTCAACCTATGGTATTAGTACATTAGGTTTTGTCCTACTTCTTCAGCCAAAAGTCTAATAATATTCTCCTGAAAAAAAGTAATGGGTCTCCACAGGTAGGATCACTGATGAAAAAACCCTATTTTAATTAATTTGTGGGGACGTTGTTCTTCCCACCCAATTGCAGTTCTGATTTAAGTGTAACAAGCTCTATGGCTAATGTACCAGGGAGGGTCTCTCTCTCTCTCTCTCTCTCTCTCTCTCTCTGTCTCCCTCCCTCCCCCCCTTTCTTAATAAAATCAGTTATACTCAATGAATTCCTCTGGTGCGTAGACATTTCTTTTCCACATCGCAGCAATTGTTTTGACACTAATAGTTGTCTTTTTTTCCCATGGATTTTGCAGATTATCAAAGCGAGTATTACGGCCCGGGAGGAAACTATGACTTCTTCCCTCAGGGGCCCCCATCGTCCCAGGCCCAGACCCCGGTGGACCTCGCCTTCGTGCCCTCCTCGGGCCCCACGGGTACCCCCCTGGGGGGCATGGAGCACCCCCTGCCGGGGCATCACCCCTCCAGCGAGGTGCAGCGCTTCTCGGACATCATGTCCCACCACCCCGGGGACTCTCCCAGCCCGGAGCCCGGCATCCCGGGAGCCCTGCACGGCATCTCCTCCGAGGTGTTCGGCCCCAGCCCCCCGTTTACCTCGCTCTCGCTGAACGGCAGCGGATACAACAGCCACCTGTCCCACGCCCCGTCAGAAATGAACGAGGGCACGGTGTGGTAGCTTCACGAGAGAGGTGGCTCTTGATCACAGAGCAGAGACACACCAGAGGACATAGGGGCGCATCCAGAACACGTGGGCATTGGGATGGAGTGAGGGAAGCAAATGTATCAGTTTGTTTTTGTTTTGTTTGGAGGAGGAGGAGGAGGAGGAGGAGGAGGAGGAGGAGGAGGAGGAGGAGGAGGAGGAAGGTGTCATTTGGTATTTATTTATTTATTTTCCATGAATTAATTTGGGGGTTTTCTGTGGCAGAATATATGGCATTAACACCGAATGGATAGTCAGAATAGGAGACGTTCTTTTTTTTCCTTTTTGGTATTGTGTCTGATGTCTGGATAGCATTTTTTTTTTTTTTCTTCTCTCCAAATCCCCAAATTGACTGTGCAGCGTACACACAAAAGACTGGGGGGAGACGTGTCTTGAGAGCTGTGACCCTTCCTGACTCCTGTCAGCGGCCTAGTGTAGCAACCAAACCTCAAACACTCACCATTGGGGAAAAATACAACCTTTTCAAATCTCCCTAGTATGTTGTGAACACGAAAACATCATTAGCTACTGTCAAAGACTCGGGCAGCTTTACCAGAGAGAGAGAGAGAGACAGAGAGAGAGAGAGAGAGAGAGAGATAGAGAGAGAGAGAGAGAGAGAGAGAGAGAGAGAGAGAGAGAGAGAGAGAGGACAGAGGGCTGGTTTTGTTCTGACCTGGCACTGTAGGAAAGCTGAGCAGCATCCAGACTGCTTAGGGCAACATGTCCCCTGTATTCAGAAGCTCGTCAGACCTCTTTGCCTTTAAAGGCTCTGCCATATTGACACTTCAAACAACCTTTTGACACTATGTATGTTTCTGACAGCCCGAGGAAATTACATTATTCCTGTATTATTCGTTCTTTTTCCTGTGTTTTTGTTTCTAAATATCACCAAATCCGAAGATGGCTGCCTTTAAAAGGCAAACACTGAAAATACTCGACGGATTGCAAGCCCTTTATTAAAATGGATACAAACTTGAAGTGTTGATGAAATGAAGTCTACCTTCTAAAAATATTTTACCAAGGGTTCAAGGACTTAGAGCAGTCAACTGTTTACGTGATTTAATTCAGGAGTCCAAGCGTCTAGAACCACATTTAGATCCTCTGGATTCAGATCAAAATGTTCCAAGCAACTAACCAAACTTTTTTTAATCAATTTAATTTATATATGGAGACAAAACAACAACAAAAAGACAAAAAAAAGAAAGAAAAAAGTTTGCTGGGGTTGTGGTTCACTGTGCTAGTTTGTACAAGATGTTGTTTACAAAAAAAGGAAAAAATAAATAAAAACATAAGTAAGTAGACAGTTGCCAAATATAAAAAAAATAGCACAAATACTGATAAAGTGCTTTGCACCATCATTTGCAGAACGTGTTGAGAGAAAAATTAGGTGTTATAAGGAGTAACTGACTTCTTATTTTTTTTAGGCTGCTGACAAAGCATTCATAAAATTGTTAATATAACATAATTAGACAGGTTTTATTTTTGTGTCTTTAAAGGAAAAAAAATCCAAGCTATTGAAATCGATGGTCAAATATGCAGCTTGTAGCTGCTACATCTCTTTGAATATCAAGCCTTCATGGTATGTCTTTTATTGTTCCAATAAACCTACGCTCATGTGACCTCCAGTGCATATTAGACCATTCACTGTATAAATACGACATGTTCAACAAAATGTGTTTCTAATAAAACTAGACAATATACATTTGAATTTTAACATATTTCCTTTAAACAACTTTTGTATAGTGTATACTTATGGACTGCAAAACACATTGAACTATAGAAGTCCATTGTCCTTCATTTTCATAATTAACACATTGAGTTTACTTGATAAATCTTCATTTTATTTGGAATATTTTTAATGTATTCTACATACCTATACAGACACTGTATATTAATTTATCGATTTCAGTTTTTTTCCATGGAAACGTGGTGGACTAAATTTGTCCCTACTAACACATGGACACGAGGTATACTATTAAGCACCAAGATTTCCAAGTTCTGCTGATAGCATTTTCTTTTTTAAACCTATCTCTTCTGCCTTGGATGCCACAGCACCGTATTCAGTTACTTGAGGTCATCAGCTAATCATACGCAGTTAGCTGTGCAACTGTGAAGGACAATGATGGAATTTCCATGACCGCGGGTTTCTTGAGTTGTTACGGTTTTATTATCCCACTCCTACATTATTATTCCCCTGCAGCTTACTGTTCTGTTGGTTTGGGCTGATAGTTGGGGAGGGACTTTCACTCCAAGTTTTTTTCTTTCTGCGAGAATAGAATAGTAATAATAATCAATGAGATAAATACCAGGCACGATAATTGCAGGGTGGATAAAAAAAAGAAGTCCTAGTTGTGGAGGAAAGCGACTCAAGCTGTGGCATTGTGCCACGCTTCCCAGAGAAAAGCACCCTTATCTTCCCCTAACCCCTGCATGCACAGTTAGGACCTTGCGTCTCGTCTCCTTTTCCCTGGCCTCCAGACCCAAATCCACCATGAATTAATCATGAGAGTTAACCAAGCTTGGGGGGTGTGTGTGTGGGGGGGGTAGGGGGGGGCGGTGGGCTCCTGCATGGTGGATGTTATGAAAAGGATAAAGGTTCCTCTTAAACCTTGGGCTCTAACTGGTAACGCCATGCACTGCCACGCTGACCGCTCCCTGAGGCCAGCGTTCTTCAGATTCAAGCCACCTATTGATTGCAACACATCGGCTATCGGGGCTGCAAACTGACCCTGTTATCAGTGGTTGGAGGGAAATAACACAAGCTCTAGCATTATAAAATGGACACACACACACACACTCACATGCACACACACACACACACACACACACACACACACACACACACACACACACACACACACACACACACACACACACACACACCATGCACAGTGAGGGTGTGTTGGGCCGGGGAGATTAAAGGACCAGTGGAAATTATTCAAAGTGAGTTTAGAGCCAAAACACTGAGCCAATGGGTGGACGGAGCCCTGCAGGCGACCATGAAATACTTGTGCAATTCAAAAGGGGGAGGGTTTTTCTCCAGGGACACACTGTACATGATAAGTATTCTGTTGGTAGTCAATGGTTGTCAAATCTCCTTTGCCTCAATCCAGAGTAAGCAAGCACACAAACAAATGCTGCGCGTTCTCATCTCACCCGCCAAACAATGGTGGAGACTGAGAGGCAATAGTTGGGCTGTGATGCTGTTCATCAATGGAGCAGGTTGGTCGATCAAATTGACTTTTTGGGAGGGGGGGGGGGGTCTCTGCAAGTGGACAATATGCAGTCATGCAGCTTCCTGGTATGCTGACCTCTGCTGACAAGCTGTTTTTTTGCCATATCATTGATATTTCTAGTCTACCTACCTCGTGCTATTAGGCTGGGGGTTCGCTCCAGCCACCAAAAATAAAGCGCTGCATAGCGAAGAAGGAACAAAGGACTGAAAGATGCCATGCCTCGCAGTCACTCAGCTACTGGATGAATGGCTTCATGACTTTCTTCACAAGGTTGGTGTACAGTAAGCATGCGGCTTCTCTTCAGCAACAACTCATGGAACAGACCAGCACATTATTGTTGCAGTTTAAGTATACTTCTTCACAGAAATGTATGGTAAATTGTTTTACTGTAAACAATTCATATATTTATGAATAGAAGGGTAATTTAAAAAGCACCACATGTTGGGAGATCAATCAGCATTTGTCACACTTGTAGTATATAGTAGAATGATTATCATCACATGTAGACAGTGATAGAGA
>JAOPHQ010002579.1:12500-32500 GCA_030340625.1 Merluccius polli
TTCCCACTTTTTTCTCGTGTTAAATCTGGTGCAAGTTAAGCATGGAATGGTGTCCAAAATGCTGTGTTTATTTTCAAATTTTCAGATCCTTTTTATAATGTGTTATTCAACTCAGTATAATACTTCATACATTTGCACCAAATAGCCAAAGACACAAATACTGCATGATGATTTTGCATGATCCAAATATAGCACTAAAAATACTGCACTTCTGGCTATGGGTTGATTGAAGGTACATATATGAGTATATGAGGCCCAAATACCACAAGCATGATTTTGCATGATCCAAATAAAGCCCTAAAAATACTGCACTTCTGGTTGGGTTAATTGAAGGTGTACTAAACAGATGGGTTCCAATGTCGCTCCTACCTCTAAAAAAACAACTCTAGGTTTGAGACAAAGGTTCCTTGGACAGGAGAGGGTGTGGTGGTGGGGGGGGGGTCACTGTTGGGTAAACAGTGTATCTACACTGGTAAAACCTGCACTGGAGCGACACACAACCCCACCCCCTGCAGCTCGTTCAGCCCCTTCACAAAGTAGGCTAACCATGCAGTTAATTAGAAACAAAAGCTGGAAACAATTAATTAGATTGCCATTTCCTTTTTTTCTTCTTCCACTTTTTTTTATAACACGATAGATAGGCTTGAAGAATCACCCAGAATATAATTAATTACAGTTTAAGGTAACAGGAGGGCCAGAGTGACAAATGGCCGACATTCCACGTTGGTACTGTCTGTTTCATTGACGCTGTTGTTTGTTTCCCAAATTTCAAGTGATATGTGGACAGGGCTGCAATTGAACTTGACCATATCCACACTGTTTATTGATTTCTGCTTCCCGTCTCTGACAGATGGTCATTGAATATTCTTGCTCAGGTTAGAAAAAGTTTACTTTACTTACGTTATACCGTAAGACGTAAGTACTATGCTCCAATCTCTCCACTTCATGTGACTAGGAGTGCAATTCATGTAGGCTTGTCTGTAGCAGCAGTTAACAGAAACATCCAGCTCTTTCTGACTGGCCATGGAGGTTGGGCTTCATGGCTGATTAGGGACCAGAACATCCAATATCCTACAAACAGGGAAATAGTCGGATGCACATTAAGTGTCCAGGAAAATAAGGAAAATTATTAATGAGAAATTGGGGCAAAACGCAGTGCCCCACAAAACTACAATTCCCCAATAAAGTAGTGAATAGTGAATTCATCATTTATAAAGCATTGTTCTTACATGAATGCTCATTAGTAAGCAATCCAAAACCAGTTATACATTATTAATAAGATAATGACATAATGGTTAATAGGAGCATTCAAAGCATATGGTAATGATTTACAAACAATTTATAATGTGTTAATAATGCTTTTTTTTTTTTCACAGTTCAAGTAGTTAAAGCATTAGTTAAGTGATTTGTGTGACCTCAACTAAAGTATTTAAAAAGGACAATTAAAGACTGGAAATGTAATAAAATGTATTTCAATAAATATGTATATTTTCTGTATTAGTATAGGCCTAAAGTATAGGCCTTTATCACAGAGGTGTAATAGTAGGGGTGAACTCAGGTGTATCTCATGCACTGGTATGCCTACAGACCCATAATTAATTTCATGAGATAAAGGCCTGTTGGTGCTGGTGCAACGTACTTGAGGCATTACCAATCCCAATGTAATTTTTAAAGTCTTAGTAAGGCTTAGATAGTCCTCACTGTAATGCTTTCTAACTACCTGCATTAATCAGAAATTGTAGCATTATTAAATGTTTATAAAGTTTTAAGACAGTGTGAGTAGTTTATAAATAAAAAATGCTCATATAAACCATTATCTCATTATCTTATGAATCATTTATAACTGGTTATGACATGCTAACTAGTGAGTATGCATGTAGGAAGCCTTTTGAATGAATTCACTAGAAATTCAATATGTACTCAGTATTACTTTATCATTGCTTCAGAGTTGCAATTATTCAAGCGCTACCAACTTCCCAGATGTATTTCTTGCAGATGAATTTTATTCTTATTTCATTCTTACAAACTTTGTCAATTCCTACATTATAAAAAAAACGCAGAATCAAGTTGTAGTTACAGCAATACAATAATTAGTATGATAATCATTTGGTATTGTTGTATGCCCTTTTCTCTTATTCTCTTAATGTATCAATATACTAATGTGGTTAAATATGGCCAACTAGCTGACTATGATCTGATCTATTTTTCAATGTGAGTCAAAACATCAAAAAGCAATTTCAACACTGACTTTAAAGTGCAGTGATGTGAATGTATTTTTATTTTGTCAAAATGTACAGCAAACATCAAATCGAGAATGATCTATTTTTCTCTGAAAGGTCATTATAGTAACATGATAAGAAAAAGAGGAACAAGACACTAGAGAAAAAGCACATTTACACAGCAATTAGTATTTCTTAAGTCTTGTTTTGCATCTTGCACAGAAAGCACAGCTTGCAGGACCCTCCATAATAAGTCTTTGAATGGCCCTCCTTCGTCACTGTCAGGGTCCCTGAGTGCCTTGGTGACATTCACATCGGTCCACAGTCCAAAGACATTGATGAAGGTGTTGGGTGGTAACAGGGACAGAGGCTAATTCCTCAACGCTAAGCTAAAGCAGTCCGCTTGCTGTCCATCACTTGTTTTTTCCTGTTATCTGCATTGGCCCTGATCAGCCTAAAGTCTTGATCAATGAAGGCCCAAAGTGGCTCTCTGTGCTTTAGGTTGGAGCCATACTCTAGGTGACATAAGGTATCCCATTGTCAGCAGCTGAAGCCGTGCAACAGCAGGCTGAGCAGTGTTTTCTAGGCACGAATCAACGTACAATAAACATTATTATACAATTATAATAGAAACAGTATTTTAAAAGAAATGGAAAATATGCAAATGTCTATGTAAAATGTCATATCAAGACACATCTAAAATGGTTAATATTGACAATATTGATAATAAGCACTTATACAAACCCTCCTACACACATGCACACACAAATATGCATACTTAAAAGCTGTCACAAGGTTGTAAGTAGCCAGTTGTGGTTGATTTACAGTAACATTGCGTATGAATTGGAGTCGGACATGTTTTGCAGACCTGGCAGCTTTCAAGTTCCACACACATTTGTCACCCAGAGCTCCCTTTGGTGTAACAGTGTGGGAACTGAGAATTAATTTGGCGATGTGCAGTTTATTGCCATTATTCATGGGTGTGTGTGTGTGTGTGTGTGTGTGTGTGTGTGCATGTGCCTGCTTGTGTATGTATATATATGTGTGTGTGTGTGTGTGTGTGTGTGCATGTGCCTACTTGCTATATATATATGTGTATGTGTGTGTGTGTGTGTGTGTGTGTGTGTGTGTGTGTGTGGTGTTTACCATCACAGCATAGCTGTACAAAAACTTGGCAGGCCCTAAAAGAATGGCTACTGAAAATACAGAACAAATTAGAATTAATTACTATGGCAGGGTGTGTTCTGAACAATGGCTGTATGTATGTATGTATGTATGTATGTATGTATGTATGTATGTATGTATGTATGTGTGTGTGTGTGTGTGTGTGTATGTGTGTGTGTGTGTGTGTGTGTGTGTGTGTGTGTGTGTGTGTGTGTGTGTGTGTGTGTGTGTGTGTGATGTTTACCATCACAGTATAGCTATATAAAAACTTGGCAGGCCCTAAAATAAATGGCTACTGAAAATACAGAACAAACAAGTGTGTATGTATGTATGTATGTATGTATGTATGTATGTATGTATGTATGAATGTATGTTTGTTTGTTTGTATGTATGTATTTATGTACGTATGTATGTATGTTTATATACATACATTGTATGTATGTACATAACCTCGTTCCCAGGCGTTGAGAGAGAGGACGGGACGTCTGAGCATTCTTCGGAGGGAGCGATATCCGTTTCAGTAACATGGGTTTCGTGGCAAGATGCAAGACGTGAGAGAGAGTTAGGAAATTCTGATAGATACACACCCGTTACATCTGATACATCTGTTTCCATTACATATTTCAGATATTGCTATGTCAAATTCTTTGTTGAAAAAGCCCACATTTATTCTCCTCGTCTTTGTTGTTGTTGGTGTTGTTGTTGTTGTTGTTGTTGTTGTTGTTGTTGTTGTTGTTGTTAAGAGTAAGGGACCAGAAATTATTGGTAGACCCGGATAACACTACAATTCATGACCCTCTCTCATCCTAGTATGTATATATAGATGGATGGGGGACCGACGGATGTATGTAAGCACACACACACACACACACACACACACTACAAAATGCACACACAAAAATGAACACTTATGTTCAAGCAATCTGTCTGTGCATTGCACCTCAAGAAAGCAGGGTTCACCTCAACCTTGAGCCTTTACTGGTGAATTTGCATGTGTGTCCATGTGGATTGTCCCTAGTGAATTAAAACTAGACAGGTAGTGTACAAACACACACACACACAAACACACACACACACACACACACACACACACAGATGCTCTCAAAGCTGTATTAGGGGTGTTTGGGATCAATGGTGGATAATTGGGTCTCCACGCGACATAATCTCACATTAGTACAGCCAGCTGTGCAGCAAGCATGCACAGATTTTATGTTTACTAAGAGAGAGAGATTGTGGGAAACCGTGTGTGCCTGTGTGTGTGTGTGTGTGTGTATGTATGTATGTGTTAGGATATATGTGTGTGTGTGTGTGTGTGTGTTTGTGTGTGTGTAGTAAGTGGCTGGAACGTGTTGATATACGTCATATGGAGTGGATGTTTGTTGTGCTTTTGTGGGTCAAATTTAGTTGTGTTTGTGTATACATGTGCGTGTGTGTGTGTTGGGTTATATGTGTGTGTGTGTGTGCGTGATGGAGTGTGCCTGCGTGCACGCGTGTGTGTGATGGGAATGTTACCTGCAGGCCATGTCCGTCTGTAAGTATCCCCATCCTTTGCCGTGTTATGCTACAGTAATTGTATTTTACATGGACACTAACACCCCCCCAACCCCTTTCTTTCACACACACACACACACACACATATGCACACCCCACAAGTCTTCACAAATGTTCAGCTATGTAACCTTGTACCCCCTTGTAGCCAGTCCGTCCTTTAAAAAAAAAAAAGCTGCTCACACAATTTTGTAATCAATGCCCACAGAAAATGGGATTCCTCTGGCCGTCGGCAATTAAGACATTTGTGTCCTTTTTTAACACTACTGAGTCGAGCTTGAAATTACCAGTGACTGGCTCCTACTCATTTGCATATTTATTGCAGCGAAGGATGAGGCGCAAGGGTGGGGGGGATGATTGATGTGGAGCCTGCTTCCTGCATTCCAAACAGCCCATTATGGGGGAGAGAGAGAGAGAGAGAGAGAGGGGGGGGGGGGGGAATAGAGGGAGAGAGAGACAGAGAGAGGGAGAGAGAGAGAGGGGGAGAGAGAGAGATAGAGGGGGAGAGAGATAGAGAAAATGAGAAGGGAGAGCTGCCTAGCATACAGTTGATTAAAGTTGAAGACAGTGGGATCAGTCTGCAGCGGAGGTTTTTTTTGTGTCCTCCTCCCATCCCTGCCTCTCACCATAATTCTGTGCCCCCCCCCCCCCCCCCCCCCCCCTCCATCACCCAATCCATATTTTGCAAAGATTGCCAGGACGGGGGCATTAACAGGCATGTTTATAATAGATGCTGACAAGAAGTGGACCAACAAAAGCACCAGGCCCAAGGATTTGCTTGAAAAGATTCAATCAGACGTGTTTCACCGCAATTAATTGCCGCAGAGAGCGGTGGTGGGGTGGTCTTGGTGGTGGGGCGTGGGGGGGGGGGGGGGGGGTGCGACGGAAGTGTGAATGACTACGATTGTTCTTGGGGGTCACCCGCCCTCTCCACACACACCCAGCATTGCTCGCCTGCTGTCATTTTGAGCGATAGTTTAAAAATGTCCTTTGAATGATGCTAAAGAGCAAACTCCCTCCACCCCGCCCCTTCTCCTCCTCCTGAGTTATGACTATTATGGGATGGGATGGAGCCGGGCTGGGGGAACAAGACTACACTGGTTTGATTGGTTTTGACCTGCTATCCTCTCCTTCTCTGCCTCCCCCGGTGTCAAACACACAGTGTCACCTGCTAATGGAAATGAAGGTTTTGTGTGTGTGTGTGTGTGTGTGTGTGTGTGTGTGTGTTTGTGTGTGTGTTAGTGTAGGTCTGTGTGTGTGTGTGATGAGCGTAGACAAGCATGTTCTGATCACAGCATGGCTCAAGAGATAAGGATCTTTGCTGACCTAACTCTGCGCTAACTCTATGCTTTGTTCTACCCAGGTGCCTCATCAACACCTACACACACATATAGACACACACACACACACACACACAGATACTGGCATTAACAGAGTGACACCTACATCCACCTACCCATCCCTCTCTAGTCCACTGTTAATGTTTCATAAGTTGTAATAAATTCCATCGTAAGCCGTGTGGAAGCTTGTAGTGGCCCGTTACATTTCCACCTGTTTTGTGTGTGTGTGCTAGTGTGTTGCGTGTGTGTGTGTGTGTGTGTGACACCGTGCACAGTCTGTGTGAGCAAACATACTTGTGTATCTCTATGGTCACACCTGTACGCACAAGCAGATTATGCTAATTATGACAGGCGACAACGCCTGTCTTGACATTTAATACCGCGGGAGAGGGGGGAGGCGGGTGAAGAGGTGAGAAGGGAGGGGAGTTTTTTTTTACACGACAACTGTGGCGGCTGCACTTCCTCCTGTGACATCTATGTCCCCGCCCTCCTAAACCCTCCTTCTTCCCTCCTCTTCTGAAGCACGCGGTTTACGGGGACGAGTGATAGCAGAAACCGCTTCCTTTCGGGGGTGGTGGGTAGAGCCGGGGAAGCTTGCGCAGGCAGCAAATTGGCGTCTCCGTCAAATTATGCCGGCATTAAGGGGGTTTTGGTGGAGCCTAATCCAAAGCCAGCCTGCCCCTCCCTCGCTACAGCGTTTCACTTTTGTGGACGCAACCTCCACATTTCATGCCCTGCCATTAATCTGTCGGATTACAGGACGCAAGCAGTTTGAACAGGGTTTTTTGGCGATGGTGGTGGGGAAGGGTGGGGGGCTGGCGTTAGAGAGACGGGGTGGGGTGGGGGCAGATTTGGGGGCGGGGTTGGCTAAAGTGTAAGTGTGGATTTGTAATGATTCCCCCCATTATAGTGTGTGTGTGTGTGTGTGTGTTTGGGGGGGGGGGGGGGGGGGGTTGGGGGAGCAGAGGAAGTTCGGGTGAGGAAGAGACACCTCAGAGGGTGTATGTTGCTCTCTATACTGTATACGGGTCCATACCCCCCCCCCCCCCCACACACACACACACACACACACACACACACACACACACACACACACACACACACACACACACACACACACACACACCCTCTGTTTTCAGAGGCTTGGGATCCATACTGCAGGAAGTATAAGATGTACCTCCTAGTGCAAGGAGCGCCACATCTGCAGTCTTGGGTTAGGGTTGGTGCATATCCTGGCTTGATCCTGCTGCTGATGTGTTACGTATACTTACTCCCATAGGCCAATCACATCACATTTCGGATGCGCCTAAAGCCCGCTCAAATGTGATTGGTCAATACTACTCGGGCTACAAACGGAAACCAGAACGCTTCCAATACCAAAATTTGTCCCTTTGCCTACAGTTTCTGCATTCATATGCAGATATCTGTTTATAGAGATAAACATACTGGTAGCATATGTGGATTTGTTGTTCACTTAGGAGCAATGAGGAGAGGCAACAATGGAAAAATTATTTATCAGCAATTACCGTGCTGAAGGAACCTGAGGTAATGTTATTGACATGATATTGACATAAACACTAACCACATTTGGCTGGTGACATTTACACATGGAGACAATCAAACCGCACTCCAATACTTACATTTCAATATGATACAAAGCTAACTATCTTTTCACGAGTGTAGACCACGTCTTCAACAATGTTCAGTTGAGTTAGTTTACTGATGGATGGAGGATGTCGTAAGCAGGTGGTCGGGGTCTGGGTGGACATCTTACGGTCTTGCGCTCGATGTACTACAAATCCTCCTTCTGGACCTGGCGCCGTATTCACAAAGGATCTTAGGGCTAAAAGTAGCTCCTAACTGGCGAATTTAGGAGAAACTTCTAAAAATAATGGGCGTGTCAGTCTTAAATTTAGGACTCCTAATTTTTTTCACTAAGAGCAATTCACAAAGTATTTTCGGCCTAAAAGTAGCACCTAAGTCTAGGAGAGCTTAAAAGTCCTCGAGAGGACTCCTAACTCAGTAAGACCTATTCACAAAGAATCGGAAAATGGCTGCGAGACGAAATGTTTTGGAGACAATGGAAGACTGAATTGATCAAGAGATATAGGCTAAATCGTGAGGGTATACAACTTGTTGTGGAATTAGTGCGGGATGCAATAACATCCTAACAGGAATAACCCGATTAGTCCGGAAATAAAATGTTTGGCAACACTACGATATTTAGCAACAGGGAAAATGCAACTTTGCAATGCCGACGATTTAGGAATATCGCAACCATCAGTCAGCCATAAACCAAACCATCAACGCGCTCTGTAGACCACATATCAATTCAATTCAATTCAAACTTTATTAAGGACACATCTCATGACACACAATAATAATAAAATAATAAAAATAGAATAAAAAATACATACACATATATATACATGTACATACATATATGTAAATACACATATACACACACACAAACGATTCCACAATGATCCTATATTTACATACAGGCTAGAAGAGCTGACAGAGCTCAGTTCAAAGTTGGTTAAGGCTGAAATAATACCATTAATATTATCCAACAGTTTATCCGGTTTCCTTTGGACAATCAACAACTACACAGGATCAAAGCCAACTTCATGGCATGCAGGTATGCCAGTGTGGTCGGCGCTACTGACGGGACGCACATACAAATAATTGCGCCATCAAAAGATGAGGATGTGTTCGTCAATTTGTGAAGTTGTGAAGTTGTGAAGATTATTTTATTCTTAATCAGATTCAGTTTGGTGCATATTCTTGCACCAATTCTTGCGTTTTTCCAAAATCATAGTCTAAACTGTTAAATTAGCAGGCAAACACTGTGGCCTACTATATCAGTCGAACCAATAGCACGCTAAGATACTGGCGGAGGGATGTCTTTAACCAATCAGATTTAGCTACATTGAGCACAGCTGTTTAACTGAGAAATCAGCTGATGGATGCAACAGAAAATGTTAGAAAATGGCAGCAGCAGCAGCACCACTCCAGCTAGGTGTGCACATGCCACTCTACTGTGACAGAATCAGTGGGTGAGAATGCAGTGATGTGATTTATCAAATAGGTCACCTTCTCAATCCTTCAAATTGAGCTTTCACTGGACAAGGGTGCAAGAGTACAGCTAGGGTTTTATATTGCTCATCTGGGGAGAATGGAATAGAAAGCTTTTGCCGTAACAGTGTAACACAATAAACTTTGGTTCTTAAAAATGTAATGTGTGAAATATCATTGTGACTTGCTCCTAATTTCCATTCTTTGTTTCCGCTACAGATTAAAAGTTCAAGATTCAAAGTTGAAGTTCAAGATCCACATTCACACTCCTAATCATTGCATGTTTGATGCCAACCTTCTTTTACAGTGCCTTTTCTCTTCTCTGTTGGGCGCATTTTATCTTTGTGATGTTAGTAAAATAACTGTAGCAATCCCTGTGATAGCCAGTGTTAGCTGGTATAGCAGCAGGTTCCGTTTCCAAGTTGAATCTTTGCACTGCCTCCTCAGCTACATGATTCTTTCTAGTTTTAAGATCTTTCCATAGAAACACTGAATTAATAAATGTTTCCCATCCTGTGACTTTAAAAGTAATGAATAGTCTATTTTTCTCTACTACATGCATACAGCACTCCATATCTTTTACAGATGTGATGTTTGAAGAGTAGTCTAGTGGGTGGCTTGTTTTCATAATGTTATGCTCATCATTTTGACAAAGGATTGACAGGTGGACTTCAGAAGCTCGAAGTTTCAGGGAATAATATGATTTTGAAAATCCCCAGATCCAAGATGTCACAACAAGCAAGTACAATGAAGCTAATGTGCAAAACGATGTTGAACGCAAACCTATTTTTATTTTACCTTCGCTGACAGTAAAATGTGGTTGTACATTTGAAAATGTTCAATAATACAAATGACACATGTTCGTGCAATCTTTGAGTTCACTCGTTGATTCAATAGTAACTGGGATTAGGCATTTAACTCTGTGACCTGTTTCCCTTCTCCTTCACCAGGAATTTTCCAAGCACGCTATTGGATGACTACAAATACGTCATGCATGTCGGACCCCAAGAGTAGCTGCCCGCTTTCTTTCACAGAAAAAGTTACTTGGACAAAGTTACTAAGAAGCAAAACATGCGCAAGAAGTACAAGTGGAAAAAAATTGGGTCCTCCGTCGATAGGGATCGTCTAAATACACACAATCTCCTGTTGGCCCATCGATTGAGATACAGACTGTGGTGCTGTCACAATCATAATGTACAAGCTGGTTGTCACAAAACAGTTTCTCCCCCAGTGCTGGGCGGCTGCCCTTATACCTACATGCTGCCGCCCCCACCACCCCCACCACCCCCGCCGCTCCCTCATGTGGTCTCAGCAATAGATCAACTGTCTTGAGACTGAGAGTGCAGCCAGTTGTAAATCAAGACAATTAATAAATGACCTGAACCTCCTCCACCCCCAAACCCAACCAACCCTCCATTTATAAACCCCCACCCACTCTATGCATCAACATTTGTGTCATATATTCAAACTTTTCTTCCAGGACTTCCAACTCATCTTCGGCTGGTATGATTATTTAGCCATCAATTAATAAGTGTGCTACTGGTGTCATCCCTCTGCCCTTTGGTCGCTGTCTCTATTGGTGTCTCCATCCAGAAGCTTCCATTAGTACACTTCCCTATACTGTGTACACTATGTACTTACTTGCATAGTGCGTGGCAGGGTAGTGTTGTCTTGAATCGAACATGGCCATTATGCACTTACCGGAAATGATGATTGCGACCGCTTGTTCTTGCGAATTACAACCAGCTTGTTTGCTCACTTGAGTAAATAAAACATTTTTTTTATTTCAAACGTCATTTTCACAAATGTTGGTGGTCCCTCTCTTTCCTCTACATAGCCAAGATGGCCACCATTGAGGGTGAGAAGGGTCACAACAGCGTTCTACGCTCAACTTTTTGACCATTATGAGGACACTATCTGGGTACTCGTAGTGCACTGCATTTTGCCGTACATGTCAGTGTGAACGCACTTATGCCCTCAAATTAGCAAGTGTAAGTATAAAGGTACACAAATTAAGACAAAGCACATGTCTCTGCTGACACTGTGGTGTGAACAAAAGGCAGCCGCTGTCCTCTGCTAGTGCTGATTGGAAAGCAATATTACCATATGCCACCGTGCATCAGCGGTCTACAGGGGATGACTCGTCCAATGACTCGTGTGGAGATATAGGCAGTATGTATAGATACATGTGTGAGTTTGAATTCCTCTCTTTCAATCAATGATTTGTTGTTTATGATTACACTAGAAGAAACAGTGACTATGTCTCCTCGAAGTCTCAGTGTATCAGAGAAATGGCTACGCGACAGAACTAGCACAGGGATATACTGTACAATGCTAGAGAACATGCTCTTACTTTTCCAGGAATAGCATGGTTTCTCCCCAGAGAATTTCTCCTTTCCTTAACTCGATTCTCAGGCTCCGTCACCCCGTGTAACTGATATGAAGGAAGTGAGGGGAAAAGTATGGCCACAGGGTTGGGACTGCTGATTGGAAATGCATGGAACAAGTCTTGACTACTTAAATCCTCTTTGATCTCTGTTTCCTGGAGAGGGGATTGTCTGCCGGGTCCTGTGTTAACACTCTTGTACCAGTCAGTGCTCTTGGATCATCTTCCTCACCATGTGAGCAAGTCTCCCCCCCCCCCCCACACACACACACACACTCCCCCCTTCCTTCCTGGCTTTCTTTCCTTCCCTTCTTCCTCTCTGTCGCCCTCTTTCTCTTTCTCCCTCTCTCTATCTCACACATGCATGCATCCACGTGAGTGTGTGTGAATACACAGAGGCATGCGTGCGCGCACACGCACATAGACACGCGCACATGCACACACAGGCACACACACACACACACACACACGCACACACACAAACACACACTCACACACACACACACTCACACTCACACACACAGGCATTCCGCCATGCACACAGATACACAGAACCGCACTCCTCCTGTACTCTCGCTGTCTCCCTCTCTCTCTCTCTCTCTCTCTCTCTCTCTCTCCCCTCTCTCTCTCTCTCTCTCTCTCTCTCTCTAATTCCCTTTCTTCAAGGACAAGCATCTCACGGTACATCATCTGAATAAGACTTTGAGTCGCTGCGGCCTCCCAGGGCTTAAGTCCGTAGAGCCCCCCCCCCCCCCCCCCCCCTTCCTCGATCCCCTTTTTAATGTTCTAACACATCAATAAATATTAACATCCAAGAAGGCTGCTGAGATGGGCTCTGCTTCGGCCGCCTGTTCCCTGCATGGTCTGGGGGGGGGCTGTCTCTGAACTGATGTACTCGGGGACTGCTGACCTATACGATGAACACAGAAAAAGCCTTTTTTTTATTGTTGTCTCTATTATTATCCAGGTCACTTTAAGGCTTGGATGATAGGGTTGGGGTTTGCATCGTACCCAGAAGCTTTCAAGAGTAGAAGATAAATATGGTATGATGTCTTTTTGCAGGAAGAACTAGAGAACAAACTGATGCAGAACTATCAAAGAGGCTTTGTGCTGCTCTTTCTACACCTGTGTCCCAACCAGCAGCATCTCTTATCACGACATACATCCTGATACCACAGGTTCACAAGTCTTAGTGATCATGATCATCTAACTAACACCATGTCAAACTGAAAGCAGAGAGTAGAAGTGACCAGATGAGGGCCTTGTAATGTGTATAAAAGCATGAGCCGTCTTTCACACCAACACAATATTAATTTAGTAAAAGTTACCAAAATGTTGAAAGTGTTGGCTACTGTGCATAAAGGGCATTAGTTTAGTGTTGTTTATTAACAATGCACAATCCAAAGAATTGCAGCAAGACAACAACTGCAACAACTGACTTGGAGCTCATTTGCATCTGCGGTCCCTAGGAAGGCAAATACAACTAGATGAATTACACGCACACACAAGACAACAATACAACAGAATGCAACACAGCACAGTGGACAATTATCCAAGACAGCTGGACAGAACCACTCACCAATATAACAACAAACAATTACATGCCCAAGACAATTCTCCAACACAACACAGCAACATTGGACAATTATGCAAGGCAGCACAACATCACTCACATGAGGTCCTCACAGTAAGTCTCTAGTCATTCTGGACTCATGTCGAACGCACGATACGTGACTAAACGCCCTGTTCCCGTCTTCCTCCCCGTCTCCGTCCCCTCGTCCCCATGCCCATCCCCGTGCCTATCCCCGTCCCCTCCCCAGCTCCTGCCCCTGAGCCCAGATTCATTACAAGCTGTGGCCAGGGTATTAAGATACGGCAGCATTAACAAAGTTGTCTCCCTATCTTAATTGAATCTAGCCCTGCCAGAGCCCAATCTGGATTATGTTTACCTGAAATATAAGCGGCTCGGCAGCCTAAACACGGGGGCCCCCCTCGGCTGATAAAACACTGGGCTGCCGACCCCTCCCCCCCTCCTCCCCTTTTCCATTCCTCTCCTCTCCCCAATCCTAATCCCCCCCCCCCCCCCCGCCCCCGCCCCCCCGCCCGCCACCAACTGTAATTTGTTCCTCGATGGATGTGGCCACTGCGATGGGGTCCCTTGATTGGAATTCATTCTGAGAACAGGAGCACGCATCTACAGGTAAATGTATGTGTGTGTGCGTGTGCTTGCTGACTATGCGCATGTGTGCGTGTGTGTGTGTGTGCGTGCTTGCGTGCCTACGTGCATGCGTGTGTGTGTGTGTGGATGTGGCCACTGCGATGGGATCCCTTGATTGGAAATCATTCCAAGAACAGGAGAACATATCTACAGGTAAATGTATCTGTGTGTATGTGTGTGTGTGTGCATGTGTGTGTTTGAGTTACCTTCTAACTAATGTATGACACCTGCTGTTATTCTACGCATTTTCTGGTTGGGTTACACAGCAACTATCAGACATTTATCGTGCTAATAGCACCACTGAGGAATAGGGGAGTAGCACCTTGCTCAAGGGTATATTATGTCTTGGGAATGACACTCTCCAATCCCAAGCACACTTTAACACACACACACACACACACACACACACACACACCAATACAGAGTCTGGCTGGAGACCAAATGTCTGTCGAGGCCAGGTCCCTGTGTGTGTGTGTGTGTGGTTCAAGCCAACACTGGGGGGGGTCCTACATGAGCGATGGATCAGTAAAAAAGCAATAGGCAGGTCCTTAGCCCTTTTTTGTCCTTCACAGGGCACCGTCCGGCTCATCCTCCACCCTTAACCCTCAGTACTTACCCTGTTTGACACAACTCTGATCACCCTTTCCTATTGCAAGTCCAGTATTAACCTTAGCTTTTTAGCTAAGGAGACAGATGTAAAGTGTCACTGACAAATACTGGACTTGGTCAGCAGTGTTTCATTCACTTTTCAGACTTTAGTCTTTTGTGTATTTGTCAGCCCAACAAATACACCCTCTGTAATACGCCTGATATAGGGATAAGCATAAGCATCTGCACATGTTTATCCCTGCTAGCAGAGCTCAAGATAGGATGGACAGTATGGAATAAACACTCCTATGGTCTCTCTCCCTGGCTTGCTTTCTGTCTCTCTCTCTCTCTCTCTCTCTCTCTCTCTCTCCAGCAGCTGTATCATGATCTCATCTAGTCTCACTCTCTTATTCTTTAACTTTATATCTGCCTGCAGGAGACCCTCCCACTCCCCACTCTGCTCACTTGTGTTCTTTCAACAGCCCCCCAAAACCCTCAATTAGCTAAGGTGTGTATAACTGCTAAGAGACAGACACCCCATCGTCAACTGCCAAATCCCCGCTACATCCCTGTGGCGGGGGGTGGGGGGGAAGTGTGGATTTCCCGCCACCTCGTCCCATATTTTCTCCCCCCACTCCCCGTCCCAGAACAGATGCTCGGGACCAAGGCTGACACCGGTTAGGGGGTGGTTGAGGAAGGGGTGTGTGTGGGGTGGGTGGGGAGAGGGGGGGCATTGGGTTAATTGGGGTAGTAGTGGGGGTTAATTTCAATTAAAACTTCAACTAATAGAGGTCAGCAAAGCATCTGCAAACACCTGATTAAAACAAATGGTCCTGCCAGTCAAAACTTTATCTCTGTCAGCCCCCGGCCGCGTGCCATGGAGAGAGAAAGAGAGAGTGAGAGAGAGAGAGAGAGAGAGAGAGAGAGAGGGAGAGACAAAAAGAAGAAGAAAGAATGACTAATAGGGGACACTTGTTAACACTGCATCTGTAGAGAGACCTAGCCAGGCTACATATGTGCTCATTGAGTTGGTAGAAGTGTATGATTATCTCTATACGTGTGTGTGTGTGTGTGTGTGTGTGTGTGCGCGTGTGCGCGTGTGTGTGTAACGATATCCTCACTGTACCCAGTCGTGCTGTGCCCCCCACTGCCAACCGGCACAGCCAGCCGTGCAGTGGTGGCTTTCAACATCTGGTGCAGGCCTTTCAAGAGGGGAGGGGGGGGGGTGAGCTCTCCCCCCCGCTGTGTCTAAATATGGCGCGGGGGGGTTACGCCGTTCGCCTAGCCCCCAATCACTTAGCTGCTGTCTGGCAGCCCCACACACACTCCCAGCTCTTCATTTTCGTATTTTGGGGTGGGAGGGGGTATCGTACATCAGTGCTGCTAGACATCTGTAGAGCCGCCAGACGGCCCTGCATCCCGCCGCTCCCGCTGAGGCCGCCTCCTACCTCTCTGCTTCTTTCTGCTCCAGTGGAGGGAACTAGCATGTGCACGTGGTGTGGTGTTTGTGTACATCTAGTTATTTATCTCAGCCCATTTGTTTTACCATTAGCACTATGACTGTGGCTATTTATCTTATCCACGCAAACACCCACACACACACACACACACACACACCCCTTCTCCTTCTTGTTTTTCCGATGTTTAGATCCGAATGTTACTGTCACATTACATTTGCACGTTGTAACACTTAATCCCTCCCTCGTTGTTTCAGGGTATATATGTTTACACTGGATGGATCGATAAATAGATAGATAGATAGGTAGGTAGGCAGAGAGATAGTTTTATTGATTGATTGATTGATTACTTAATTGATTGATTGATTGGATGGATGGACGAATGGACGGATGTACGAACGGACGGATGGATTGATTGATCTATAGACAGAGAGACAGACAGACACTCTGTGGTCACTCTCTTCTATGTCAATAAGAATAGATCACCACCATTGAACACATTCACACTGACAACCTGGAATCTGCTCTCTGTGGTATGTGTGTGTGTGTGTGTGTGTGTGTGTCTGTGCATGTGCGTGTGTGCATGCACGCGTGTGCGCATAAGCCAGTGAGTCCGGAGGCCTGTCCACGCCATCTGACTGTTAGGATTTGAACCTCCGACTGATGCAGGGTGACACAGGGTGGGCAGCGATCCCTAATGCCTACCTGGTCCCCGGTGCCAAGTTCTTCCTAAACTGTGCGAGCCCATGACTTTCCCCTTCAGTGTCTGTTCCCTCCATCGCCCGGGCACAGGTGGCGCTCTGTGTGCCTGCATCTTAGCCTTGCTCTGTTTGTCAAAGCCCAGACTGTGTGTGGCAATGTGTATGCGTGTTACCCTCAACTTAGTGTCAAGGAAGATTATCTACAATCCCCCCTCCTCTGCAGGTGGTAATGTCAGCATCAGTGTGTGTGTGTGTGTGTGTGCACGTGCATGTGTGTGTGCAAATATGTGTTTGTGTGTGTATGTGTGTGTGCGTGCACACGCGCGTGTGTGTGTATGTGTGTGCGTGTGTGTGTGTGTATGTGTGTGTGTACACCTGTGTGTGTGTGTATCTGAGCTGCTTAGTATCCTGTGGCTGCCTTCCATGCACACGCTGCCTTGCTCACTGCAGCCTGTCCTGGCCATCTGCCACTGTGGGCCCCAGGCAGAAGGGGCCGGGTGTGATCATCGGAGGCCCCCTGCGAACCCCCCCTGGTGGCAGAGTGACACACACGGCGCATGGAGGAGGAGGAGGAGGAGGAGGAGGCGTCTAACTGTGGACTAAATACACTTTCATCTCAAATCTTGAAGGTAGTCGTGCAACAATCGCACGTGCCCAATGTCCTCAAGGACACATATGGAAACAGCTTTCTTCACACGTCTTCTCAGCTGCTGTAAGATAAATATTGATGCACTTGAGATGTGTGTATTCTCTTTGGATTTCCATTATTGATTTTCAAAAATGACAATGTGAATATTTCATTGATGGCTATTTAGGAAAGCTGTCATTTGTTGTCCTATATTTTTATTGTAGTATTCATGACGTGGTTCATATGCTTTAGTAAAACAGTAATACCCTATGAGAGAAATATATCTAGTGTTTCAATAACCGGTGTGCTTAAAAAGATACAGGTCATTTCTTACATCGAAACCCAGGACAGTGAAATCACACTACATTTCATCATAAATAGCTTTGTATTATTATCGAATGGGAACAAGTCTATATGAAATATCAATATTTTATTGCTACATTCATGCAAACACACAACCATAACTAAGATAACGGTGGTCCTAAAGTGCACTTGACGCCTGCGTATCAAGTCACAAGACATCCATCTAGTTGTGGTGACGCAGACTGGCTGTGACCCACATTAATACTGTGGGCTCCAGTTAATTTCCCGTCCAGTACAGTACAGCCACTGAACCGCGACCGGCCTGCACGCCAACAGCTCTGTAAATGTCACCCATATAGCCCCCGTTCATTCATTTCCCACAAAACAAATTCATGTGTGTAAGTGTATTTAAAAGGCAAAAGCGACGAAAAGGAACCCTCTTATCCACTGCTCATTTTTTTCCCATGAGCAATAGGTGCTCTTTTAATTTCCCCCTCTTAAAGGTCAGCTTCGGTGTTCTCCAGCTCTACCTTAATTGATTCTTGAAATGCGGCCTGCCTTGCACACAGGGAAACCAGGGGAAGGATGTTGGAGGACGTGTTTTCTTACCTTTAGTCATGGCTTCAGGCTTCGGGCCTAAGCTGGTGACTGTGTTTAATTGTATCTGTCTATCTGTCTGTCTGTCTGTCTGTCTGTCTGTATGTATGTATGTATGTATGTATGTATGTATGTATGTATGTATGTATGTACGTGTGTGTGTGTGTGTGTGTGTGTGTGTGTATCTGTCTTTCTATATGTAGTCCTATAGGCACATTCACTTTGGATAAAAGCATCGGCTGAGTGTAAATGTAACACAGGTATAGCCAAATAAGTACTTTCAATAGTGACAATATATTTAAAATCAGTATGGTACAATAAACCTATTGCGATGCAGTTTTTTTTGTCATGCATATTAATCATCAAGTATTGGGTCAAATTTGTTTGTTAACAGACCCTTTTCACAGAGGTGTCATCGGTGAACAAACACAGGTATGGCTCATAACCCTAATTCTGGGTTCATGTACCAGGAGGACGCAGGGAGGCTAAACTAGTGGAGATCAGTCTGTCTGTGTTGGTCCTACAATGACGCCTCTGTGAGAAGGGTCTGTTACTCTTGATAGGTGTGGGACATGTACAACTTGGGCCAGTGCACCAACCTTTTTATTTTCTGCTTTTGCTTAATGACTTGATCTTGATCTATGTCACTTTGTCTATCTTGATTCTATCCCTTACCCACAATGTACAATGTAGTTTGTAAAATACAATTTAAAAAAATGCAACAAAAAAGAGATTCCCTTTGAACCACTGAGCAGACGTCGTCTCCATCTGTTTGGAGTCTACCAAATGTTTGTGAACGATATCGATAATGATGCTATTAATTCAGGTTTTTATGCCAGCTCTCTGTCAGAGGAGCATCTGGAGCATTTAGTTACACCAATAAAATGCATGTATAGACAATGAGGCACTGAAATCTGACCATAAAGCTTCATCTTCTTGAGAGTGCTGTGCCACTCGATGCACCGGCAGGTTACTCATGAAACAACTGGCCACCGCCGTCTGTCTGACATTACGCTCCGTCTTCCGCTCTGTCAAAACCATTTGGTCACAGCAAATAACGTTGCCGATCATGACTCTTGCTCTTGTTTAGATGTTATTTGGTTGTGCTGGTTATTCTTCAAGAGGTGTTGTGTTGTGATATATTTTGAATCATTTTCATATTTGAAAAACTATAACATACCAAGGTAGACACATAAAACAATCAAATCAATGATAATAATCAATAATACATTTCTCAACAAAAAACACAAAGTATGTTTGTTACTCTGTAACATGTTTAAACAGTTTTGGATGGTCATGAAATAAATCAGGTTTCAGAGTAGTATGTTGGGTCACTGGACAGGCGTAAGTTAACTTTAGTGGGGTTTTTTATATACTGTTAACTAAGGAGTAGGGTGGAGACAATGGAGATATCTTCTGATATCTCCATTGGCAATAAATATTTGATGGCTTTCTTGGCAATCTTTTACAAAAGCTACTTAAAGAGGAAGAAAAAGTGTAAGGTTAATCATCTGTCTACAATCTGTCTACAATCATAACATCAAGAAAGCTATACAAAAGAATAGAAAAGAAAATAAGCACATTTCCAATTACTGTCAAATTGATTGGAATGATTGTGAAACATAACAAAATGGTCATAAAATGTTAACCATCCCAGACAAACATGACATCTCAAAAATCAACACATTTGAATGTTTGAATCAAAAAGGATTTCAGCTCCATGTAGTAGCTTGGAAAAACAACAAACCATGGTCATACTCTGAAAGGGTTTGG
>JAOPHQ010002579.1:37500-47500 GCA_030340625.1 Merluccius polli
GTAACCTATTGCTCAGAAATTGTAAATATGCAGAGCAGCATTTATGTGTGTGTGTGTGTGTGTGTGTGTGTGTGTGTGTGTGTGTGTGTGTGTGTGTGTGTGTGTGTGTGTGTGTGTGTGTGTTTCAGCACTGCATGCTTTCTGAATTGTGACTAACAGGGAGAGTGTAGGGGCCCGAGTTAATGAGGTTGGGTGAGCTATGGGGGGTGCTGCTGGTGGTCTTCTGGGGCCGTTAGGGCCCATTGGCTCTTCTTCTCATCCACATGGAGAAGTGCAGAGAGAGAGGGAGAGACCGAGAGAGAGAGAGAGAGAGAGAGAGAGAGAGAGAGAGAGAGAAAGAGAGAGAGAGCAAAAGAGAGAGAGAGAGAGAGAGAAAAAAAGAGAGAGAGCAAAAGAGAGAGAGAGCAAAAGAGAGAGAGCAAAAGAGAGAGAGAGCAAAAGAGAGAGAGTACGAAGGAGATGTCTGCAGACACAGACTGAAAGTCAGTAGGAAGGGGAGGAGAGGAGAGGAGAGGACATGAAAGCACAATAAGGTCAAGACAGAGGCACAAAGATTTTTTTTGGGGGGGGTGGAAGCCATAGCTTATAGGACGACAGGTAAGGAGAATTGAACGCCGATAGTTGGAAAGGACAGAAGGAAGAGATGACGGAGATGCAGAACAGAGCCTGACAGACTGGGCCAGTGTCCAAAGTGCCACTGGCATGCGTTCTCCTCTTTAAACATGGTGCAGATGATGAGTTCTCTCTCTCTCTCTCTCTCTCTCTCTCTCTCTCTCTCTCTCTCTAACCCTGCCCAGCGGTTGGGGAAGACGTGTTTCACTGTGATGACCAGACACATAGAAGCAGTTCTTTGTATAGCAAGAGTTACAGGCAACATCAACACTACAATATTGTTTGGGTATCTTCTGATATAATGAACAGGTATTGTGGCATCCCTACTCGGCCACGCCCCCTATTTGGGAGAGTGGAGGCCGGTATTTACCGTCGCTGGCCAATAGCCGGCGACAAATCCCGGCCTCCCGAGAGTCCTAATCGGCGCAATGAGGAACACCTGGGTCGGAGGCACCCAGGTGATAAAAGGCGACCCCCGACCGACAGGAAGGGGAAGAGAGTCGGATGGAAGACAGGACGACGACGAGGAGCAGACGGAGAGGACGTGAGCCGCACGGCGGACACCTTCCCCCTATATTGAGCATTCCCCGTGTTTGAACCTAAATAAACCGCCGATTGAGGCTTTGGACCCTCTGTACTGTTTGGTGTTTACCTTGAGCCTCCACTGCCACCCCGAGTTGCCACAGTATATAGAGCTACCGTCATATACACACGGTTGAAAGTTAACACACAATTACTCTCATTATTGAATATAATAATACAAGCTGTTCTACCTCTGCTCTCACATTTCATATTTTTGGATTTGTTTTTCAGACCGTTTATTAAAAAGAAAGTTTAGAAAGCCAGTGCCTTCACGAAAACAAGCGGGCGCCATCTTTGGAAAACAGTCACGACCAGTCGAGCGACGAACGCCGTGCAACGTAATGAGCCGGAAGAGGCGTACACATGAGATGTCAATGAATCAGAAGGTGTGCAATCTAGTAGAAGGTGTGCAAAGTGCGAACAGTGCGTGTGCATAGAGAAGAGAAGAAAATGGTTTGTGTTTGTGCTTTTCCCGGCTGCGTTCATCGCTCGACTGGTCGTGACTGTTTTCCAAAGATGGCGCCCGCTTGTTTTCGTGAAGGCACTGGCTTTCTAAACTTTCTTTTTAATAAACTGTCTGTACACTTACAAAGTTCTCAATGCTTCGTTTTACATGTAGGGACCCTCATTATGCTACCATGGAAGTGTGGTGCGATTTTGAGCCTTCTTAGTGGTATAGAATTGTGATTTATTTTACATGAATATCTGCCCCCACAGCTAGCGTTATAAGATAATTAGCGGTTTTCGAGAACTTTGGTTACATTCGACTAGAATGAAAACGGATCCCAGAGAACGGTCCAACTCGGTGGACATGTGTTATGATCATATGGTCTCATTTTGCGCCGGAATTGTCCTTTAATGTAAAGACGTATAGGACGCAGACATATAGACAGAGCTACGGTCCCACCGATAATCAGTAAATCAGTAAATCAGACAGAAAGGCAAACAGACAGAGGGAATAGCTGCACAGCAAATCAAGCACAAAGGCAGAAAGACAATACAAGAGAAAGAGGGTTAGATAGACAGTAAGACAGGCAGGCAGAAAGTTAAGAGAAATAGCTATTCAGATGAAATACAAGGTGCAGGTACAGCCACCCACCATCAACACCCACTCTCCCTTAGCTCCCCTCAGCCCTTTCTCCCCTGCTCAAGCCTTCTTGTATGGGGAGGAGGAGTTGAGAGCATTGGTGAAATGAATAGCAGATGGACAGCCACCATGCTAACATCAGAATAGGGGATAGCAGACAGGTAGCATAGGAGAAGGAGGATGGGTCCCAGTGATGCCAGCGATGACTTATCACTAAATGCTTCCTCATCCTGATGGCACACACACACACACATGCATGAATACATGCACGTATACATGCACGCACACAGGCACACACACACACACACACACACACACACACACACACACATAGTCTTTATCACATCCTAACACTTGTGCTCTGGTAGGCTGTCAAAAACAGTATATATAGACACATGTACACACACACACAAACACACACACGCACACACACACACGCACACACACACACACACACACACACACACACACACACACACACTGCTGTGCTCTGTTTTTGTGCAGTGTTTTTCCATGGAGGCAGCAGCATATTCTAATCTCAACTGTTGCATATCTAATATTAATTGGAATCCTGCAACTGGGTCACTCTCATTGTTTCTCAAGTACTGTCAAGTCGGGGGGAAACATATGAAACCCAAATGACACCTCTTACCCTACCCCTCCAGCCGCACCACAGCCCTCCCACCTCCCACCCCTCCCCTCCCACCTCCCACCTCTCCCACTCCTCTCGCCACCTCTCCCTATTTTCTGGAGCGTCCCTTGATTGGATCCTTGCTTTCTCTATGCGTGCATATGCGTGCATGTGCAAAGAGAGAGAGAGAGAGAAGGAAGAAAATGGTGAAGAGAGGGGTGAGCGAGACACAGGACAGGAAAAAAAAAGATCTATTCTGCAACAAGAAGTACCTCTGTTGAGCAGGATTCAGAAAGTATGGACTCAATGCAAATACATTAACACACACACATACACACACACTCAAGCTTAATATACAAATAATGTTTTTGGACCTTAGCATGGAAAGACGAAAATTAAATGTACCAACTACATTCAGAATAGTCACTGCTCTACTGGCTCTGTCAACAATATTACCAATCTATTAGTATTAGCTGTGACATTAAGGCCAAATTATAGTTAGAAAACACACACACACACACACACACACACACACACACACACACACACACACACACACACAACACAGCATACACACATGTTATCAGACCAACTTACTCAACATCCATGATGTTTTTTCTGGGCTTTTCTGTGCCTCAAGACTATGATACCACTGGATCTCAAATCTGACATGGAGCTCCCAGGCCCAATGACAGTTTAGGGTCACAGTCTTTGTGTATGTGTGTGTGTGTGTGTGTGTGTGTTGTATTCTGCTTCCTACTTTGTATATCAGTCCATAACTCTGTCTGCCAGAACTTCGTTTTTTTTTCTTTCCGCCCAGAAGCAATCAGATTAGGCTTTTCAACCCCTGCTCCGTCTCTCTAAACTCTACAACAAATCTATATGTTCAATTACAAGTGTCAGCCGGCAGTCTCATCCAGGACTAAGCCATCACACACTGCAGCCGCGTCTGGGGGGGGGTCTCAGATGTAGCCCACTGTTAATGTGCCGGCGATGTCGTTCCCCCCGATGAGATTCAGAGAGGATAAATAATAAAGATGGGAGGATTATGTAGCGGTTAGAGGGCTACTAGGATGGGATCCAAATTAACGCTAGCTGGCCTCAATCACCAGAAAAAGGAAAATGTTCTGCTTTTTTCCGAGCGGCGTCATTGGCGCTTGAGGATGATTGGCAAGGGAGATTCTTGTGTGGTAAAGTGGTCCATTTCACAACTAATTCTACACATACACACACATTTGCATGTATATATAGCCTTGCAAACACATACATTCTCTCTCTCTCACACACACACACACACACACACACGCACACACATGCATCCACACACACACATACATACATGCACACATACACATTTACAACTTGCCCTGCATCCACTTAGTCAGAGTGCAGACCTTGAATATTGACATCTAAAGCAATCATTTTATCTATGTATTCAAACAATGCTCCACAAGTCATTTCAACTTAAGCAAGCACAAGATATTGTGTAAAC
Source organism: Merluccius polli (assembly GCA_030340625.1). NCBI lineage: Eukaryota > Metazoa > Chordata > Actinopteri > Gadiformes > Merlucciidae > Merluccius > Merluccius polli. Next base: position 41,905 of record JAOPHQ010002579.1, read on the forward strand.
ACGGAGTCCCGTTAATATAAGCCAAGCTCTCTTGTACTGAATAGGATAATTATAACACAGCTATTATAACAGCCACGGGCACACACATACAGTCTATTCAGATATAGATTGAGACTTTGCAGACATTATAGTCAACAAGAGCATCACAGGTGTATGGGACCAGATCAATGGGTGGAGGTACAGCTCCGGAGGTTTTCCAAGTGATGATTATTGCTGAAACTATGCTATATATATATATATATATATATATATATATATATATATAGGGTTACTTGGAACACATAGCTCTAACACAGATCAAAATAACATCTACCCAAATAACATATTAAAAATATTCCAGAAAGAAGAGCGAGATAGAGAGAGAGAGAGAGAGAGAGAGAGAGAGGGACAGAGAGGGAGTGAGAGAGAGACAAACACACAGGCAGAGAGAGGGAGGGAGATAGAATGTGATCACTCACTTTTGTCAACATTTTTTGTTTTTGAGTTTGTCTTTTTTTTGTCTCTTTGTTTCTCGGCGCACATCATCGCCGTGTTTTCTCTCGCTGTGAAACCCAAATTGTGTTTAGGATACAAAACAACTTCATTCTGCTGTGCATCAGTAATTAGCTGTGGAATTAGCGAGCCTTGACGTGCCTCCACAGATCAGCCGGTCCCCCCCCCCCCCCCCCCCCCCCCCCCCCCCCCCCAAGGGAGGCCCCGCGGGCCCGGGCGAGCCGCATTTCCAATTATTGTGTTGAATTGCTAATTTAGTTATTGTGCCTGCCGTAATTGTGATGGGTATTGGGTGTGCGATTCAATTTGTTTTAAATATTTGTGGGCCGGCCGATTGGTAATAGAGCTGACCTATCTCAGCCAGCCCACTGCGACAGTTAGGAAGAAACAGGGGAGGAACACAACACAAAAACGTCTTTTTTACATCTCTCTCTCTCTCTCTCTCTCTCTCTCTCTTTCATGTTCTCTGTCTGGTTCAGCGTTTGATCAGTCCCTCTTTAAGTCTTAAGTCTTGAAGTTACAAAAAGACCAATATTTTGAGAAAGTAGCTCTTTGATCATCTTTTACTGCAAAGTGGGTGAAAAACACGAAACAAAGAGAAAAAAAATTAAGAGCTTCAGTTTTTGCGGTTCTTTGCTTAAAAAAACTCAGATTACAATAACGTATTTTGTTCATGATAATACTGCATGGTATTGACCCCTTGGACATTGCAGGAGGCTGTACTAGTAGTAGTAGCTGTTACACATAAGGTTCAACATCTTCTGATTTCATTGCAAGTTGTATTGCAAGTTGCATGCACAAAAGGTAGGCAATTTGTTCACCTGAACTCACCATGATATGCACTCACAGCAAATATCGTTTTTGCATCTCCTTCTAAGTGGAGTTGAAACTCACAGTGTGATATCTTCACACTCATTTCAAGGACCGCACCAATTATTTTGATGAACAGGCCTACACGTGCCCACAAACAAGAACGCAGTGGTGTGACAAACATCAACATCAGCATGCTGTGTTTTTGGCCATCTGTGTGAAGACTGTTGTCTACACTGAAATTGAAATTGTGGAGAACTATTGATTTATTTTAGGAAATGGTTTGCAATGACGTTTTCCATTCAAGCAAGCCATTCATTTTCATGTACCTACTGTATAACTGTTGCTATTTTTGCATATTATGGTAGTACAAAACAGATAATTTTTTTCTTGTTCTAGAATAATTTGGGTAAAACGGATGTTAATGTATCAGATCAAGAGACTATTGACTATCGTTGTGTGTTTGTGTGTGTGTGTGTGTGTGTGTGTGTGTGTGTGTAACCCTAACCGGTTAGGGTTAGGGTGGGGGTTAGGGTTAGGGTTAGAGGGTTAGGGTTAGAGTGGGGTTATGGTTATGGTTAGGGGTTAGGGGTTAGGGTTAGAGGGTTAGGGGTTAGGGTTAGGGGTTAGGGTGGGGGTTAGGGTTAGGGTTAGGGTTAGAGGGTTAGGGTTAGAGTTTGGGTTAGGGTGGGGGTTAGGGTTAGGGGTTAGGGTGGGGGTTAGGGTGGGGGTTAGGGTTAGAGGGTTAGGGGTTAGGGCTTAGGGTTACGGTTAGGGTGGGGGTTAGGGTTAGGGTGGGGGTTAGGGTTAGGGTGGGGGTTAGGGTTAGAGGGTTAGAGTTTGGGTTAGGGTTAGAGGGTTAGGGTTAGAGTGGGGTTAGGGTTATGGTTAGGGGTTAGGGTTAGAGGGTTAGGTTTTTGTATTGATTTACTCTTGTGTTAGTCCAAGACTGTGGGGCGCTGGCACACCTTCCCCGCCTCTCAGCCATCCTCAATGAGGCGCGCTGTCCCGTTCCCTCGCCCCTCCGACAGGCTCGATGTTCCTTTTGGGTCTTTTTATATTTAGAATTGTTTGGGGTCTTTTATGATTTTTTGTTTGTTTTTTTGTTTGTTTTTTTGTTTTTGTATGGAGAGGAATACAACGTTTTGTATATTATTTTTCTCTTTCTTTATTGCCCTCTTTTGTTTGTGTTGCCCTTTTCTCCCACTTACCTCTTTCTTACCTCTTATTTTTTTGTTGTTTTTGTTTATTTTTTTATAACAATAAAAAAGGAAAAATGCATACGTATGTGTGTGTGTGGTTGTGCATGTGTACATGCGCGTGCATGTGTACGTGTGTGTGTGTGTGTGTGTGTGTGTGCTTGCGCATGTGTATTATCTCCATGCTTTCATCTTCAAGGTGTGGAGTGCATGTATTGCTGTGATCAACTTGACCCCCAGGTCAGCAGAGACAATGCAAGCCTCTCCATGTCTTTGAAACCTCTCTTCTGCTCCTCTCTACATGAACACAAATACGCCACTGCATTTTAAATATGCAAACAAGAACCATTTAAAGGGTAGTGAAAAATAGATTGCATTTCATTTGTCTTATAAACATGGTAGCATGTCTTCTCAAACATATGATTCAATGGCAATCATTGGGAAAGACAGGTGAAAAACGTGTGTTTACAAACACACGTCCTGGCCCTTAAAAATAGTACTTAGCATCATGTAGCATCGTACCCTAGCTATCTCTGTTGTATACGAGGAATGGGTTAACTAAGCAATTGGGAGTGCTTGAAACGTGTTCTAGTGACATCCTTACTGTACCGACAGCAATATATTGTTTCATTTTCTTCTGACAAATGTACTTATTGTAATTCGCTTTGGACAAAAGCATCTGCTAAATGTAAATGTAAATGTAAATGTACATTTCTAAATGCAGTCAAATGTATCCACCTTTTTCCTGATGTCAGACTCCCTCTTTGAAAGTGTGGAGATAAAGGGGCATGTGGGCTTGTTATACAGATACTGGAAGCTTACGGTGGCTTACTGTCTTACAGTTTGTACAATAGCATGGGTTTGGCCTACATGTGATCTGCTCGTCAAATCAATTGGGAAGTGGGCAGAGACAGGCTGAAACCGAATGTTTACTGACACAACACGTGGCAATATGGTCTGGTACACACTCACTCATATGCACATAAATCCTGTTTGTTTAGCTCAGCTTTCCCAACCAATCTAGTTCCCAATGTTACAGCTATATTGGCACCCCCCCCCCATCCTTTCATCTTGGAAAATGTTTGCTTGCTTCCATTTTTAACTCGGTGAACACGGAACACGGTGGCGATGGGGCGCTGATGGACTTGTTGGTTACATTGGAGTTAAGCACAGCACACAAGCTTTTGTGTGCATCTTTTCTTGCATATGTGCATGCATGTGTGAATGTCCAGGTGTATGTTTGTAAACCCAGGTTGAACAAAAACACAGAGCAAACTATTATTTGTATTGAATTGATTTTCAAGGGATAGTTAAGTTAAGACAGTTCAGTTTAATTAATCAATTTAAACAAATGAAATGGAGCTAAAGTAAAAGTTCAACCAGGAGACGACGACATTCCCCTTCTAGTTCTCGTTGATCTGTCTGGGTTCTTAATTCCCACGCTGTCATTGCAAGCCCCTCCCATTAATCTCAACCAATCAGGACCTAATGCATTAACAGTAGTACAATTGCATGCCAATGCAAAGCGTATGTATACACATCTCTCATTCATTCCTGTCTCTGTTCTTTTCATTGCGACTCGTTGCAGCCCTCCTCCATCTCCTTCACCTCCGGGACGAGGCTCCACCTGTCTATGGAGAAAGAGACGGCGTCCTCCAGGGCCGAGGTCCACCTATAGTCACCATCACCACCAGTGTCTAGACACCATTGGGGAAATCATCTCGGGGCAGACTTCATGGGATCTATTGTCCCCATGAATTATAATTTGATGGTGTCTAATCGCCAACTGTGTTGTCAATAAATGTTGTGGTTCATTTTCAATACTAGACTCTACTGACTGAAATGCTGTTATAATCCTGAGCTATAGGGAACTTCCTTCTACTTTTGATAAGAGGGCGCCATAGGTATAAAAAAAAAAAAGATGCATAATTTGTATTTCACACCTTGGCTGGCACATTGAGGGCATGGGGGCGTTTTCAATTTGCATATTCATAGATTCTTGCAATTTCTATGAGGATAAAGGTGTAAAATGCTGCTCAGCCATTTTCAGTTGTTTATAGATTTTTTTGTGGAGAATATATATGTATATACATATACATATATATACATGTACACAACTTTGGGACCCAAAAACCAACATCCTGACTTGTTTTTTATAATTTAAAATTGTTCTTCACGTGCCATTCTATTAATTTGACTATCCTTAAGCAATAGCAATCATGAGTTGTGATGTTTCTGTTCTTCTGAAAGAAGACTGCAGACAGATATGACCATGACAGGTGATGATGAGGAGAGTTAATGTCATCCGGCAACGCAGAGAATAAGAAAGAAAGGAAGAAATTAAGGATAATATTAAGGAATAAGTGACTGGGTTGTGAACAACGTTGTTTTCTACCTTCAGCATCAGCAGTTCAATAAGGCATCCACTCATTGAACAAAAACACTGTATTTCTCATTCAGAGGTGGAGCAAAAACTGTGTGCGTGTGCGTGTGTGTGTGTGTGTGTGTGTGTGTGTGTGTGCGTGCGCGTGTGTGCATGTGTGTGTATGTGTGCACGTGTCAGCATTGACAAATGTGCAGGTAATTGCTGTGTGTCTGGCTGTAAAACATTCACAATCCACTGCCATGCCCTTTGGTTTTCCAACGTCAAAATGGTGCCAACATGAGATTTAATCCTCAAAAATGAGGCCAGCACTAAAATCAAACCAATGTGTTTGCCCTGTGATTCACGCCAAATGCATCTAATATCACATTAAGATACATTAATCAGGTTCATAATTGCCATTGCAAAAATAGCACTTACAAAATTAGCGAGAGAAAGGGGAGAAAAAAAGACTGGTATGGTCAATTACAACTAACACTTGGGCTTGGCAAGGAAGCCATTGGACACAAGCCATAAGCATTTAAATTACACAGAACCAGAGGGCCAGATTACAGTAAAGCCGAATTTAGAAGCAATGGCATAATTGTAGTCGGAGGCACACAATAATGCTATTCAAAGCCTCTTGTTGGAGCGGGATGGGGCTCTTCCCTTACCACTTCTGCTTTATTATGAAATGATGTTCAGGTATGGTTAGGTGTTGGCAGAACATGTA
>JAOPHQ010002579.1:52500-80000 GCA_030340625.1 Merluccius polli
GTACGTGTGTGTGTGTGTGTGTTACTGTCTCTATGGTTACAGCGGTGTGTTTATATCTGTATATGTCTAGGTTTGTCTGTGTGTGATCTACCAGAAACAAGTGCAGGCCAATCAATACTTGCCTAGAACGGACGCTGGTGTTGGATTGATGTCTTGATTGTGTACCATAGAGTACATACCATACCATACCAACACACACTTTACATGGTGTGACACACACACATGCACACACACACACACACACACACACACACAATTGCACACACGCACATGCACACACACGCACACACACACACACACACATACACAAGCACACACACACACACACACACACATACACAAATGATGCAGCGTGACCCATATCTACAATGGCTTTTTGACAGGTTGGTTTTACTGGCCAGATTGGCCCTCTTCTGCAGGAGCGTTTGCTGGCACGCGCCTAAATGCCTTTTAAGTGTTTAATGGGCTCAGTAATTACAGAGGCAACCTCAGACTCAGGACAGTGGGTCATTATTCTGGTTTGGGGAAAAGTGCAGTGGATTTAACAACTCTCTGGGCCTCAGGGGTGCTGGAAGAGGACAGAGACTCATTTATTCAGTTACACAGTTAATGTGTGTGTGTGTGTGTGTGTGTGTGTGTGTGTGTGTGTGTGTGTGTGTGTGTGTGTGTGTGAATATGTCTGTGTGTGTGTTAATAATATGCATGCATCCACAAAGTGATGGCACACAAGGTGGCGGCAGCATTGGACATTTGACCCAGAGGTTGGGGTTAGGTTGTTTGGAATAAAGCCTACCCAGAGAGGGGTGGAATATTGCACTGACCACTGCAGTGCCAGAGGTCCCGTTCCTGAAGGGTTAGGTTAGGTCTTGTTCCTGAAGGGTTAGGGTTAGGTCCTGTGCCTGATGGACGAGGGTTAGGGAAATAGTATTGCAGACAAATGTAACCGTCTGTTGCACGGTGAGCAGAAGTCATTTCAGATTGTTTGCTCCTGTGGTCTGCAGGGAGCAACTGTCTAATCAGAAGAGGATTGATCTCCGGTTGCAGCCTGATTGATATATTTCTCCAAGGGAAGTGTGGACTGTTTCTGCTGAAATGTATGAAGTGATATTGAAGTATTAAGGAAACCACTATTTAGGGAATTAAAAAATATCTTAACTAGAAAGTTTCTCAAGAATAACGCACCCATCCAATTTTTCTCTATAAATCATTTTATTCTGGTCCACATTTTTGGTAGGTTTACGTACAGACACACATGTTGATAGTTACAAACATAGGCGTAGATTACGGGGGGGGGGACGGGGGGGACATGTCCCCACCACTTTTAAAAATGTGCAAACCAATTGCGACCGAAAAAATCCCCACATACTCAACCGAAACCGTCAAGTCTAAATCATGCGATAGGCACGATGACATCCTCACAGCATGCACGCGGCCGGGTCCGCAGTTGGCGGGTTCGGTGCTGGGTCCGCGGCCGGGCCCGGGGCTGAGTCCGCGGTCGGGTCCGCGGCTGGCGGGTCCGGTGCTGGGTCCGCGGCCGGGCCCGGGGCTGAGTCCGCGGTTGGGTCCGCGGCTGGCGGGTCCGGTGCTGGGTCCGCGGCCGGGCCCGGGGCTGAGTCCGCGGTCGGGTCCGCGGCTGGCGGGTCCGGTGCTGGGTCCGCAGCCGGGTCCGCAGCTGGCGAGTCCGGTGCTGGGTCCGCGGCCCAGCACCCCCCCCCCCCCCCCCCGTTGACAATCGCGCACCATTTTACAATATTTGTGTGTGTGTGTGCACACGTGTGTGTGCGTGTGTGTGTTTGTGTGTGTTTGGGTGATGTGTGTGTGTGTGTGTGTTTGGGGTGATGTTTAAGATGGCACGGGCCCCTGTAATGAGTAAGCATGGGGTAGCAGGGACTAAGATAAATGGTAGGGGCCCGCCACTTGTGCAGCAAATGGACCTCACAAAATATCAAAGGCCAGCCATCCAGAAGACGCAAGCATCTGACAAATTTTAAATTAGCCAGAAAGAGAGAAAGGAGCGTGTGTGTGCCTGTGTGTGTGCGTATGTGTGTGTGTGTGTCTGTGAGTGTGAGTGTGTGGAGATGGATGAGGGTGGGGCTCAAATGGAGAAAGAGAGAGAGAGAGAGAGGTGGAGGGAATAGTGGAGGACTGATATAGCAAAGGACAAAGCATAGTGAGGAGACTTTGAGAGCAATGAGAGAGAGAGAGAGAGAGAGAGAGAGAGAGAGAGAGAGAGAGAGAGAGAGAGAGAGAGAGACATAAAGCCAGACAGAGACAGAGAGCTTAGATTGTCTGTGGGTCAATGGATGAAAATATCTAATGAAGGAATGGTGGGGGACAAGGGCTAGATGATGGAAGGATGAATGAATGGACAGACAGATGGATAGATGCATGGAATAAGGAGAGATGTAGAGGGAAAGGAGCAGGCTAAATTATGCAATGATTTCTCATTTATTGTGCCAAAAAAAACTCCCTTCTGCCCCCTCTAGTTTATTTTGTTCACAGTAATGGCCAGCACTATCCTGGTCATTAACTGGTAGGGCTGTTATTATTCCAACTGCATCAAACACTGATTGGATGGATGAGGCATAACACACATAAACAAACTTACAAACGCACATCATCATTTTCATATTTATATGCTTTTCCCAACCACTCTGAAACGTAGGATGGTCTGGGGCAAGATATGAATATTCATAAGTTACGTTCTTAATATTGCCTTATTGGTCGAATCCAAATGCATCCTCAAAGCTCAAGAATCATCTCTCTCTGAGCCAAGAAAGTTTGAGTTTTTACCAGATTGCAATCTTCCAAAGTGTTTATGTGTTAGTGTTTTTTTAGATAGAAACAGCATGTTTTGCTACATTAATATCTAACACAGACACATTTATATGATGAGTACAACATATTTGTTCCTGAGAATGACCAACTGATGCACCAGAAAGCCTTCAGTGATGTCATCACAGATGATATGTACTGTATGTATTTTCCTTGAAATCAGTTACGCTAGAGTACTAACATGTTTTTCATACGATGCAGGCGCAAACATCTTTTACCAAAAAGCGAGCTTATTTTGAAAATAAACAACCCAAAAAAAGCCCTTTTCCTCTCTGCTCCCTCCCTCCCTATGTTTCTCCGCCATTGAGGAAGTGCATTCACACACCTGTGTTTGACAGGCAAGGTGGATTCCCTGAACCGATCAGGGAAGAGATGCTCTGATTGGTTTAGAAATAAGCCGGGAGTAGTCTAAAATCAAAATAGTCTCATGATGCAGGTATGGTAGCCAAGGTCAACCAGAACAGATATTCTCACAGCTTTGAGTTGACAAAAAAATACCTCAGAGGGACATTTATTTTCTTTTTCCTGAAGTCAGGAGCACACAGGCCCGCTGCTAAGCTTTTGGGGGCCCTAAGCAGAAATGGTCAGGGAGCCCCCCCCCCACAAAAAACCTTCAGAGTTCCACTCAAACGTTTGAACCTTTACTATTTATTAAATATTTAAAATTGACATTAAATAAACATAGAAGTATGAAAATGTATATATTAAGTCATATATCAACAACAGCATTACAATATAATAAAATAAAAACAACTGCAGGATCCAAAGAAGAACAAAAATAATTATACATGAATAAGTATAATATAATATATAATAAATATATAATAAAATATAAAGAAAGAAGCCTTAGCAATAAGGCGCATTAAAATGTGCCTTTGAACTCCATCTTCCTGTTTCCGCTTTGGCGCACTCAACTGAAAAAGAAAGAGTGGTGCGCGACATGGCACAGGGCTTAAAATCCTGGCGCACCGGTGAGATCTACGTCATTTTGACGTCACAATGTCGCGCGATGACAGGTCGCGAACGGCAGGTATACATGAGCCTTGAGTATTGGCAACCACATCAAATCCAATTGCTAGGTAACCTAGCTTAGGTTGCTGACGTTAGCTTTGAGCAACATCACTGAAATTAGACCTATAAAACACGGACTTACCAGAAAGGGATGCACGGGCGTCATCTCTCTTTCCTCTTCCTTTCCTCTTTTCCTCTTTCGTTTTACAGCGCCAGATTCATGTGGTCTCTTACTTTCCATTATGCCTCAGCCTCAACATTCAGATTAATAAAGCAGGCTAAATATGACCACTTCAGGCAAAAGGCTACAGAGCGAACTCCAGTGTTTCCCCTACTATGTATTCAGCAGTGGCGCAGCGCCACTGCTGGAAAATCAGCGCCACTGCAAAAATCTTCACATGATCGGTATTTAGCACAACTACAACGTCATCTTGAAATTGCCAAGCGTTAAAGGGGAAATGAACCCAAAAACAACACTATGCTCCAACACTATATTTCATCACATGAATAAAGTTGATTGTGCTGCCATCAAATGTACTAACTCCATATAAAAAGAAAAGAATTTAACGGCTACAGTAACGGTGATTTGACGCGTCATCAAATCACCGGAAGAAAAATGCAGGACTACAAGTTATGAACGTTCTGAATGTGAATCTTCAGGAGAGCAGCCCTCTCGGACACACACACACACAGGGGTTGAAATAAGGCTGTTTTACTCGCCAAATGCGAGTAATTTTTGTATTTGTCGAGTAATTTATGAAGACCACTCGCCACTCTGGCGAGTAATCTAAGAATTTGCCGCGATTGCCGCGGACCCGCCAGCAACGGACCCACTAGCCGCGGACCCGACCGCGCAGCACCCACCGCCGTCTACAATCGCTGTTAACAGCATGTTACAGCGGTAACAGCATGTGTGTGTCCGAGAGGGCTGCTCTATTCGGACACATTACTATGAAGCCCCGGTGACGGTGTGGGAGTGCGGATGATAATAAAACAGCGGTAACAGCGATTGTAGACGGCGCTGGGTGCTGCGCGGTCGGGTCCGCGGCTAGTGGGTCCGTTGCTGGCGGGTCCGCGGCAATTGCGGCGAATTCTTAGATTACTCGCCAGAGTGGCGAGTGGTCTTCAAAAATTACTCGACAAATACAAAAATTACTCGCATTTGGCGAGTAAAACAGCCTTATTTCAACCCCTGTGTGTGTGTGTGTCCGAGAGGGCTGCTCTCCTGAAGATTCACATTCAGAACGTTCATAACTTGTAGTCCTGCATTTTTCTTCCGGTGATTTGATGACGCGTCAAATCACCGTTACTGTAGCCGTTAAATTCTTTTCTTTTTTATATGGAGTTAGTACATTTGATGGCAGCACAATCAACTTTATTCATGTGATGAAGTAGTAGATAGTGTTGTTTTTGGGTTCATTTCCCCTTTAAGACAACATTTTCAATATTTTTTGCCCCAATCAATTTCTACCAATAATGTAAATAAAAGCTTAAAATTAACACAAAAGAAAAACATGAGTAATCCTGTCTAAAATTATAAAATCAAGATTTCTGTTTCTGACCAGTTCAAGGTACGTGCTCCAATATTAAATCTGTTGATGGTATATCATATTTGTCTCAAAATGTCCATTTCTATCCACAAAACTTGCCAGAAGTTATGGTTTAAGGGGTTATTAAAAAAAAAAATCTTCCGGAGGTGAATGCCCCCAGACCCCTGCGCGCCGCCGCGTGCGGCTTGCCTCCGTTACGTAACAGCACCACTGCTGGAAAAATTTCTAGGGGAAACACTGAACTCCAATGCGAAAAGACGAGAACTTTGAAGGCTGTACCATTTCAGGGAAGCGGGGGGAACTATTTTTATATACTAGGTAAAAACATCTAATTTGCCCGAATTGAGGGTACACAATTGATAAACAACAACGGTGGGCATGTTAATAACTCATTTATATATTTTTTGCAATATAAAAATGTAATAATTTATGACATTTTTTTTCAACCATAATTTTGGGGGCCCCCGCCAGGTACTTGGGGCCCTATGCACTCTGCGTACTCTGCGTATGGGGAGCGGCGGCCCTGGGAGCACATGTAGGGCTAACTTAGTGCTTCCTTGTGGAGGTGGGTCTAAAGCACAGTACAGCAGTCATGCAGAATTCCCTTCCTTATCGCTGAAATGAGCAGGACACGTTCAGCTGTGCCTGCATGGGCGTGTAGCATACAGCAACACATTCAAGCACGGCGTGACGTTGATTGTTCACTTTTCTTCCGGGCGTTAGAGTCAAGTCAAGCTTTATGTATGTAACCCAACATAAATATTATGCATTAGTCTAAATAAAAAGTATAATAAGTAAATCTGAGATTGAAAGTCATTTCATAGTTGTAGCTGTAGTTATGTCGGTGGTTTGGAATGATTTCAAAGTTTCTACGTTGAATAGTAAAATAGGGGTTATGCGCAACATACTAACGCATTCTGCGAAACAGGTCTCATCACAACCGGTTCAGGTCCGCTGTACCGCACTCACATTATTTTATTTATTAATCCGCACTTCCAGACCGTCACCGGGGCTTCAGAGTAATGTGTCCGAGGAGAGTAGCCCTCTCCCGGACTCACTCGCTAGCTTTAACCGCTGTTTTTTTTTCTGTTTTTTTTCATCCATCTTTTCTTCTCATTAACATTCAGATGTTAAAATCAAATAAAACGCCAACAGTAAAAAGGGCTAACTAGGCCAAGTCAATAACTGTCGCCGTCAGTTCCTACCGCTGCTACCAGCTTTTCCGGCAAGCGGAAGTCAGGAGACCTGTTTTCCGGTGTAAAGCGGAGGTTTCACATGGCCGCATATATCGGTATCGGTATCGGTTGATATCGGTATCGGAAATTAAGAGTTGAACAATATCGGTCATCGGTTATCGGTAAAAAAGCCAATATCGGACATCCCTATTCAAAACATGTTTATGAAGAGCTCATGTGTTTCCTTATGTAACTGGTAAAACTGTGGTACTTGTGCTGGAGTCTAATAATGTGTTCAGATTGGTTGAGGTTGGTTGGCATGAGAGAGGGGCGTGATTAGGAAGCGAGGAATTGCGAGAGTGAGGGAGCGGGAGAGAAAAAGCAAGGGAAGAGAGAGTTGGAGAACTGCGTTGGCTTTGCAGGCAAAGTAAAGTCAAAAGTTTTAAGTAACGTTCATACCAACTTGGGGACTAATTCCTGGACTGTCAACTTGACATTCTATGACGGGATTATCTTTACTGGTTTGGTGAGCAGCAGAAGAATCCGACACAATCCGAGTTTTGTTAGGCTGTGTCACTGGGTAGGTAACGCTAGCTTCCCCAGGAGACCACCAAAAGACTAGGAGGAGAACTTTTGCTATTGTTGTGGAGAGAGTGGGCATTACGCTGGTAAGTGCCAAAGTGCAGAGAATTGGTTGGTTGGAGTCATGGTTTCAAAAGCATATGCCAGAGGTGCCACTGCATCCGGTGTCTGGGCTAGCCTTGTGGGGTTTAACTGAGTCTAACATCAGCTAGCCTTACCGTGTGTACATTGTGGTGGATCTTGAAGATCACGGCTGAAGTGACAGGTACCAGCCAGACAAGGACAGTCCTTGCACTAATCTGCCCCAGTCCTAGAACTCCTGGCCAGGACCCAGTCATTGTAGGGACCAATACCAGTGTGCGATGTATGGTTGAGCAATGCACAGCCAAAGGCATTGACTTCACTTTAACTCTTGGTATTCAAGCCCATCTTGGAGAAGACAAGCCATCTCAGAGTGGCGCTGCTTCAGCTACTGATAGTGATGATGAAGTGGGTTTTGTTAGCTGGAAAGGTCCAGGTCCCCTGACCATACCCCCTGGTGGTGACTTTCAGGCTGTCTGTCATGTTGAGTTCAAACACCAAGTTGAGAAAGAGATCCTGATGATTGACTCATCACTTACAGCACCACTCCCGGCTGGTGTGTTCCTTCAGCCCATGGTCATTCCAGGTGATGCAGTGAATGTCAACAGTTTCAGAATCTTGGTCCAAAACCAGTCACTCATAGAGACTGTCATTCCTATGGGAACAGTCTTGGGAAACATGTACACAGTGGAGTCTGTTACAACTATCCCCCCTAAACAACCAGTGTCTGCAGAGTTTGATAAAAGTCTCATCAACTTTGGAGACTCTCCAGTGTCAGAAAAATGGGAGAAGCGACTGCGACAGATGCTGTCCGAGAGATCCCCTGTCTTTTCCTTGCACGAATGGGACATAGGATTAGCTAAGGGCGTAGAGCACACCATCTGTCTGTCTGATGCGTGACCTTTCAGAGAGCAGACATTGGAGATGTTAGAAAGGACTTGCAAGAGCTCCTGCGAGCGGGAATCATAAAAGAGTCCCGGAGCCAGTACGCATCACCTATTGTGATCGTACACAAGAAAAATGCAACCATGAGGATGTGCATCGATTATTGTTTCGTTAATAGTGGAACCATGCCCGACCAATACACAACACCGTGCATCGATGACGCACTCAACTCCTTGTCAGGGAGTAAATGGTTCTTGGTCTTGGATCTGAGAAACGGCTATTATCCAAATAGCCATGGGCGTGGAGGACAAAGAAAAGATGGCGTTCATCTGCCCATTCAGGTTTTACTAGTTTGAGAGGATGACGCAAGGGATCAATGGAGCGCCAGCGACATTCCAAACACTTATGGAAAAGGCTGTTGGTGACATCAGGCCCGTATTCAGACAATGTGGTGCCCCTGGGCACTATACTCACAGGTGCCCCCCCCCCCCCCCCCCTCCATCCAGGCCCGGCGCTAGGTAAATTGGCGATTATTGAGCTGGGGGGGGGGGGTGCTGGCGGAACATTTCGGTTGCGCGATTGTTGAGCGGGGGGGGGGGGGGGGGGGGTTGCTAGCGCGCGATTGTCAACGGGGGGGCGCCCCCAAATTTTTTTTTTTTTTTTTTTTTTTTTTTTTTAAGCTTGTGGTGCCCCCCGAGTGCTTGGTGCCCCTGGGCACTGGCCCAAGTGCCCTTATGGATAATCCGGCCCTGGTGACATGCACTTGCTCCAGATTCTTGTCTACTTGGATGACCTGATAGTCTTTGGAAGGTCATTGGAGGAGCATGAGGAGAGACTTCTTAAATTCCTCGATCGCCTCGGACAAGTGGGGCTGAAAGTCTCCATTGATTAATGTCAGTTCTGCTTGCCCAAGGTGAAATATCTGGGACACACCGTGTCAGCAGATGGTGTTTCACCTGATCCCCGCAAAGATCAAGGCAGTCACCAGTTGGCCGCAGCCTACAGACCTGAAAAGCCTGCGGTCCTTCTTAGGCTTTTGTGGTTATTACCGCCGCTTCATTGCCAACTACTCTGCAATTGTAAGACCTCTGACGGAGCTTACTAAGGGATATACTCCAACTCAGAAAAGTAAGAAGCATATCTAGGATCGAAAGTTTTTTGAGCCCTTTGGTGAGAGGTGGGATCAGTGCTGCACTGATGCATTTCACCAGATTATCCACTGTGACTCAGGCACCCGTCCTAGACCCCAGCAAACCCTACACCCTCCATGTAGATGTCAGTTTAAAGGGGATTGGTGCCATCCTTTATCAGGACTATCCTGAGGGCCTACGTCCTGTTGCATTTGCAAGCAGAAAGTTGAGCCTGAGAGTTCAGCCTTAGAGAAACTATCCAATTCATCAGCTGGAGTTTCTTTCCCTGAAATAGGCAGTTGACAAATTCAATGATTATCTGTATGGAGCCAAGTTTACAGTACATACAGATAACAACCCACTCACCTACATGCTCACCACAGCAAAGCTCAATGTTGTTAATAAATAATAAATAATAATGGATTTTATTTAAAAAAGCGCCTTTCAGGTCACTCAAGGACACTGTACAAACAGAATACATTAAAATCACACAGTTAAGGCACAGGGCACAGGTGGGCACAGGTGGCTTGCGGCTTTGTCCATATACGATTTCTTTGTCCAGTACTGCCCAGGCAGACACAACATAGATTAGAGACTTGCTCTCAAGAAACATGCCTGATGAACAGAACGCAGAGGAATGGGAGACCATTCCACAGACAGGTGTGAAGTCTGTATGCCAACGAGTCTCCTGCTAAAGTTCTCAGAGGTGTGTAGATTAGTTGGGAGCCTCACCTAAGTGTATTCCTGACATCTACGCTTTCCCAACACATCTGGGGCTGAAGTCATTGGGATAGATGTCAAAACAGGAGCTGGTAATAGCCCAAAAGAATGACACAGTGATACGACCAGCTATCCAGGCTGTTAACCATGGCAACTGGCCAACAAATACCAGTCCAGTCTTGTCTCGACTGAAATGAGAGCCTGGGAAGCAGATCATGAAAGACGAGCTGCTTAATCGCTTGAGCAAGCGTCCTTCCAGTGAGGAAGTCATTCAGCTTGTCTTGCCAAGTGAGTTACATTTAGTCAGTAGTTCTGAAGTCCTTGAACAATGACCTTGGACACCTTGGAATTGAAAGTGACCTGACCTGTTGAGGAGCTGGTTCTTCTGGCCTAAAATGAAGAGTACATGAAAAAACTAAGAATATTAGTACATAAAAAACAAGTGTATTACGCAAGTCCAATTGTTCAAGAGCAGCTCCATTGCATCAGATCGTAAGCAGTGGACTTATGGATCTAGTGTGTATTGATTTTCTTTCGATGGAACCAGATTCTAAGGGGATTAGCAATGTGCTAGTGGTCACCGACCATTTCACACGCTATGCACAGGCTTTCCCAACCAGAAACCAGAAAGCACAGACTGTGGCCAAGCTCCGGGTGGACAAGTACTTTGTCCACTATGGCCTGCCTGCTAGGATCCAGTCGGATCAGGGAAGAGACTTCGTGAGTCGATTTATCCGAGAACTTTTGATGGTGATGGGAATACGGAAGTCACGGACTACACCGCAACATCCGCAGGGAGATCCACAACCGGAGATGTTCAATCTGACCTTATTCTCCATGCTAGGTACTCTAGCTGCAAGAAGAAGTCTCAATGGAGCCAGCAGGTTCGATATTTGGTTCATGCCTTTAACAGTACCACGTGTGATGCTACAGGGTATTCACTTTATTTCTAACTGTTTGGTAGGGAAACAAGACTTCCTGTTGATCTGTGTTTTGGAACTTCTCCTGATGGCCAAGATGTTTGCCATGCACGTTATGTAGCAAAGTTGAAGGAAGACTTGCAGAGAGCCTAGAAGCATGCCTCTGAAGCTTCTGACAAAACTCACTTGAGAAACAAAAGGTTGTACGACAAGAGGGTGATATGCCAGCTGTTGGACATAGGTGACAGAGTCCTACTAAAAAACATGGGGCTGAAGCGCAAGCTCAAGAACCGGTGGAGCTCTGTCCCCTGTTGTGCTGGGAAAAATGCCTAACATACCAGTGTACAAGGTAAAGCCTGAGGATTGGAGAGGAAGTGTAAAGACCCTCCACATGGATCACATCCTTCCAATTAGACAGCATATGAGGATACCTAAGGTAGGGGATGATAATGACTCACCTGTTAGGATAAAGACCAGAAGCGGAACTCGAAAGAGGTAAGAGAAAGTTTCACCCGAGACTCAAAACATCCCCCAAGAGTTACAGTAACTCCCTGAATCATCCTCTGATCTGGAGTATTATGTACCTCAGATCACAGAAACCTTACCATACGTACCTGGATGAGTTTCTGCAAGATACAAAGAGCCTGAACAGAACAAGGCTTTCAACAGTCATCAAAGAGGATCAAGATGCTTTTCAGAGGTCCGAGGAAAGCCTTATTGAGGAAAGTTCAGCGGAGGATGAAAGGTGCTGAAGAACAGTTTCATGGGGTGGATAAACATCAACCTAATCAGACTGCAGTTCCTGAAGATTAAACTGATCCTGACCCAGAGTTTGAAAAGGAGACAGATCCCATCAGTACAAGGTCTGGGGAAAAGATAAATGTTGTCCGTAGTAATAGGAAAGGTCCCAGATCTAATACTCGTTCTAAGAGAACTGTAAAACCAGTACTTAGACTAACTTATGATGCCTGGTAAAAATAGAGATCAGCCTCTTATGATAGTACACAGAGGTGTTGCAATTAAGATTAGAAAGTATGCTAAATCATAGTATCGCCTTCCTGTTGAGTTGTGTTCAGTTCATTGGTCTGTTGAGGACACCAGACATTTAGAGGGAGAAGGGTGTAACCCAGCATAAATATTATATAAATAAAAAGAGTTCATAATAAGTAGATTGTAAAGTATTGTCTCGCAAGTAGATTGAATGTCATTTCATATTGATGAACAAGGTAAAAAATATGGAGATTTATTTCATGTTTAAAAACTATGGTATATATGTTGTAGAATAAATAAGTCTAAAAGGGTTAATGTTTAGTGAACAACATGTTTATGAAGAGTTCATGTGTTTTTTTATATGTAACTGGTAAAACCGTGGTACTTCTGCTGGAGTCTAATAATATGTTCAGATTGGTTGATGTCGGTTGGCATGAGAGAGGGGTGTGATTAGGAAGCAAGGAAGTGCTGGGGGGGGGGCGAGCAAGAGTGAGGGAATGGGAGAGAAAGAGAGAAAAGTAAGGGAAGAGAGAGTTGGAGAACTGCGTTGGCTTTGCAGGCAAAGTAAAGTCAAAAGTTTTAAGTAACATTCATACCAACTTGGGGACTAATTCCTGAACTGTCAACTCGACATTCTGGGACAGGATTATGTTTACTGGTTTGGTGAGCAGCAGAAGAATCCGACACAGAGTTTTGTTAGGCTGTCACAGGGTAGGTAGCACTAGCTAAATAAGTAGAATAGTAAGCGATACAGTACATTCATTAGCCGAGTGAATGGACAATAGGCCACCAATTAGCTAACCAAGATAACCAAGTGGAGTAAACGTTTTCAACGAGGGAACGCTGAGGAGAACCAGATAGCGCTCTGAGCTACCAGGCCGCTCAGAGTCCCTCTGGTCATGTGGGACAGAAGGATGAGAATGTTCAGTCCACACACACGGACATCCACACTTCGCTCCAATAGACACTGACTGACGGGTATACACATCACCAAACCCCACAGAACTGCACCAGCTACCAGGTACCCTTTATTTTATTTTATTGCTCATTAATTGAGTGAAACAACCATTGTGTTTGGGGTCCCATCGTACATGAGTCACGCACTAGGCCTGCAACGTTTGGTTTGTTTTTAAGTTGTTTTGCCGGCTATATGTGTGTAAGGTTGTGGGCCTACTAATATTTGTTGAATTTGAAGTGTAATGTAAGGAATTGGGTTTAAAGTGTACATTGCACCAATTGTTTATTTTGCATTAAATTTATTTTATATTTTCTAAATAATAAGGGACTATTTCTTTAGCCATATTCCTGTGTGGTGTTTGATTATTCCATTTGAAAGCCTTGTACTATATTTGGGGTTTATATTTTGACTTAAAGGGGTAGTACATTCATTTTTGTAAAATTAAAAAAAGCTTAATCTACTAGCGAAAACACGGAAGGAAAGTTAAGTTAATTGACGCTGGGTTTCAGGGTTAATATTTAAGGAACATCAGGGCCTTTCCCACTCTTCTTAGATGGAGGGTAGGAGTGCTACATTTATATAGCACATTTCATACACAAGGCATGTGTTACAGGTCCCAGGCAGAGTACCGGTAAACAGATAAGGTTCCTGTAAAACAGGAGAATGAATGAGACAGGCGACCGTTGCTTCTGTTCCGTGTAGCTTCGCTCAGCAGAATCATTATTAACCAATCTGCAAAATATCTTTCTTTTACTCTTTTATCCTTTTTACTGCATTTTGTCTTTCCATATTCAAATGTCATTCAATAACACAACATCCACAATATCAAAACCAAAACCAAAATACATATAGGCTAGTTATAGCACAATGTCCTTACTTCTGAATAAAACACACATTTTCCACTTCTTCATAAAGAGTAATTCTGAGTTCAGTATACAACTGCCTTAACACATCCTCATTCAGTCAATTAACTGAGCTACGATTTAGTTCACCACTTCTGAAAACAGTACCCTAACATATAAAATGTATTGGTCCTCACATATTCCCTTATTTAATCTCACTCATAGTGCAAATCACAAGAAACTAGCATATTGCTCTTAATAATGGGGTTGGTTCAGGAGAAATGCATGAGCTGAAGACTTGCACAGTGTAACCATCTTAACTGCTTACAATATACATATATATACTGTATATATATATATATATATATATATATATATATATATATATATATATATATATATATATATATATATTAGGGCTGTCAATCGATTAAAATATTTAACTTGATTAATTGCATGATTGATCATAGTTAATCATGATTAATCACGATTAACTATGATCTATGAGGTAATACTCTTTTCAACATGAGAATAGACAAATGCTTGCTTTATGCAAAAAAAGCATGTTTATTTATTGCTACAATGAGAAATACTCTCAGTTCAAGTAACTAACGTGCAAACTGCATAGTAATGTTTACTAACACAGTAGTGTGTTGAACTTCACATTTGATCTATTCATCCTCATTTTTGTTTAAGCAGCCATTTAACACAAAATAATGCCCCTCAATGCATTGCATTGCAATTTGCATCAAATTCAAAACAAACAGGGTGATGCACAAAATAACTTCAAGAAAATAATAATTTAAAATAAATAAAGTGTTTGCGGCTTGTAGAGTTGTCCAGCTGTTTCCCTTTTAAATTATCCAGCGTGGTTTGCTTCATGCGAGGGGGCGCCGGGCAGGGGTGGACTGGCCATCGGGCATACTGGGCAATTGCCCGGTATGCCCGATGCACATCTTTGGGCCGGCCCAGGACTGTCATAAAAAAAAAAGAAATAATTTGTCCTAACCGGAGGCGGTGTGTTACGATCGCCCCCCCCCCCCGTCGGTTGTCGGACCGGGGAGTGTGACGATCGCGCGCGCGCATTTTTTATCCATTACTGCTTACGGGGTTGTAGTTCAACACGTTCTCATCCCAACTCGTAATATACCGACGATTTGTCACGCCCCTAGACGTCTGACATTGACGCAAAAGGTACCCTCCCGCGTCTGTGTGAAACGATCTGGGTTCTCATAAACCCGTTCGCGGTGGTAAGAGACGAGCAGAGTCTACAGCGTCCATTCACTCCAATAATAACCCGGTCACGGTGATAGATTACGCTAACCCTAACCCTAACCCCAACCATAACCCTATCCCTAACCCTAACCATAACCCTAACCCTAACCCTTTTTGGAGTGAATTGTTTCACAGTAGACTGCGGACGCTGTAGACTCTGCTCTGCGAGCGGACGCTGTAGACTCTGCTCGTCTCTTACCAACGCGAACGGGATGCGGACGTCTAGGGGCGTGACAAATCGTCGGTATATTACGAGTTGGGATGAGAACGTGTTGTGTAGTTTGTTTGCGGCATCGACCTCGTGTGCATTGCTTCCTGATTTCCCGAGCTACGGAGTGGTCCGAGGTTCAAATGTCACAGCATTAATCGCGCGTTAAGAAAAATAGTGCCGTTAAAAACATGTTGCGTTAACTCGTTAATAACGCGTTAACTTTGACAGCCTTAATATATATATATATATATATATATATATATATATATATATATATTAGTGATGGGCCGATAACGGTGTTATCGGCTGCGATAACGCGAGATTTTTATCGCCCCCCCCCCCCCCCCCCCCCCCCGCTCAACAATCGCACAGACCCACTTTTAGTCATTATTTAGGCAATATAAGTCATTATTTAGGTAATACAAGTCATTATTCAGGTAATATAAGTCATTATTTAGGTAGCAAACACATATTATGGACACCTTCGACATCATTCAAAGGAGCCACGTTAATCTAGATTAACCTAGATTAATTTCAAGCTTAGTCTAGATTAATCTAGATTAAATATTTTAATCTATGCCTATCTCTAATATATATATATATATATATATATATATATATATATATATATATATATATATAACATTCAATTTATTTACCCAGGTAACAAAATACTGTACCAAAGTATAATTTTTAACCCAACATAAAATGTGCTGGAGCCAGAAACTTCCACGTGGTTTGGTCACAACAAAAGAAAGTATACAGCGGTGCCATCTTGGGCCACACACGACAGACCGGGAAACTGTATGTTTGCCACTTGTTCAGAAAACCATTCAAACATATTCAATACTCTTACAAAATCGATCTAGCATTTCGTTTACATGTATAGCAACAAGTGTAGGTAGTTATACAAGTTTTAAAACACCACCAACCTGTAAAACAGGAGAATGAATGAGACAGGCGACCGTTGCTTCTGTTCCGTGTAGCTTCGCTCAGCAGAATGAGGAAGTAAACGAGAGTTCGTGCGCAAGGTGAGTCCCAGAGGAGAAGCAAAACGCCACACTGCCTCCTGCTGGTAACACTGATAGTGTATCATATAAACAGGCTTTGCTCTTACCAAGAGGCGATAATTGACCATTTTGGCACATATTAACATTTCTTTCACAGAAGTAATATTTTCAACATAAAACAAACAAAATTACACAAAATGTGACCTTACATTTGTGAGCGTCACACATGCATTATGCATTACATAAAGTAACAACACAATGAAAATACAAGTGCAAGTGCAGAATATAAATATGCATATACATATGTAACAGTTGTTAACTTAATCATAAGAACTTAGAACTTAGGCATAGGCTGTAGTGAAAAGTAAAGTTTTTAACCTGCTTTTAAAAGTGCTCAGTGTAGGAGCCTCTCTCAGGTCCTCAGGGTGTTTCATCTCCTTGGGGCGTAGAGACAGAAGGCTGCCTCCCCTGCTCTAGAGTTAGTACGGGATGGTTAAAAGACCACTGCCTGAGGACCTGAGAGTTCTTGCTGGTTTGCATCTAAAGAGCATGTCTTCTATATACTGAGCTGCAAGGTCATGCAGAGCTTTGTATACAAGTAGCATTATCTTAAAATCCATTCTAGTTTTGACGGGGAGCCGATGCACAGATCTGAGAACAGGTGTAGTTTGTCACTTCCTTGTTCCAGTGAGAACGTGTGCAGTTCTCTAAAGAGTTACCTGGAGAGTTGTATATGGATACAATATTAGCGTTCCAGTATATTCCAACTCAGTATAACATAATTATTTTACATTTGAACAATACATCTGCAATAGACTGTCTTGGACATCTTTATTTTTAGATTATGTAGGCTATTATACTTAAGAATGTTAACGGTATTGCATGCTTATGCTGGTTATCTTGTTGCAGAATGAAAATGTGATTACACATTTGAAGATAAGGACTAAATAGTAACCAAATACTGCTGTCACTGTAGTTTGATTGATCCTGTGATTTGTGATTGTTTGCTCTTAAAAAACAACACTCACCTGGTACAAAAAACTGAAAATTCACATTTACAGACATATTTACCCATCTGTTTATTTAGAGAAAAATGTTTCTACCATCTTTATTTCAAAATTGCGGTTTCAAGTTTAAACATCTACGGTTAAGTTAAAGATGTAGAAAATGTGTATTTTCTATTTACAAAATGATTTCTATTCTCAAAATGTGCCGTCATTCCTTGCATGCATGGTAATGATATTCACAAGCCCATGCACGTGCCCGCACACAGGAGAACCTGTCCATTAATGTATCTGTTCATCTCTCCCAGCAGCAGAAACATGCGCTCCCAGGCAGCCCATGACTATCAGTGAACAGGACAAACAAAATTAATTAAAGTGCCATCCTGTTTGACACCTAGGTGTCACCAGCTGCAGAAAGCCTAGAAGACTGTCACTAAACACAGCACAGCATGGCGTGACACAGCGCAGGCCGTGTATGGAGATCTGCACATTTAGAGTCCCTCACTGGAAATACATAGCAACACCTGATGGGCTTTTAGAGCCTCTAGTCGGTAGTGGACAGGCTCATGGGCTTAGAGGCTCTAGTCTGTAGTGAACAGGCTCATGGGGTTAGTTGCTCTAGTCTGTAGTGGACAGGCTCATGTAGGAGGCTCTAGTCTGTAGTGGACAGGCTCATGGAGTTAGAGACTCTAGTCTGTAGTGGACAGGTGCATGGGGTTAGAGACTCTAGTCTGTAGTGCAGGCTCATGGGGTTAGAGGCTCTAGTCTGTAGTGGACAGGCTCATGGGGTTAGAGCCGCTAGTCTATAGTGGACAGGCTCATGGGGTTAGAGCCGCTAGTCTATAGTGGACAGGCTCATGGGGTTAGAGCCGCTAGTCTATAGTGGACAGGCTCATGGGGTTAGAGCCGCTAGTCTATAGTGGACAGGCTCATGGGGTTAGAGCCGCTAGTCTATAGTGGACAGGCTCATGGGGTTAGAGACTCTAGTCTGTAGTGGACAGGCTCATGGGGTTAGAGGCTCTAGTCTGTAGTGGACAGGCTCATGTAAGAGCCTCTAGTCTGTAGTGGACAGGCTCATGGAGTTAGAGACTCTAGTCTGTAGTGGACAGGCTCATGGGGTTAGAGACTCTAGTCTGTAGTGGACAGGCTCATGGGGTTAGAGACTCTAGTCTGTAGTGGACAGGCTCATGGGGTTAGAGACTCTAGTCTGTAGTGGACAGGCGGGGTAAGAGCCTCTAGTCTGTAGTAGACAGGCTCATGGGTTTGCTCCACATCCTTGTTCTGGATATTTTTTTATGTATAATGAATTAAGATAATGTTTTTGTTTAAAAATGTATGGGATAATTTATGTCATTTTTAAAAATGTATGTAAGAATTGAATACCCCCACACACACACACACAAATGTCCACATTGGTGCGTGCACACACAAACACACACACAGACACACACACACACACACACACACACACACACACACACACACACACACACACACACACACACACACACACACACACACACACACACACACACACACACACACACACACACACACACACACACACACACACACAAACATAGCTGAAAGCATTACACCTGCTCCTAATGTTAAAAGGCCTGCAGGTTACAGGAGAGATGGATGGACAGAGGAGGAAGGAGAGATGGATGGACATTTGGGAAGAGGAGAGAAGACAGGATAGAGCAGGGGGAAGTCATGGAGCTTTCCCTAGGGCTATAGCTTAGTCTCCTGTGTGTGTGTGTGTGTGTGTGTGTGTGTGTGTGTGTGTGTGTGTGTGTGTGTGTGTGTGTGTGTGTGTGTGTGTGTGTGTGTGTGTGCGCGTGTGTGTGTGTGTGTGTGTGTGTGTGTGTGTGTGTGTGTGTTTGTGCATATACGTGTGTGTGTGTGTGTGTGTGTGTGAGAGAGAATAAATTGGCTAGATTTTGAAGGGTCAGCTTTACATACTGGACATACTGTGTGCTGACTAATTTCACCAAGACAAAATAAGATAAGATTGTACTTCATGAATCCCACACAGTAAAAATCTACCTTCAATGCATCTCTAATGTGCATATATTTATCTACATAAATATTTGCACAAATTCAGCCACATGCAACCCGCACAGAATTATACATCCATACGCACACAATTACACAAACTGTGGACAAACCAGCTGAAACTAAGACCTGCAGTACAGAATGTTGCTCCTCGTACCCTCAGCGTCTCATCCAGACTAACCCCCATGCACTTTATTACACCCCTTTAATCCATTGTTCATTACCCTCAGAGCAGCCTTTGTCCGTCCCCCCAATTGGCCTGCGTCAGTAATGACATATGATATCTCCAATCCCAATCCCATTCTATAAAACCATTACAACCATCCCGCGGTCCAACCACAATTGTCATTGGACACAGTCCTGCTGCAGTCTTTAACGGACGGAGAGAGAGGTCTAGATAGATGGATGGATAAAGGGGAGGGAGAGGAGAGAGGAGCGGCGGGATAGAGGGGGCAAGCTGACTTCATATCTGCGCTAAGATTACTAGTGCCAAAGGCTGAGGGGCAAAGACTTGTGGGTAATTGCCGTGTTTTTCATTAGCGCTTAGATGAGGATCCGGAGATGAGGGAGGAAATTGCCTCATCATCATCATCGTCATCGTCATCATCACTTTGTGTGTGTGTGTGTGTGTGTGTGTGCATGCATGTGTCCATCTGTGTGTGTGTGTGTCCGTGTACCACTGCTAACATGTACTGTAAGCATCTGCGTATGTGTGTTTGTGAACTGAAGGGCCTGTGATCGCAAAACTGATCCAGCTTACTCAAGGAGAACAAATTGTCCTCTTTTTTTCCCCCCGAATGAAGAGACTCCCTCTATCCGCTGATACCTTTGAACATTAAAGGAAGTAAGCTGTCCAAAACTTAAAAATAAAGAAAATAGCAAAAGAAAAGGAGAAAGACAGACAGCAAACTGAAAGTGTGGAGTGAGCATTTGAAAGGGAATAAGGGAAGAAAAAAATAAGACAGGAGATTAGAAAAGAAAATGAAAAGAAATGATGGGGATAAAATTGGGATGAGCCACGGCAATCTTGAATCCCTGCAATCCCGGCCAGGATGATGATTATGATGAGGAAGATGATGGCGATGATGATGATGATGATGATGATGATGATGATGATGATGATGATGATGATGATGATGATGATGATGATTAGAATGGGAAATTAGAAAATACAAATTTTAAGGAAGTTGAGAATAGTCAGATGCAGACAAGTAGAGAGAAACATTGAGAGAGAGAGAGAGAGAGAGAGAGAGAGAGAGAGAGAGAGAGAGAGAGAGAGAGAGAGAGAGAGAGAGAGAGAGAGAGAGAGAGAGAGAGAGAGGGAGGGGAAGAAAAGATAATCTAGATAAGTGGACAGCCCATTTAAGTGGATAGCCCATTATACACACACACACACACACACACATACACATTTACATTTAGGGTATTTTGCAGACACTTTCAAACTTTCACAAGTTTCAAGCACAATTGCTAGTTAACCCATTGCTAGTATACAGCAGAAGTTGCTAGGGTAAGATGCTAAATGCTAAGTGCTAAGATACTAAGTGTAAGTGTCAGTACATACGAATGTACATGAAGTACTTACATTTTCTTTTGTGGTGGGGGGTGGGTAGAGGAAGGAGGCTATACAGAGTCCAGGTGTACTCCGAACAAGTGAGTCACACACACACACAAACAATATGTGACCATTGCACAACCTTTTTTTTAAGTTGAATGTTTGTACAAGTTGACCTACAATCACAGAGAGCTGTGACTGTAGAAGGTCAAAATGTATCAGGGAAATGTGGAATGAGTGAATCACATATGGATAATCATTATTAACAAGAAAAACTTTGCTAAGCTTGTTGCAGTGACAACCAAGTCTGTTAACCCGCAAAACAACATATAGGATTTACTTTAACAATCAGTAACAAACAGTACGAGCAGTGCACCCTGATTGTTCACTTATATAACACATGAACAAAAGCCTTGTTGTGTGTTATTTCATTGTTTATTGTTTTGTTGAAAGTACACTTAGTTTAAGACAAATGGTGGCCTACAAGACTAAAACATTCATGAACACAAATGTATGAAGTTGAGGAACAAAGGATCCAAACATGTGATTTTGTTGTTGTTGTAATAATCTCATGAGAAGTAGGTTATTAGGTTAGGTTAGTTTATTACAGCAGGTTTTAATAAAGTGTTAAACATTGACCTCTATTGTCATACAATATGATGGTTATAGAACAAAAACAACAGTCTGCATAGTATTGCTGGGTAATAGCATTCAAAATATGAAAAGACCAAACATTTAATATGACAATATTTGTGTGTCAGGCGTATAACGCTATGAAATCTTTTCTAAAAATAATCTACTTCCAATGTTTTAGTTTTTTTTGCAGTTCAACATTTGTTTGATAAAAGTAGAGTAAATCAATGTCATTACCTTTCCTACATGAAAATACTATAACACCAACATGACAATACAATGAACAAATACTATAAAAACATTATAATACTCAAGAAAAACACAAGAATACTAGAAGTGTATGGGTATCAAGGATATATACTGCTACTGCTGTGAACAAGCTTTCTCATCACTTATTCCAGCATCCCTCCACCCCTCCTTCCTCCACCCCTCCCTCCCTCCATCCCTCCCTCCATCCCTCCCTCCTCCCCTCCACCCATCCACCCCTCCTCCCCTCCATCCCTCCAACCCTGCAATGTTAGCACAACGTTCTCAGAGGCGACCATTCAATTACGCCCAACTTTTCTCGCCTATTCTCTCATTTCTTCTCTCTCTCTCTCTCTCTCTCTCTCTCTCTCTCTCTCTCTCTCTCTCTCTCTCTCTCTCTCACTCCCTCTCTCTCTCTCTCTCTCTCTCTCTCTCTCTCTCTCTCTCTCTCTCTCTCTCTCTCTTTCTTTCTCTCCTCCTCCTCCCACACCCCCCCCACTCTGCTCCCACCCAACCTGTAATTATAGAATTGGACAAGGCACTAGCACTGTAACCCGCTGTAAAATATGACCATCCATTTGGCCCTTATCCACCATTCATCGCTACCCCCCCCACTAAGATGGTGCTCTGTGATCCCCCCCCCAACCCCCCCCTCTTGACCGCTGCAGGGCGTACCGTCCCGTCCCCACCGCGTAATGAATTGCTTTCACTTTTAACCTCAGCCAGATATCCGCTTGAACTTCTCCCTGCAAATCACCCCTATTTCCCCCCCTGTCCGTCCCCCCAACGTCCTCCTCATCCACCTCACCCTGCACGCCATCTTTTAGCCACATGCACTAAATTAAAATATGAAGTCAGTCCATTTAGAAGTTGCTGCTGCAAGCGTTTGTGTTATGGCCCGATGGGTAAAAAAAGGGGATTAGTTTAGTTAGGGGAGTGGGTGGTGGAGGTGGTGGTGGTAATGGTGGTGGTGGTGATGGTGCTGGTTGTGATGGTGTTGGTGGTGGTGGTGATGGTGGCGTTGGCGGTGGTGGTGGTGGTGGCGGAGGAGGACTGTATAAGAAGAGACAAATATAGATATCCTTTGAAAAATGGTGAACACTGGTGTAATGTAAATAGATAGATAGTGATTGTATAGCAGAGTAGAGGATGGTTAGAAAGGGCCTCATTCACACATGTGTGTGTGTACGTGCGTGTGTGTTTGTTTTTGTGTGTGTCTGATTATTCATTATTCATTTCTTTATCACAAATGTAATTTGATCCAATAATAGTGTAAATGTGCATGCATGCCTATAGGCCTGTGCTTGTGCACGCACAATGTATGTCCGCACATGTCCGTGGATGTAAAGACTACAAAGACATAAGTGTGTTTAAATACCAATAAAAAAAATTACACACAACTCTACACACATTCTCCTTCTCCCTGCAGCTTGTAAGGGGTGTGATCATTCCTTACAGTAGCGGTTAAGATAGTTGTCTTGGATTACAGTTTGTAAATGTGAGGCAATTCATATGCAAAGGACAATGTTTGATATGTTTTAATCAATATTTAAGTGTGCGCTTGCTTGGTAGTCCCAGTAAGAATGACCTCTCTCTTTGCATGCTTTCTTCAATACCATGTGATTAGCGAGGGCCGCTGGGCCGTTCCTCATGTATTTATGGACTGTTTGGAGCGCTAAGAAAAAAATAAATCAGAAAGCGCTGAACCTCTGAATATTTGCCAATTTCTACTGCTCTCGGCACAGCACTGCAAAGAGGATATGAATACCATACAGAGTACTGTGTGTCTGCATAGAGCCAGCGTGGGATGTCTCCTAGTCAGTCCTGATTTCATTAGTCAGCATATTTAGACAAAGACACAAACTGATATACATACACACACCTACACCCATGTACACACATGCGCAGACACACGCGCGCACACACATACACACACACACATACACACAGGCACACAGAATAAAAGAGAAGAACAAACACACAGACACACACACACACATGCCTCCTGATGAACATGTCCATAGGACACACAGGCTCCATATGTCCTGGACAGCAGGGGTGAGGTGGTCTTCCCAGTCCAGCTAATCAATCACAGAGACCCCTGTCCTGCAGAGGTCAGCCTGGCTCCACAGGGCAGGGTGCAGAGCCCAGAGCACCGTGCCAATAATCGCCGTTTCCGCTGAGCCCCAGTGAATTCTTGCTCACTATTACAACTTGCAGTAGGTCAAGGGAAACAGGTGAAAAGCCACTGGTGGGCATGCCAACCAGGCACTAAACTTTGCCTTTGTTTTCATAGTTGGATCACACCATTTGAAGCTTTTTGTCCAGTTTTTTGTCTCGATAGAAGCACCTCCTAAGGCCTCAAACACCTCACTGTACTTTACTGTACAGTCATTTAGCTTTCAACCAAAGCGACACACAGTGAATTACGATACATGTCATTAAGGAGCAGGTAGGAGTTAGACAGTACAGGTACATGCCATTAAGGAGCAAGTAGGGGTTAGACAGTACAGGCACATGTCATTAAGGGGCAGGTAGGGGTTAGACAGTACAGATACATACATTACGGAGCAGGTAGGGGTTAGACAGTACAGGTACATGTCATTAAGGAGCAGGTAGGAGTTAGACAGTACAGATACAAGTCATTAGGGGATCAAGGATGCTTTAACTGTCCATGTACATGATAAACGAAATGCAGTACTCAGGTCTCAGTGTGCTACCTATACCCTAGAATTTAGTTTAATTAAAATAAGCTATATAAATATCAATAAAACATACTAAAATACAAAAACACACATTAAAAAAGGTTAGCAGCATATTGATGAGTGCAAGTATAGCAGTAAAGTGCAAGTCAGGTCAGGTCAGCAATCGGAGTCATGGACATAAAGTGCATTTCTGCATTTAAACAGTGCATAATCAGGAGGGGTTTAGCAGTTCAACAGTCTTATGGCATCCGGGTAGAAGGTGTTCCTCGGCCTATTTGTGTTTGCCCGGATGCAACGCAACCTCCTGCCAGAAGGAAGGAGGGTAAACAGTCCATGTGCTGGGTGGGTGGAGTCCTTCATGATGGAGGCTGCTCTGTCCTTGCATCTAGTGATGTAGATGCTTGACAGAGATGGCAAACTGCAACCGATGATTCGCTGGGCGGAGTTGACCACCCGCTGTAGTGCCTGCTTCTCTGCCACTGTGCAGCTGCAGTACCACACAGTGATACAGGAAGTGAGGATACTCTCCACCACACACCTGTACAATGCTTTGAGTATGGCTGTGGACATGCCTGCCCCCTTCAGCTTCCTTAGGAAGTACAGCCGTTGGTGGGCCTTCTTGATGGTGTGCATGGTGTTATCCCGCCAGGTGAGTGTGTTGGTAAGGTGCATGCCAAGGTATTTGAATGTGTGAACCCCTTCCACAGCTGCATTGTTGATGTAGAGGGGGGGGATCAACTCCTTCATCTTCTTTGCATTCACGATCAGGTTGTTTTCCCTGCACCACAGTTCCAGTCCACTCACTTCCTGCCTGTAAGCCGTCTCATCCCCATTATCTCAAGTCCCATCATGGCTGTGTGATGGAGCAGGTAGGGGTTAGACAGTACAGATACAAGTCATGAAGGAGCAGGTAGGGGTTAAGGAGCAGGTAGGGGTTAGACAGTACAGATACAAGTCATTAAGGAGCAGGTAGGGGTTAGACAGTACATATACATACATTAAGGAGCAGGTAGGGGTTAGACAGTACAGATACATGTCATTAAGGAGCAGGTAGGGATTAGGGGTCCCTACTGGTAGAATGCATTGGGGATCAAACCCAGAACCTTTTCGGCTGGGAGTCAAACACCCAAACCACTACTATACTGCACACCACCTTAAAAATATATAAATAATAAAAATGTACATACAAAATAATAGTGTATATATATGAAACAAAAATCCAATATATATATACATGTATATATAAAAAAAAGGATGATGATGATGATGATGATGATGATGATGATGATGATGATGATGATGATGATGATGATGATGATGATCATCATCATCATCATCATCATCATCATCATAATAAACAATAATGCTAATAGTAATAATAGCACCATTGTAATATATTTCATAGCATGCCATGAGGCGTATAGTCACCCATCAACACGTCTGCCTAACCGTATTGTTGTCAGGCATCACCAGGGGAATGGTCCAATAAGAGGTTCACATGGACAGTCAGCTGGCCGCCATCTCTTGAGCCTCCTCCTCTTCTTCCTCCTCCTCCTCCTCCTCCTCCTCCTCCTCCTCCTCCTCCTCCTCCTCCTCCTCCATCTGGCTCACAAGGAGGTGTAATAGTCCCACTAATTTCCCAATAATAGCGTAGGGACTAGGAGCATGTCATCTGGGGGGGACCAGCGTCCCCACAGTCCACCCAGATCAATACCCCAGCCCTCCCTCTGGGGACCCTGCTACCCAGGGGGACGTCAATACTGTCGATTGGGTATTAAAGAACATTTCATCAGCGCATGTGACATGGTGTGTGTGTGTGTGTGTGTGTGTGTGTGTGTGTGTGTGTTGGAGGTCATGGATGGAATCCCTCAGAGGTCCCCCGGATGGGCTGTATAACCACCCCCCCACACACACATACATGTGTGTGTGTGTGGGTGTGGGTGTGTGTGTGTGAGTGTGTGTGTGTGTGTGTGTGTGTGTGTGCGTGCATGTGTACGCGCGCGCGCGTGTGTGTGTGTGTGTGCATGTGTGTGGGTGTGTGTGTATAAAGAACCGCACTCCCCTCCCCTCCGAAGAGGTCCCAAGTTGATGTGCCATCCTTCCTGACTATCGACAGACTGATGACAAAGTGCATCGTATTCTTTTACAGCAGTATGTTGTATTCCGCTTAAAGGGGCGAGAGAGAGAATAAATGACTGCAGGTCATGTGTTCATTTTTCCTGCCATTCATTGTCTTTTGCTGGCATTTGCCCCTTGGGTTTGAACACTATTTTAAGGACAAATAGTCTGGAATCATTTAAAAACACATGAATTTAATAAGCAATTGGCCTGAAAAGCCTTCTGAGATGGGTTTTGGGTATGGACATTTACAGTAGTATGGCATACAATTGGCAAGATTTATGCATACATTTAAGACATGAACCTGTATGTTCTACATTTACACTAATTAATAATATTGCTAAACTAACTAATATTCTACATTTACACTTCACAACCTCTTCTGTGTGTTGGTCTAAATCTCGTCAGTCAGGCGTGTTTTCAGACACCTCTGATGATGACACAGCAGTCGGTGATAATTCCCATTCCATTCGTGAGAGAAGGGGTCCTGCTGTATATGATGTGTTATAACTGCTTAATGATGGATCCAAATGATCATCTGTAAGATAAGATTTTTATTTTTTATTTAACCTTTATTTAACCAGGAGAGTCCCATTGAGATTAACAATCTCCTTTTCAAGGGAGACTGGGCCAAGGCAGCAAAAAAAACAAGCACAGGGAACTCATAACATCATAATACATCAAATATCTCTAAATAACCTTGTACCTCAACCAGGAGTGTGTGTGCTGCTTGGCCTGCAGTTGGATGTTACTGACCAATCACAAACATGCCAGCCCACTTGACAGGCTGGGTAAGCTGAGGTGTCATGTGAGGGGGTTGTGTGTGACACATTATACATGTTGAAGAAGATCAACCGAAAACAACATTAAACATGCTAAATTAATGCTAAACATTACTTGACATCATATTCAGAATATTGACTGATTCTGTGTAATTCTACTATGCCACCCCATCCATAATGTCAGAATCACCGCTTTATAAGGCATCTCTTGTTTCATAAATGAA
>JAOPHQ010002579.1:82500-85000 GCA_030340625.1 Merluccius polli
ATACAGATCACAGTGGCTGGGACGTGGCCGCACCGATGAAACAGATGCTCCCCCCACCCCCACCCCCCCCTCCCGCCCGGACGCCACTCCAGATCACACCCCCAACACACCCTACCCCACCCCCTCGTCCCACAGAGTAGGACGTCTCACGGTGGGAAATCCAGGAGTGGGGGGGGGGGGGGGGGGGGGGGTTAGTCCGCGGGTGAGTGGCGGTAAGAAAAAGCAACAGGGTGCCACCCCCCCACACACACTCACACACACACACACACACACACACACAAACAGTCTGAGGTGGGGCCTCTCCCCCGGCTTGGTGGCAGCTGTGGGTGACACGGTGTGATTGTGTAAGTGTGTGTGCATGTGGTTGTTTGGGAAGAGGGGGGGGGGGCGGTGGAGGGTGTCTGTTTGGGTAAGTGTGTCTGAGTATGTGTCTGCATCTGCGTGTGTGTGTGTGTGTGTGTATGCGTGTGTGTGTGTGTGTGTGTGTGTGTGTGTGTGTGGGTGTGGTGTGTGTGGTGTGTGTGTGTGTGTGTGTGTGTGTGTGTGTGTGTGTGTGTGTGTGTTTGTGTATGTACATAAATGTGTTGTGGGATAGATAGATAGATAGATAGATAGATAGATAGATAGATAGAGATAGATAGATAGATAGATAGATAGATAGATAGATAGATAGTGTGTGTGTGAGTGTGTGTTTGTGTTTGTGTGAGGGTGTGTGTTTCCTCCTCATGCCAATGAGATGGAGGTGAGCCTGGCGCCATCCAGACATGGCACTGTGCTGTGTGCGTTCAGGTGCCAAACACCATGCCACACCATGCTCCTCAGCAGCCACAGGCCCACCAAGATGACCCCTGGCAGGGGAGGAGGAGGAGGAAGGGAAGAGGGAGGTGTCGCTGCTGCTCCGTCAGAGTGTATCCCAGTGGCTTGTTTTGTTTTTGTCGCTGTTGGTGTCCAAGTGTTCTTGGCAGGCCTGCCTTATATAAAGTGCCACTCTGGCCAAAAATACAGAATATTATTGTTGTACTTTTTTACAATAATAGCTTTATTCTTGTAGTTTTTACTCATGTAGATACTGTAATTTATATCAATATATATATATATATATATATATATATATATATAGATATAGATATATATATATATATATATATATATATATATATATATATATATATATATATATATATAGATATATAGATATATAGATAGATATTGGATCAAACTAAATTGGGGGTTGTCCTCTTTCTTCGCTTGAGCCACTGTCGCTAACAATGTCTGTGCACGGCCTGGATACTTGAACAGTGACCTGGAATTTAAATGAAACAACTGGGATTTACTGCTTTACATAAAGTGCATAATCCTGAACCAAGCGTAGGGGTGACTGTAAACATGATTGTGATATCAGCAATGGACTGGTAACGCGGAACAATTTGAATTCTCAATGAAACAGTGACCGGAGGGAAAGTAGATGAACAGACCTTTTAGGAATAGGATCCCAACAAGGTTACGGTAAGAACTTATTCGGTTGAAATTGTGTTGAAATTCAATCCAACCCAACATGATGAGGGTTGTTGTTGCATTATGTTTTGATGATTAGAGGTGTGCAGTCATATATTTGAGGATAATAACATATTGGGTGGTGTGAATTCAATAACAAATTCTGACTTGCACAGTAGAGATTAGCTTTTATGGAAATATGAAATTCAACCATGCAACTGCACTGAGAAATTATATGAAAAACAATATATCTGAAAAGACAAATTTCATTAAAAAAATGGAATGCACATAATATGACAACATATATCATATGTTGAAAATAGTATAGGTTAGTTTATTCTGGCAAATGTCAGACTAAGCTTTTTTTCTTTCCATGTAAAATGTTATAGATGTAATCTTTAATACTGTGCTACAAACCACCCAACAGAGAGGTGCACGTGGTTAAACTGTAAGTCAATTTGTTCTTGCTAGTCAGACTGTAAATCATTGAAATAAATGGCAACTTGTTGTTGAACGCTAAGAAGAGCTTACGTAATCAATATGAAGAAATCCTCAAATCCAGTGTTTATGTGCATGTAATGCACAACATATATTATCCTTTGTCACTCTCTCATATGAAGCACGTTTATGCTTTAAAAATGGACTGACTCAGATGAATCATTAGCGTTAACAGTAAGAGTTATATATGTTTGATTCATAAAACATTTTAGGCCACAAGAATCCCACTATAGAACCCATGTATGTGTGTGTGAGTGCATGTGCCATATGGCATAAGAATGGATACCTTTCCATACGTGGTTGAATTTCATTTTTTTTATTTGAATTTCCACACAAAAAAAGGGCCTTTACTGGCTTCTTCTCTAGTCTTTGATATTTTTGTACAATGTTGGATAAAATGAAGAAGAAAAAATGGAGCCGCTGGCGCATGACCCACCATTGTAACGCATCATCTAATTTCAAATTGCATCGTCCTGATGCAAGAAAAGGGAAGGGGGGGAGGCGGGGG
>JAOPHQ010002579.1:90000-107500 GCA_030340625.1 Merluccius polli
CACACACACATCCCCACATGCACGCACACACACATAGACTTTTTGTGTACTTCAATTGTTTATACAACTACACAAACAGACAAACACAAAAGCCCTCACATACTCATATACACATAATATTTAATATATTCAAATATACATTCTCACAATTATTATATTATGTATGTGTATGTGTGTGTGTGTGTGTGTGTGTGTGTGTGTGTGTGTGTGTGTGTGTGTGTGTGTGTGCGCGCGCGCGTGTGTGTGTGTGTGTGTGTGTGTGCGTGTTCATGGTTCCTAGAGCACCTTGGTGTCTAGTTTCCAGGGTCCAGGGAAGCAGAGCTCTGAAAGCATTGAAGCCACAGCTGAGTTGCAAAGAAAAAGAGGGACCCCACCAGGTGTGTTGGAGGTACTGCATGGAAGACCACAGCTTTCTCATTAGAAAGCAGGATCCCTTCCCACCCTGCCTATAGGCATATAGGCATCCAGCAATGAATTTGTATAAGAAAAAAATAAGAAAATCATCTCCTTTCTACACCAATCTTAAAATAAAACAGACACACACGCACACACACACAAACAAACACACACACACACACACACACACACACATGAGTGTGTGTGTGTGTGTAGTGTTCTGTGCACGCACCCACCCACACACACGCACACACACACACACACACTACACAGCTTGATAGAGTGGCAGGATGACAGTGAGCGAGTACAGCAGGGCTTTTGTGTTTGTTTGCCCCACTATATCAGAGCATGTCAAAGCGTGCCCTTACAGTAGTGACAAAAGACCTGTCTGCCCATGT
This sequence comes from Merluccius polli, assembly GCA_030340625.1. Taxonomy (NCBI): domain Eukaryota; kingdom Metazoa; phylum Chordata; class Actinopteri; order Gadiformes; family Merlucciidae; genus Merluccius; species Merluccius polli. The sequence continues at coordinate 90,795 of JAOPHQ010002579.1, forward strand.
GTTTCTGCATGATAGCATGTAATACACTGCATGCATGACGTGGTGCAGACGTTACACGTGTGAGTGTGAGTGTGTGTGTGTGTGTGTATGTGTGTGTGTGTGTGTGTGTGTGTGTGTGTGTGTGTGTGTGTGTACACACATACACCTATGCACTCGCACGTGACACGTGCATGCAACTCACACACAAACAACAACCAACAACCCTCAGAGCTACACACATCTTTGTCCAGTCCTGGTTCAGTATTACGAGTGAAGCCTGGCTCAACACTACAAGTGCTCATTGATTCTAGCAAATAACAAAACATTTTCAATAGGTCTCGCCGCTATAAATTGCAGCATATCAATGAAAAGTAAACTCATTGGTTGGAGTACATTGGTTGGTTTGCTCTTCAGTTATTTGCTAGAGGGTAAAATGTGATATAGCGTATATGAGGTTAAAGTATTGCAGTGCAGTTATGGGTTGCGTGTTGAGGCTGTAGCTCTTTGTGTGGTGCAATAACTACATGTTGTGGATTGTGTGTGTGCTCACCCCCTCCTACTTCTCAAGTATTAGGGGAATTATGGTAATTTACACCAGGGAAGTTATGAACCACAGAGTCATTAGTTGAAACAAATACCTTAAAAAGAAAAACTTGTTTTGTTCATTCAATACGGTTGCACTGCAACAATTACAATGCTGCTTAATAAAAATGAACAAGCTTGATATAATTTCCTTCTGCCGTCATTTGATACGACGATGATAAACAAATAAGAGAGACAATTATAACCAAAGTAATTTGAAAGCAAAATGAGGCCTGTCTCATAAAGATTAATAATCGCTCGCTTGTGTGATAGCAATCTACATTCCATGGAAATGGAAGCAAAAATATATTTTTAAGCACTTCAGGAATATTGCCTTTGGGCTTTTACTTATTTAAAAGATGAGGGGAAAAAAAGCTTTAGGATCAGACCTAGGTAACAATCAAATGTCTTCCTCTGTCAATTTTGTCAAAGTTCTTCAACAGTTCCAAGAAACTTGTCCGGCTTTGTCAGTGCAGAGTCGGAGAAAGAATAGCTGTCGACCGCTTGAAAGATGTGGGGGCTTATTGAGATGGAAAATGGCTGCCGGTTAGCGTCCTGGGCTAAGTAAATGATATAAAAGCCAATCCCAGTGCCTTAATGGCCTCCATTTCGCTCTGAGGGGGTGGAGGTAATTATAAAGTTCATTACTGTAATGAGATAGGCAGCGTTTGAGAGAGAGCCATCAGTAACTGGGGCTGAGACATAGTGATACAACTGATGATCAAGAGGTTTGGACGGGGGTGGAGGAAAGGCAGGCCAACTTAGGATGATTCTCCCTTTATTCAACCTTTCAGTACAAGATCGTAAAAAGGTCTGGCATTAGTTTTGCATAGTAAAGTAAAGTATATAGTTCCATAGAGTACTATATAGTTATAGTATAGTATATAGTACAGGATAGCATTTAGTATAGTATAGTATAGCATAGTGTAGAATAGTATAATCAAACCTAAATTAGAAAAGTATTGATTATGATGTCATTGTGCATCACAGTCCCGCGTTTTTCTTCTGCTCCTCTTTTTTTAGTTTAAGATTTAATGTGAGGGAAGGAGTGGGGGGGTCCTTAATGAACAACCACGTCCTCCATTACTTTTCCCTCATGCCTAATTTATGGTAGAAATAGACCATCATATACTGTACATACGTTTGCAGCAGCCCATATTGATCCTGTTGTGTGAATAAACAGGCAGAGAGACCACGTGACCCGTGACTCAACAGCACCAATCAATAGGGCGTTGGGTCCTTATTAACTACAAATGAGAATTTCTCATGAAATATATGCCATCTTTTCCATTGCATCACTAATGTTCCCATAGATGAAGGAGAGTGTGCGTGCGTGCGTGTGTGCATACATGCATGCGTGTGTGTGTTGGTTTATTTGCCACTGTAGCTATGGCTGCCATATACATAGCTCCTTTGCATTGGAAGTGGGAGAGATCTGAACATCCAACACAATCCCACTCTGGTTGATGTTATTATTTGTAGTTTTACAGGCTCAAAGATATTCTGCACAAGAGAGCAACATATTTTTACTGGATGCATCTCAATGGATGGATGGATCCCAACTACTAAAAGAGGACAGTACATTTCTATTGTTTCTCCAAAAACAATCCATACCGCATTCTCACCATTTCCAAGATTCATAACTATTAACCAAGGATGTGTCCGATATTTAATTCCCAGCAGATGTAACACTCTGACCTTGGTTAGACAATTCTGATGGTATTGTTATTACATTTAAATAACAGATGACCTCCCTCCGTAAATATCCTGTGCCCATTCCCTCATCTGCAAGATGGGATGACTATATTTACACTTCAGGTTCAATTTGATTGTGTGAACTGTTTCTGATAAAATTATTGTAGCCATTGAAACCAATGTAACTATTCTGCTACATCTGAAAGCAGGGATAGCATATAAAACACCATATATATAATACCATATATATATATAAAGAGTGAGACTATGACTTTAATGTGAAGAAGTGCTGTCTAAGGGTCTCCCTCCCTCAATTCTCTCTCTCTCTCTCTCTCTCTCTCTCTCTCTCTCTCTCTCTCTCTCTCTCTCTCTCTCTCTGCACAAGGGAGAATAAATCTGGAATAATGGTTCATTTTGCTTGTGATTCACTCAGTATAAAATATGCCTGATTTCCATTGTGAATTAGTCTATCTTTCTTGCCACTGATTTATCGAATTGAAGGTCCACATTTGTAATAAAGCATAAGAAATTATTGCCCTGTGTTAATATTGGAGATTTGATTGAAACGGATACAGCAGCTGTTATAAATTGGACAGTAAATCACGGTGTTCCAGCCAGCCTTGGTATTCTAAAAGGACCATAGATATATTGACAGATAATGGGTTTTCTCCATCGTTTTGATTGGTCATTACAGAAACCTTATTTCCATTACCAACCCCATGGCCGGGATGCTATTTTTAAACCCCTATATACCTGCAGAGGCAAATTGGTAAATACACATATATGAGGTTGCTCTAGCAGGTCATTGTAGAACCATGTCATTTGTATAAAAAGAATAGATTGGCATTTTTAAAAAATGGCGCTGTAACAGGACTCTTTATACAGTGACATCAATGATGACATGAGGTTTATAATTACAAAGAGGAAAATGTGTGTACTTAAAAAAAAATGCAACTGAAATAGCGATTTTAATTCAAATAAAATACAAAAGTGTGTTTCTGTGTGTGTGCATGTTTGCGTATGTGTGACTAGAGAAATTGAGAATGGCTTATGTAGGGCCATTATTCTGCCCTCTGTCTGTTTTACTGATTATGGTGGAAACTTCTGTTCTTCTAAAGTCATGTCACATCCTGATCAATATTCTGGGTTGAAAAACAGCTGTCTGCAGAAATGCAATGAGTCAGTGCAGTCTATCTTTAGAATGCAATATGCATTTCAGTTTGCATCCATAAACAGAGACAATTAGAGAGGCACAATTTAATACCGACTATTTAAAGGGTAGCTGTTCCACACATCATGTAATCTACAATATATTATAATTTTATTAGAGATTCAATTTTTGGGGTAAAAATACACATTTCTTGTGACTCTTATTTGTTCAGTGGTTTAAAAAAAAAAATTAGATAAAAAAAAATGTGCATCGAAAATACTGTCTATAATTCAAAATGGATGGTCTGTAAGATAGTTGCAGAGACTGCAGACAGAGAGGGGCACCGATGTTAACCTCTAAGTTTAATAAAAAAGCATTGCCCCTCTTCATTTTTGCCTCCTAAAATTACCACCAGACTACCCTCAATTCCCCTCAATTCCAACCCCACAGCAATTTTCCCACTTAGGACCAGAGAAAATCACCATGGGTTAGTAAATTTCCTCTTGTTCACCTTTTTTGGGGGGAGGGGGGGGCTTCAAACGAACATGCTAATTTCTGTTCTCTAAATCTTGTTCCCTGTTCCTCAAAGATATTCAATTTAGTAAATTAACGGGTAACAGAAATTTGAACCAAAATTATTCTCTGTTTTTAGAATGCAATGTCCTTTAGGAAACTGTGTTCTGGGTTGAAGGGAGGCGATGGCAGAAGAGGTGAGAAAGAACACGAGTCACTCGCTCTGATCCTACTTGTCAAACACGCCAGACTTAAAGAGTCATGTACAATGTATTTTATGTTTCGTAAACTATGAATATAATATATTCCTCATGACATTACACTTCTTTGATGTATATACATTTTGCATAGTCATTAATTTAGATGAAACTAAACTAAAAATAATAAATAAGTACAATGTAGCCCGCAGAGAAAAACTATCCATCTGGAGAAGCTGCCTGTGAAGGCAGCAGAATGAAGACAGACAGACAAGCAGCAAGCGTGGGAAAGAGGTGGAAAAAGAATCACTTTGTTTGAGGGATTTCTTCCCAGTCGGCCATGACTGTATCTGTACATATGTGTGCACGCGCACCTGTGTGTATTATTATTATGTGTGTGTGTTTGTGTGTGTATGTGTGTGATTGAGAGAGGGGGTGCCTTGCATGGCAAAAAGCTACGCTTCCCAACTGTAAGAGGATTAGCGACTTGAAAAAAGGTAGCCATCATTTAATTGAAGGCTTACGAGCGGCTAGAAAAAAGGCGAGCAGTCAAAGTGAGGGTATAACCCGGCCCATAGCATCGTGTCGAGACACTGTTCGCTAAAGTCTCTTCTGTGCTTTCTTCAGCTTTCTCTCCTCCCCGCCTTCCTCTCAATGTCGGAGACACGTGTCATATTTTATCGGCCAAACCTGCGCTCTCCCTCTCTTAAGACGTTTACGGGATTCACACTATTTTAATCTCTTCACTGTGGTGAGGAAAGGTGCCTCAACTTGTATTATTAAAATGCTGTGATCTTTGGAGGCCTTGGACCTCCACCGCATGGATTACGCCAAGGGACATAGGGAACGTAGCATGTCTTGCCGTGGTTGGCTTCCTGTACGTATTCATAGAGGCATAGTCTGCTTGTAAGGCCAATAATGCAACAACATTGTTTTCTAAACTCCTTACCACACTGCTGTCACATGTAATCACAGCAGGGTGTGTAGGGGTGTGGCTGGAGGATTAAATATGAAATATCCAAATCACCATAGGTTTACACTAAGTAACTACCACACACACACACTCTAAGAACCCATGCACTACACACCCGTACACACAGAAACACATCTCATCAGACTACTCTTGGCTAAAACACACGGTTTCGTGTTATTAAACCACAGCCTGGCCTTCCGGTAATGAAAATTACAGTGTAGCCATCAGCGTATGCAGTTCCTCCAAATCCCACTGTCTGGAAGTGACACCTGGACAGTCCAAAGCGATGTGATAAGTGGTGTGATGCTAACACTATTAGAAACTGATGTTGATCAAACAGACCATTGTTGGTAAGCGCTTGATTTGACCAATGGGACTTGAACAGAACGCTGGTGACCTTTAACCCCACATTATGACCCCCCTCATCACCGGTTGCTTGAGGCAATAGTGAGCATGTTTTATTCATACACGCAGTAGCAGATTGTGAGATGGGCAAATGATTGCTGTTATTTACCGCCATTAACTCTTAAACGCAGACAATTTGATGGCGGTTGCTCTCTTTGTCCAGGTGCCATGTCCAAATCAGCAGTCGACATGGCGGTTGGAGCTGAAAGGATGAAGAGAAAGCAGCAAGGGGCATGACTCTCATGACAGGTACCTCATATTTCAGGTAAACACAGCCCCCCCCCCCATGTATTGCAGCCCACCCCCATGTATCTGGGTTTCAAAATATTAAAACGAAAGCAGACGCAAAACTACAAAGACAAAGACCATGATTTATTTCCACTGCAAACAGTGGCTGTCATGGCTTGCACAGGGAGGTGAACCCAAATGCAGAGTTCAGGGTAGATGCAAAAGGAAGCTTTACTTCATGTAAACAGGCAGACAGAAACAAACCTACAACAAACCAACAAACTGGGGCAGGAACTAAGGAACTTAAATACATGGAACACAGGTGAACAGAATGACTAATTAACACAGACAAACATTACACTGACAACACAAAGGAAAAACAGGAAGTCAAAACAATGCGGAAATCAGAAGTTAAAATTCTGAAATTTCCGACTTCACGCTTTAAGTTAACTCGTGGGGGGGAAAATGGATGCCCGAAGGAAGTTTGGCATATTGTTGCTTTTTGTTGAATACAAAAAATATGCAGCTGCAATTAATGCTTCTTTTGGAAACATTTGAAGACAGGAGACGTTTGTAAACGAAACAAACACATATTTGCATAATTGCACATCAAATGATGAGTTAAAACTAGGGCTGTGCCATATTATACCATCCACGATAATACCGGTATACATTTTTACGTGATAAGCAAAGGGTCATATCGCGATATCAATGATATAGCGACGCGCAAGAGCAGCGTGTCAGCCTGGGCAGCGACAGCCTCCGATGACGACGATTTAGTTCCTAAAAGGGGAGCTACTTCAATAGTGTGGAAATGGTTTGGCTACAAGAGGTCAGACCTCCAACGAAGTCCAATATTTTGCAAAATATGCAAGAAAACTGTTACTGCTAAAGGTGGAAATACAAATGTGTTTCACCACTTGAAGCAAAAACTCACCATCAAGTTCAACTATATAGGCTACATCCACACTAATATGTTTTTGTCTTAAAATGCATAACTTTTGCTACATTTACACCTATTTTACATACTACTCCAGCGTTTTAAAACCCCTAAAGCGGAGATTATTGAAAACACAGCTGCCCCCGTTTCATGTTGAATACTCCGGGGTTGCGTTTCAGTCTGGACTAGTCTGGACGTAGTCTGGATATGGAGATTTTAGAGACCGATGACGCAGACACCCACGTTCGCGTCCTGATTGGGCCATGCCCCTATCACATGACCATTTCCGGAAGAATACAAACCTTGACAAACGTTGTCGGTCCAAACAAAGAAATCTCTGGTCTTACTTTTCGCCATCGCTGTTCCTTCCTCTCTAGTATTTTCTGCAACTAAGCAACCAACCGCAGAGTAGACAATCTGCTTCCTATTTATACCACCACGCGCATGCCCAGTGTAGGAGAATGGTCATGTGGTATGCGTTTTCAGGTGTGGGAGTATGGACGGAGATTCTTTCTGAAACGGTGCTAAAACACTAGTGAGGACGGAGATCATTTTCATTTTAAACTGCCGAAAACGTCTTAGTGTGGATGTAGCCTATGAAGGCATGCGAGGAGGAGATAGCAGCTGGGTATGTGCGGCCCAAAGTAAACACATGACTAAACTGAGCATCGCTAGCTGCACTCCATATGTTGACACTGGACTGATGCTGTCACTGTATATAATGCTATGGCACTATAATGTTGCTGTGTTGTGGCAATAGATTCACACTTCGAAATAGGTAGTCTGTCATCAATGACAGTAGCTAGCTAGTTGCAAAAGGATGGAAAATGACCTTCAGTTTGTCTGCACTAATCAATGCTGCTGCCTGCGAGCTGCAATCACCGATAAAATGTTGTTCAGTATTTTTTTTAAATAAATACTGAAATATCGTTATCACAAATTTCCTTGAAATATCGTGATAACATTTTGGGGCTATATTGCCCACCCCTAGTTAAAACATCAACAATCACTGTTAGAATAATTGTATTCAGCATTAACAATGAAGGCCACCATGTTTGATGTTCTTACTAACCGGAGCTCTGAAATGATAACATTTCCTACGTGTGATTCAGAGTTGGACAACTGTTCAGTTCATTTCTAACAAGTCGGAGCTTGTTTTCTCAGCACTCAGTTGTCTTGAACGCAGTATGAGTTGGGTTGGGCAAAATTGTTACCGTACCGTACCCCACCTCTCAAGGAAATGGAGGCTCCGCTAGGCTGTGCAGCGGGCTCAGGGCTAGTTACCTCAGGCCAAGGGCGTAGGTTTGGTCTCAGCTTTAGGGGGGACACTTTTACTGAGAACACTGTAATTCGTTCTTGTTTTCGTTTAGTTTAAACAATAGCCTCTTGCGTTTATATTACTCTACCCGCATGGAGAGAAACACATGACACATCATGTTTATATTACATGATGCATTGAATGCATATTCCATGATGTGTTGAATGCATACCCCCCTCCCATTAATGACCAAATAAGTTAACGTAGGGTCATCATTTTCTAAACGTCCTAAAACTTCCTTGCTGCTTTGATAATTCAGTTCATTAAGACCTCACCTGAAGCCCTGAAGGTCCAGCTGTGTCTCCCTCAACATGCCCTAAAGCATCTGTACTGGGTCTCTGAGTTTCCTATACATAAAATAACCCATGCTGGAATAAATATGATGATTGGTTGAGCATCCTAAAACAAAACAGCAATGCTGATGACTCCAAATGAATTGAGAATGTGACATAGACTAATTATAACCTCACCTGGAGCCCTGATGGTGTTTCCTCAGCCTGCTCTACATTGGTAGTGGTTTGATGCTGTGTTTCCTGCATACAAAATGGTTCATTCATTTTGTAACCTATCCTATGGCTAGCAAGTTTAACCCTCCTACCATATTGTACACGATAGTTGTTTGGATTTTATTAATAAAAAATAAATTAAAAAAACATTATATTTGAATGACCAACAGTGTTAACTTATTTACATATGTACACGTTTTTCATGTCTAACAATGCAATGACAGTTCTTCATTAAACTGTGAATTTAGTGGTCTCCCTTTTATTTATCTGCATTGTATAGGCTACTACACTCACCAATACATTACAGAATATAGAAACGAAATTGCTCAGATCCACTTTATTGTGACTGTAAGATTCTAGCTTAACATTCAGTGATTTGGTAAGGAAACGTTAGCATTCTATCATGATAGAGCAACTTATGCCACTATCCGTGCTGCACACCCCTAATCAATGCTTCTAACCTTGGTTGAAAGATTACAAAAGCTAGGTTTAGCTGTAACAATATCCTGGGTGGTAACATATACTATCACTAGTTAATACTATTTTCCACGGTACAATCTAAACTTGAAGGTCTGCTCACTAACGTTACCACTGCTAGTTTGTGTGGCTAGTTATTTTTGTCTAGCACTACTTACACTCTGCTTTGTGAAAAAGCGTCTAATGTCCTGTTTCTTCTTCTTCTTGGGTGGCATATCTGATCTATAAAGTACAAAAAGGGGCAAACATGTACATGTTGAAGAGCAAAGGGAATATTAAAATGTTTTACTCTGGCCTTTTGTGGGGTATGTATTGGCAGACAGCCCCGGTAACTTACTGTTATCGTCGACACCCGCGCGTTTGTCTGCCAGCCTCTGCTTATCTGCTTCGAGACTCTCGCGTCCCGTGCGTGTAGCGTGCAGCGTGTTGGGTTTTCAGCCAATCAAATCACAGTGTGCCTTGTACTGCCGTGCTGGCCGTCGGAACGCAAAAATGAGTTCGCGGAAATATTGGGGGGGACAATTTTGTCATCTTAAAATATTGAATGGGACTAGTCCCGTACGTCCCCCCTAAACCTACGCCAGTGCCTCAGGCTCAGGGCTAGAGAACAGGGCTAGGAAGGTCAGAGATAGGGCTCGGCAGGTTCGGAACAGGTCTGGGTAGCTGGGGAGTGAGGCTAGGTAGCTGGGGGCGAGGCAGGGTAGCTGGGGAGCGCGGCTGGGGAGCGAGGCTGGGGAGCTGGGGAGCGCGGCTGGGGAGCGAGGCTGGGTAGCTGGGAAGCGAGGCTGGGGAGCTGGGGAATGGAGAGCATAACTGAGGAGCGTGGCTGGGAAGTGAGTGCCGCTAGCCTCTCCAGGATACAGCCAATGAGTGCTTGTGGTGCTCAAAGGTCGCTGCCAGGAACCTGGGTAATGGGGAAATCTCTGCTGGTTTCATTTTGTGGCTGGTTTCTTCTGTCATGGCTTTCGCAGGGAGATGAACCCAAATGCAGAGATCAGACTCAGTAGGGTCGATGCAAAAGGAAACTTTGGAACTTAACTAAGGAAACTCAGGAACTTTAATACATGGAACACAGATGAACTGAATGACTAATTAACACAAGTGGGGTTGGGGCAGGATCTGTACAGTAGCAGCATGGTAACACAAACACACATTGTTAAAGCAACATTAGTGAACTCTGTTTGAACATCGTATACATATGTTTAGATTTGCATGTGTTTTTGCATGCATGTGTGTGTGTGTGTGTGTGTGTGTGCACCTGTGTGTGTATGTGTGTGTGTGTGTGTGTGTCCTCCATCTGGTTCAAACAGGCCAGCAGTTTTCCCTTCCACCCAACAGTTTGTTTTTCCCCACACATCCCTAGTAGTAGTAGCATAGCCTACTGTACAGCATTGGATGGGGCTAATTAGATCTCAATGCAGAGGGCTCCCTTAAGTACTATTCAACACCATTTCCCCAGCCTATCTGATTGGTAAGCCAAGTCATTAGCCCCGGCCCCTCTGCCCGTTGCCTTTCAAATCTAGTGGTCGACGGGGGGCCTCGTCAGCCTAATTCCAGCGCATTATCAGAATGGTTCTCACAACACCGATCAGATTATGGCTCAGTGGGGGCCTCGTGCTTGGGAACACAAGACTTAGCCAACTGGTCTGGATTTCATATTTACTTTGATTTGAGAGGAACAAAAAGTTCTACTGTTATCTACAATTATAAAACAAATATTAAAAATGTAATCATTTGTGTTTCATCTACTTTCCCTCCACTGTCACTTGTCCACCATCTTTAAAAAGGTCCCAATGGGACTACCTAGTACCTATACTCAGTAGCAATGTTACTAAAGCTCCTTCTTCATTGGTCTTATCCCTGTTGCTCCCTATATGAGAGGGGTTGCATGTGAGGTAGCCTGAACACCCAGATTGTATGCACATTGATATACTTCAGGTGTTGTTCATTCAGGGTTGTTGTGTGAAACACACAACACATGCAGCAAACAATCTATTTGTGGTCCTAACTGAACACCTTGCTAGTGATCTGACTGCAGTAAGAAATCTGATAGCAGTTATCCACGATTCTGACTCTTATTCATTATTTCACTTATATACAAACATTGATAGGTAGCCTACATATTCTAAAATCAAAGCGTGTGACCTACTGACCAAAGCTAGTATTCTGTTTGTACTATTTTAATGGCATCAATCAAATTCCAAGCTAGTAATTGCTTCCTTATAATTTTTGATGTCAATGCAACTTTTTTGTCCATGCTCTCATTTTTTTGTACAGGAGAAATTAAGGTTAATAGGGATGTTGATTTACAGAATGCATAAAACAAAGTCACAAATAAGTAAGCATGCATTCTAATAGGGATGTCCCGATTCGATCACGTGATCGGAAATCGGGGTCGATCACGTGGTTTCAAACTCGATCGGAATCGGACGTTACATCCCGATCAGGGATCGGATATATATCTATATATGTATATTTATTCTCTCTTTTTTTTTTAACGTCACTTTGCTGCATGCCGTAAAGCGAAGCAGAACACGGCAGCAGCTTGAAGCTGGGAGCGCGAATATTGGTGCGTTCTATTTGTCCACCCGACTCGATCTGCGAGTCGGATTTCCGAGTTACGAATCGGAAGTTGCAAATAGAACGCCCCCGAGGTCGGAAATACGACTCGTCAACTCGTCTGAACTCAGAGGACCCCGAGTTCAGTAACAAAGATGGCTACTCCGAACTGGCTAGAGACGCTCCATGTTGCTATGACAACAATGCCGATTCTTGAGCAGAAAGCAGAGCAGTAGCCTAACGTTATCAAAACGGAATATTCAGATATCAAACTGGGAAATACGATTGTGTAATATGTAATGAACATGTGAAATCCCTGGTGGGTGCACCGTAAACGAGATAATCACTATAAACGTTACGAAACGTCCAAACTGCCTATTGCAACCAAGCACATTGTGAAATCTTGGGTAATTTCTCTGTGATCAATGTGTCTATATTTAATTAACGTTTAAACACAGAATGATACTGTTTTTCAAGCATATTAAAGTCACGTCCATCTTTTCTCCGACTCGTCTTGTTGTGTGCCAAATAGAACGCAAAAACCCGGGGTCACTCGTTTTCCGAGACGGATGTGACGTCACACCCGAGCTGCAAGTCGCGATTACGAGACAAATAGAACGCACCATATGTCTGCGGTGTGGAGTGACATATACTAGAGTGCATATGCTAGAGTCTAGATTACTAGACATGTAAGGGATAATGCCCAACGAGGTGTCCATTAACAGAAATGAATGGACGACGCGGAGGCGTGAACCGTCCGACGCGAAGTGTTGCTTCCGCGAAGTCCACTTACGAAAGAAAGAAATATTGACTCAATTAATAATACTTTAATGTGTTTTAGAGTTAAAATCGTGAGGGTTTTTTTATTTTTACAAGTCAAGCGTACTATTTAATATCTCCCGTATGCAGGCATTGCCAAGCAACGTGGCCATAGCAACCCGACCGCAGCAGTTAGTCTTTCCTAGGTGTAAATTAACACTTTTTAACCTACACCCTCCAGCCAATCAGAATCGAGTATTCACCCAGACCAAAAGCAAAGAGCACAATTGTTTAAAGTACAAAGTGGTTTTCATCAAGAAAAATGTACATTTCCTTCTGTGAATCCAGAGGAGGAGAGTAATTTAGGAATGCAGTTCCGAAAAGCACATTACTTTATAACACTGTGGCACTTTTATTTGCTTATTTGTTACATGCCTGCCAGGTATTTCAAGTTGAGCTGCTGTTTGTTTTTATATTAGACATTGTTGCACTAAACTCCAATGTGAATTATTGTTTTATTACTTGATTACTTGATTGTTCAAGCTACCTCACAGAAGTGCTCTGTTTATAAGTGTTAAATGATAAAATAAGTAATAAGTCAATACAAAATCAGGGACATCCTGGATCTGTTTCTTCGCTGTTCTTCATTTTTTTAATGTACTGTAAAAGTATCGGATCGGGACTCGGTATCGGCAGATACTCAATATCAAATGACTCGGACTCGGGGGCAAAAAAACCTGATCGGGACATCCCTACATTCTAATATTATCAGGGGCTTATTTTAACTCATCTGAATGGCAATACTTTAAAAGTGTACACAGCCAATTGCAGCTTATGTTGTAAGAATAGAATTGTCTATAGGTCCAGAAACAGCTTATTAAGAGAGAGCCTATAGAGAGAGAGTGTGTGTTTTTCAATGTTTTCTGCTACCTTTAGCGCTACCTTTATTTCGCCATGCTTTCTCATCTCCTGCTTGCCTGTATGCTGTCTGTCTAGTGTCTCCTTCAGATGGCTGCTTTGCATGTGAGGCGCTCACCCAATCGATAGCTTGCCCTCTACGTCTGCCATGCTGGTTGTCACTGCTGGAATAACATTTGCTTGGCCTGTTTGTACAGCCCGGTTCTCACTCACTGAATCAGGGCTACTCGGGGAAACTCAATGCAAAACAATCATTTATAACAACACGGCCAGAGTAGAGGATGAATGCCGGGGTGCAGAGAGAGAGAGAGAGAGAGAGAGAGAGAGCGAGAGAGCTGAATAGCAATCTGTTTCCTGTATAGCAAAAAAATCTGACTCACTGTCTCAGTGATCAGCGTTTTTTTGTGAGGATTTTGAGGTGAAATTAAAACAATGAAACAAAAAAAACGAACTAAAAACTCAAATGGTCAGTGATCACAATACATCACATACTGTAATGATCGTCACATAATAAAAATAATCAATATTGTTGAGTCATTATTAGCTATATGAATTCATAAAGGTACAAATAAAGGTACATATAGCTATATACATTTATGAAAGAAATATGTGACCTATGAAATGCCGCTCCCATACATGATCCCCATACACATAGTTCAAGCGCTCACACACCCTTGCCTCTTCCCTCTGTTTTCATTGTAAGCCACACAGACAGCATATGTCGTTACGTGTTGCTGCACCAATTAGCAGCAATTAACACTGTCCTGCTGAGCACCTGCGTGTGTACTTCTAGCATCTGGCTTGCATTATCAGATCACCAAATCTCAAACACCAAATCTATCCCAGCGGGAGCCCCCGTCTGTCCCACGAGGCATTGCATTTCACACTTGTTTTTCTCTCGGATGTGTGTGTGTGTGTGTGCAGTGTGTGTGTGTGTGTGTGTGCGCGTGCGCGTGCGCGTGTGTGTGTGTGTGCGCGGGGGGGGGAGGGGATTTGATAAAAGAAACAGCTGTATACAAATGACAGACTACCGTGGGTAGTCCCCTGCCCTCCACCCACCACCGACCACTCCACCCCATCCCTGTACACACACACACACCTGCGGTGATGTGTGCCCTGTGCGGTCATCGAGCAGCTTCAAAGAGCCAGGCAGGCGAGTCGACACTCCCCCCCACGCTCCCCGCTCTGCCCCCACCTCCTGAATCCTCAAAGAGACTCCATTCTCCTCCTCCTCCACCACCTCCTCAGCTGCACACACCCCCACAGTCTCTGACAAAAAAAAAACACAATTTCCGTCGTGCGCGCCCTTGTCCTCATCCCTGCCGGCGCCAGTGTTAAGGGAAGAAAGGAATAGAGAAATAGAGGTATAGTGGAAGAGGTAGGAGACAGAGAGGAGCCACATTATCATAGCCTTACTATTAGTTTCTATGTCGTGTTTTGTTTGTGGCGGACATTGTCGGATGAAGGCTGGGACAATTTCAATTAAATTCCCCAAAATTGGGAAAGAAAGGTAACATTCAATACCTTATGTGGAAAATCAAAAATTGCAGCAAAAAAATCTTCAGCGTTTTCTTCACTCTCCCACTTTCTCTAGCTCTTTGTCAAGCAAATGTAAACTGACACAATTTTGCTCTCACAATTTGACAATCAATGAAATCTAAGCTTTTTGCCTCATTTCAGTATTATTATTATTATTATTATTATTATTATTATTATTATTATTTATTTATTTATTTATTTTCTATTTATTTTTTTAAGACTGTTCTTCTCTGTAGCTCTAATTTCAGTGTATCTCTAAAATAAGGACATTGTCCAACGTCTTATCAAATTGAGGCACACAATCACAATTTCATGAATGAAATTGTAAAAAAAGTGTGTATCATTACATGACAACATGATGACAAGAAGCCAACCAAGGGGTAGAAGACATTTTAAAAGTGAAAAAATGACTCTTCCATCCACAATGTACCCCCTGCTGTAAAACAGACACTGGATGCACAGTATCATGACATATCTAATGTTTTCATCAAATATGTCCTGATGCTACTACCACTACTACTACTACTACTACTACTACTACTACTAGTAGTAGTAGTAGTAGTAGTAGTGGCATTTCATATATCACATATTTCTTTCATGGATTTATATAGCTATATGTACGTTTATTTGTACCTTTATGAAGGCATATAGCTAATAATGACTCAACAATATTGATTATTTTCATTATATGATGATCATTACATTATGTGATGTATTGTGATGACTGATTTAGTTAGTTTTGTTTTGTTGTTTCAATTTCACCTCAAAATCCTCACAAAAATGTACTACTACTACTTACAACTACTGCTACTACTACTATTACTACTACTACTAACATAATAATCATCCAATTTCTAATATTTGTACCATCGCTAAAACTTTTGAGAGACGTATCTTTCATCAATTATCTCAGTACATCAATCTGTTCAATATTTTATCTCCATTCCAATCTGGTTTTAGACCTAACTTTTCCACAACCACGGCTCTTCTAAAATTGACTCTGTTGTTTTCTTATCGTTTGATAAAGGCCAACTCACAGGTGCAACTTTTATCGATCTTTCCAAGGCTTTTGATATGGTTGATCACTTTAATGCCTATCTTTATAATAGACATCAGTGTGTTTTCTCTCAGGGTTCTCAGTCTGACTATTTAATTGTTGAAAATGGTGTTCCAGAAGGTTCCACCTTGGGACCACTTATTTGTTCTATCTTTATAAACGACCTACCTCAAATATGCTCAAATGGTCTTGTTCATCTTTATGCTGATGACACTGTTATTTACACCACTATCTCTGATATATTACAAATCCAGAATTCTTTACAGTTCAGTTTTAACTGGTTTCATAACTACAAACTCATATTGAATAAAAATAATAAGTCCTGCAACATGGTGTTTGGTATGCAACATGGGTCACCCTTGAGAAAGTTGATTAATTTAAATATCTTGGACTTTGGATTTACTTTGGATCCTTTAAGCCTCATATTGATTTAATTATAAAAAGAACATATGGTTGTCTGTGTTCACTTTATCACTCAATTAATTGTTTTACTTTCCAAGACAGAAAGATTATTTTCATTATTTCTCAGTCGATGCTACCTATTATTGATTATGCTGATTATACCTCTGACACTCATCTTAGGCCCCTTAATGTTGTATATAATTCTCTATGCAGATTTTTTTTGAGGGGTCCATATAGAAATCACCATTGTTTTATGTATGAATCACTTAATTGGTGGCACCCTAAATCTAGAAGGCAATTTCACTGTGTTCAGTTAATCTTCAAATGTGTTTATTTTAATTGTCCTTCCTATTTGAGACAGTTTTGGTCCGTGGTTGATCTTCATATCCTCTCAGACGTTTGCAATATCCTTGCTTCTTTGTCCCTAGAATTTTCTAAGAAGTCGGACGCAGGTCATTCCAATACAAAGCTCCTTCTGATTTGAATTATCTTCCTCCTTCTCTGAGATG
>JAOPHQ010002579.1:112500-222500 GCA_030340625.1 Merluccius polli
CCAGTCTCCAAAATCAGACTGTAGATAGTGGGGCGGCTGGATCCCAGGTTACTGTGGATGATGAGGAGAGAAAATTTAGAAATTGAGCGGAAATGCAGAGTAAAAATAATACATAAAAGCAGCAACATTGTAATTACTGTAATTACAATGTAATCTCTGAATGTGCAAATTGCTTATTGGTCAGATCTGTATTCCTCGTATTACTGCAACAGTAAGGGAAGGGTTAAACTAGCATTTGGAATGTGCTAGAGTTCATTATTTTATGTTGAAATATATCTTCGAGTAGAAAAGGCAGATGTTACAAGGATGATGTAGGTCGATGTAGCTTGCACATTATATTTTTTCACAACGGAACAACCCAACACAATAGGGATGGATGTGGTTTATGCTGTGTTTTGTACATGTGTGTGTAGCAGCAGCTACATTATTTATCAATCCAAACACAATGTGATACTGCAAATTACTGAAAATGTGGACTCTCTGGTCCTTGGCTATTTGAACAAAACCATTACAGTTTCAAGCCCTCTCCCAATACTGCCAAGCCATAGCACCTTGTCAGATTCCCATTCCGGTTGAAGAGGAGTTAAAGTGTATGGATGATCCCCGTTAGCTTTTCTGAGCCCTACCATAGGGCCTAAATAGTGTGTCCTATATCCACTTGGCCTGATGTAGACATGGCACTCCAGCCCTACATCTTCAAACAACTTTAGCTCATGCAAAATAAACCTCAGTTTAGCAAGCTCACCTTTTGTAGGTTTTCTGTGGCTAATAACTGACTAGGATTCGGTGGTCTCCTACCAGTCCCACTGGTAGGAGACCCCGGGGAAGACCCACGCTGGAGAGACTATGCCTCTCGGCTGGCCTGGGAACGCCTCAGGATCCCCCAGGAAGAGCTGGACGAAGTGGCTGGGGAGAGGGAAGTCTGGGCTTCCCTGCTTAGGCTGCTGCCCCCGCGACCCGACCCCGGATAAGCGGCAGAAGATGGATGGATGGATTTGGTGGTTGGTCTTTTTATTTGACCATCCTAAGTATGATGGATAATACATCAACCTACCAGCCTACCCAGTGGACTGTACTAACTGGTAGGCTGATCTAACCTCCAAATAATTTTAAATGTGTTTGTGTATGGACTAAGGACTAAGAACTTCATATGTCACCTAACAACAAAGACCTTGATTTAGTACTTGAATCTTAAGATACTCGATCAGAATTCACCATTCATTTTGGGTTTTTTTATTTTGATTTTGTTATTGTTGTTGACTCTTTCTGGTTGTAGGATGTTCACTGTGATGTTCACTGTGATGGTTGTAGGATGGTCACTGTGATGGTTGTAGGATGGTCACTGTGATGGTCACTGTGATGGTTGTAGGATGGTCACTGTGATGGTTGTAGGATGGTCACTGTGATGGTTCTAGGATGGTCACTGTAATGGTCACTGTGATGGTTCTAGGATGGTCACTGTAATGGTCACTGTGATGGTTGTAGGATGGTCACTGTAATGGTCACTGTGATGGTTCTAGGATGGTCACTGTAATGGTCACTGTGATGGTTGTAGGATGGTCACTGTAATGGTCACTGTGATGGTTCTAGGATGGTCACTGTAATGGTCACTGTGATGGTTCTAGGATGGTCACTGTGATGGTTGTAGGGTGGTCACTGTAATGGTCACTGTGATGGTTCTAGGATGGTCACTGTGATGGTTGTAGGGTGGTCACTGTAATGGTCACTGTGATGGTTCTAGGATGGTCGCTGTGATGATTGTAGGATGGTCGTGGGTTGGTCACTGATGGTCATGTGTTGGTTGCTGATGGTGGCCGATGGTCATCAATAATAGCTCTATAACAAAACAAAGAAAGGCTAAGTGAGGGCCGTTCTTTCAGATATCCTAACAAAAGTGTCATTCAGTGCAGGAAGTTTTATTGTAAATGCTCTAAAATAAGAAGAAGGCTTCTTGTGATATGTAATTGAGTTATCATGACAACAATTTGATTTTTTTTCCATTTTGGACCTAAAAGACAATGTTAGACAAATATCTTGAGTAAATTAGCAATTCTTAAATGAAAAATTCAAACAATCATAGTAGAAAATAAACATTTTATAGAATTGGTTATTAACATCTAAATAATATATAGCATAAGTAAAGCGTATCATATCATGGATAGATAATACTTTATCACTTAAAAAGACTAACAGATATTCATGTACAATATAATAGAAAATGACATGTACTTGTAGTAAAATGTATTTAACATTTGTGTGTGTGTGTGTGTGTGTGTGTGTGTGTTTTGTTTTGTTTTGTTTTGTTTTGTTGTTTTTATTTGGCCAACAGTGTTAGTCATCGTTTGATAGGTCCTATATTTTTCAGACCCGCCTACTGGTCCGACTCGGTGTTGTGATTGGCTTTTAACTAAACAAAACACTTCCGCAAACCTTGGTGACTGTGTTGACGTTTTACATGAGAGCTCCCTGGATCTACCAAACAAATACGACAAGAAAGCGACTATTAACAAACAACAGCTTGGTTCGTGATTAACTATTGAAATACTATATTGTAATTATTTCACATGTGACGTCTGTTTTGATTCGTCTTTACGAGGAAATTGGGGAAAACTGAATGTGGCTAGCTGGTCCATCTTGCTAGGATAATGCAATGATTGATCAAACTAGTTAATGCAGTGAATATGGTCAACAGCTGTATCATAATGTGCACTCATTGTTGATTAATATTCACTGTGTGGTGTTCAAGCTACTTGCATTAGGCACACATATTAAGCGTCAGGTCGCTAATGTAGCAATCATTTAGCCCTGTTGTCTAGATGAGCTCTCCAGCATTACTGGATACTGATAACTAACGTTTTCTGCTACGACAACTCCCACTAGTCTTCTGATAGTTAAAAGGGTTATTGTTTGCTAGTATGTTGCTGATAATAAGTAACAAGTTATATAATCTTAAACAAGTGCAGTAAACATAGTTTACTTTTTGCTGCTCCTTTTTCATGGATGCTCATTTGGAAGGTGATGTTAATATATGTGCAAATGTCTTTGACGGCATGGAAAAACATACTATGTGTTTAACATTTGGTGACCACAACGAAACATAAGCAAAGTAAAGAGTGATATAGTCTAACCCTTTACTGAGTTACTATACTACTAATCCATAACTTACTATAATACTACTAATAATAACAATAATGACAATGGAATAATAGTATACACAACAACAACAACAACACCAACACCAACAATAACAATAATAATAATAATAATAACAATGTAATGCCTTCTTTCAGAAATGTTCTTTTGAAAACCTGCTTAAAAGCAGGACTTACCTTCACTTTTCATTTTTAAACTGCTATTTGGTTTCCTTGTCTTATCACATAAAACACTTGGATTGAAAGAGTGTCATCTCTTTGCCCTTAACAGGATAAAGAATACAAGGCATCATGGCCTCTGACTCCCCACGCAGACCAAGTCGCTGCGCTGGAGGGGTTGTGGTGCGAGCGCAAGCTGCCACGTAAGTACAGTCTTTTGCTTATATTTTCCATCAAAACCCTGTGTTTTCAGCTATAATCTCAGCAGATGTTTAAATAGGATGTAGGCCTTCATGTTCTATCATGTCCATATTATCTGCCACAGTTTCTCTGTACTCAATATGTGTTATCACCTTCAGTTAAATAATTGATTTTGTTTGTGCACAGCCCAACATGCATTTGTGTGTTTTAAGGTTTTTTTCCCCATCAACTGTATGTGTCAGTATCCATATAACTTGTGATCATTAGGGTGGTTAACCTTGAAGAGAAGTACAACAACATATGGACATTTCTGTAGGAACTGAATGAGTCTGAACTATTCCTGTTGATACGTACAAGTACTTACAATATTTGGTTTGGAAAATGGACTGCAGTAGTCTCATTTAGATGTTTGCTTTATTGAACTCAATATATGCAACTCCATTCACTTGCAAAAAAAAGTGAATGTGTGTATACAACACATTTCCCGTGCCTTGTGGTTTGATAGACATACAGTTTTTGTCTGTCTCAAGGGTTACAGATGACATGGGGGTATCCTTAACAATGGGAAGACAGGGCATCTTTCTGTATGGGTCACTTGTCCAACATGGACACACACACACACACCACTATGCCATCGAGGGTCTTCAGTTAGCCTAGACTTAGTTAGCTCTGCTTTAGACGTTTGGAGGAAATTCACACAGACACAGAAATAATACTCATTTAAAATTATTAGCGCCCTGTGCTCACAAAATCAACCTCCCATAAAACCATACCTATGTATTAACATTTTCCACCTAAAAGGAAAATATTCTGACTATCTATCTATAAGGAAAATATTCTGACACTTTTCTGTGGATGCCTGTAATGAAAAACATGTCTATTTCAGGGAGCAATCCTACATGGAAAGTGTGGTGACATTCTTGCAAGATGTGGTCCCGCAGGTAACTTTCATATTTTAGGAGAAAAGCTAAAGGATTTGAGGAAAGTGTTTACTTATTACTCCTGCACTGTTTCCATCGGTATACATACAGGCATACACAGGAGCGCCTCCGACTGATGAAAAGGAGAAAATCATTTGGGTGCGATTTGAGAAGGCTGACGTCAATGGTAAGTTGGTCTTACAAGACGTTTTCTTAATCATGATTGACCAAAAAAATCAAACCCCATGATGATCCTGTGTAGACATCAGAGCACTTTAAAGTACAGATCAGTGTTGCTATGTTACTCAGCATGTATGTCCCTCTATCAACACACTGCAGGGCTTTGACTGCTGCCTATTGTGTATATTCTGCTTCTTTGCACGTTTTCTCTTTGCCTTTGCCTATTGTTAAAGTTTTATTTGTTTGAAGGGCTTTTGTTTTTTCACCAATCACACCGATAATCCCATATCATCATCATTTTGTACATGTCATTATTGTTCCAATACATTTAAACCAGTGTTTAAACAGGGCTGGCCTTTCAGCATAATGTGAAGAAAAATAACAAAGATTTGTCCTGGAATTCAAATAATTGTAATGAACCACACATGCAAGATCAACATCGATGTGGACTTGTTCATGAGCATAAACACAGAGAAGATTGCTACTTTATCCAACCCCAGGGGGAAATTATGGAGAACCCAGATATCTTATGTTAGCCAATACTGTTATGTATTATTAGCTTTTGCCCTTTTGGTTTCTGCCATATTTTTACAAGATGTAATATATTTGATGCTCTAGGTATGACGACGAATAAAACATGTCTGATCTAAACAAAGGGCAGATTTCGAAAGAGTGTGATTAACCAATCAATGGACTGCAGTATTGTTTAGCTCCACCTTTGTTATTAGGCCTAAGCTTTGTGCCTAGTGCAGCCCAGTATCTAAAATCAGCATGGGTACTTTGGCACTTCATGATGTAGTCAGCAGTGGAAAAAGCATTAATAAAGGGTAATCACAGGTTCTTTAGCAGCAGTTGAAAAAGAACCAATAGTGCTTACTTTGTAATGGTTGATTATTCCAGACCATTCAGAACCAAAAACTTCATACTCAGTTTCCAAACATTGTTTTGAGTTGAGTAGTCACCAACATCTGCCAAACCAAGTGTCTGAAAAATATTGCTTCATGATTTTATGCTTAATTCTATAAATGTGCAGTTCTCTTATGTGTGCCTCTGTCACTTGCTTTGGATTGATTTCGACTGATATTTCAATAACCTTCAGCTTGTTAAAGCATGGATTAGAGAACTTGACATGTGCCCTGAGACATTCATATACATCAATGTACATTGAGTACATGTGTATATACAGTATATAATATATATCATTTTGTGATGTGTATATATACCAACTTTTTGTGATTTTGAGATGCTATATAGCCCAGAAAGGCTAACAACACTTTTCTAGCCTTGGTTGTTGGTACAAAAAGAAGTTGTATTCTATATACAATATCAATTGACAATAATCAATAGTCCAAATAGTCCTAAAATAACATTGTCGGATGTCGTGTCATTGGATGCGCACAGTGTGTGCTCTTCACATGTTTGGACAGACACAGCCCATAATCCTGAATTCATGGACTGTGTGTGCTCTTCACCTCTGTTTGGACAGACACAGCCCATAACCCTGAGTTCATGGACTGTGTGTGTGCTCTTCACCTCTGTTTGGACAGACACAGCCCATAACCCTGAGTTCATGGACTGTGTGTGTGCTCTTCACCTCTGTTTGGACAGACACAGCCCGTAACCCTGAGTTCATGGAGATGCACAGTGGTACTACAGAGGCTCCTCTCTGCCTCATGATTGGCTACACCGATGGGATGCAGATCTGGAGCATATCGGTGAGTGTTGGCCCAGGAATAGCCTTGTTAATGCCTTTTTAATTTTACAATTGCTAGGTTATATCTTTAAAAAATATATATGAATAATACAGAGAAACACGGCAACATGGCGTTCAGATCATATCTTGCTTGTGTTATACCTTACTGTAATATAGGCAGCGCTAGGCAGCTGTTTGTTAGCCCGTTGCATGCTTTATACGACGGGCCAACAGAAACATGTCAATATTATTTGTTGAATTGTCCAGTCTGTCAGTGTGGACAAGGTTTCATCAGACACAAAAATAGGAAATTAATTTCATTTAAATGTTCTGGTAAAATACACAAATGTATTTTCAAATGTGGCTTACTTGAAGGAATAGGTGAATGATATGATTGTGGTAATGATTTTTGGTATTAAGTGCATCTCAATTTGCACTGGACTACTACTCTGTAATTTGTGACTTGTTCTCCAAAATCTATGGTTTGTAATGTAATGGACAAGCATCATCTTTACATTTTCTTTGAGCATATCCCCAGAAATTAATTTTAATTTCATTTTTGTATTTAAATACACATACACGGCTAAAACATAATTTTCAATCAAATAATTTCAAGACATTCCATGGCAACCTCTTTAGATGATATTATACCTTATTTCCATTGGGAGCAATTAACTGGACCAAAATTATATTGATTCTGGTGCTGTAAGTAGTTTGTATAGTTCGTAATTCCCATTAAAATGTGTGCGTTACAAAGATTTGTCTGATTCACATAATACAATCCCAGACAGGCTCTGTAATCTAGTACAAACCAATAGATGATCTTCTGTAAAACTCATCCAGTTGAATGGAGCTCAATACGTAGCATAACAGAATGGTATAGGCTCTTGTTCTAGGCATTTGTTATCACTCTGCAATGGAAGCTTTGCAACATAAAACAACCTTGCAACTAACATTTGACTTCAAAAGTATTGAGTTAATATTTTAAACTGTATCCATTGAATAAGTTTACATTTCATTTTTCTGGTATTCATTTGAACCAATTGTCTGAAATGTGCTAATGCTGTTGTTCCCATAGGTTGTTCCCCCCTAGCCTGGCTCCGCCCACCTACGTAATTCCGCTCAATTTTCATTTCACTTCAGCACTAAGGTCTGGCGGTGCTGTATGGCAGAACGATTTCTTTTCCCTCAAATGTGGCTTCCAATCAGCGAACAGGAGGCGCGGCCTGAGAACAGTGATGTAGAGGTCGTGCGCGAATT
The DNA here is from genome assembly GCA_030340625.1 of Merluccius polli. Classification (NCBI taxonomy): domain Eukaryota; kingdom Metazoa; phylum Chordata; class Actinopteri; order Gadiformes; family Merlucciidae; genus Merluccius; species Merluccius polli. The sequence continues at coordinate 120,066 of JAOPHQ010002579.1, forward strand.
TCAGTTATAGAGCGTAACAGTGACCGCCCCTTTTTAACAGCTCCGGTGCCGGAAGTAAATTTCCCATGCATTTATCTCGTCCACTTTTCGTATAATCCTTATAAAAAGAGTATTAAGACTTGAACCAAGCCAATCGTTCGTTATGGTAGTCGTGACCATATTATGTTTGATTCGGGATGAGTAGTTCCTCACTCGGTCAACAAAATAAAGTACCTTTGGCTTTTCTTCCGTTTTCCAAATTCTTTTTATGCCCGAATCAAACATAATATGGTCACGACTACCATAACGAACGATCGGCTTGGTTAAAGGCTTAATACTCTTTTTATAAGGATTCTACGAAAAGTGGACGAGATAAATGAATGGGAAATTTACTTCCGGCACCGGAGCTGTTAAAAAGGGGCGGTCACTGTTACGCTCTATTGAGTGTAAGTACGGAGGCGGGCGGAGGCTAATGCTAATGCTCACTGCATCTGCCGTTTGTATACTGCGCGCAACGTGGTTTCTGGCGCATGAAATACGTCACGACCAAACGTTAGCGATTGGTTAAGGCAGATCCAGAGTGGCACTGGGCAGAGCCAATAGGTTTTAAACTTCAACAGCACCCGCCTTCAAGTGAGACATTGTTTGTCTCTACAGCACTGCTAGACCTTTAGTATGAATGTAATGAGTACCAAGGTCTAGTTAGGACTAGGCTAGTTTCCCCCCCCCCCCCCCCCCCCCCCCCAAAAAAAATAAATAAAAAATAATAATAATAATAATAATAATAATAATAATAATAATAATAATAATAATAATAATAATAATTAATAATTAATAATAATAATAATTATTATTATTATTGAAACTTGTAATTTTGTAGTTCTATTTTTGAAAGACACACACAACAGGCCTTCATTAGTTGCAATAACAGCTGCAATGCCCCTGTATGTCCACTAGAGATCAATGTCGACCAGTGTATGATCACTGATCGCCTCTCACTTCATGACTTCATTTAGTCCTTGAATAGGAAACGGATAACTCTATTGTAGGCCTAGAATGGCATTGCGGTACAATATGTCATGCAGGATATGTACACAATGTAGAGTAATAATAGAGATTTCAAATATGTATAAATAATAAACAAAACATTTTTGAGTACAAGACAAGTACAATGAGTTTTCAACATGTGCTCGTTTTAGCATATTAATCTCTGGCAGCTTCAGGCTAGTGCCTTTCTGCTGTCCTGTCACCAAGGAATCAAAAGCAATAATGTATAGAAATGTTTAATATTCCAGTCATGCAGTGTCACATTCATGCCAGAAATGTATTTTAGAATTCAAAATGCAAAAGACTTCAAAGGGATTATCTTGGCTCAAAATTATCACATGCATTTTGTATGGGATGGATATGTAATATTTATTTAGTTTACTTTGTACATTGTAAGTCCATAGTAGTGTATGAAAAACAAAGACTGGGTTCAAAGACTTTTCTAGGAACTCTTCTTAAAAAAAAGTAATGCAGGCATTTTTTGTTTTTTTACAAAGTCCTGGAAAATCATTAGAGGATTTTGTCAGCTCGGCAACGTGACGAATAACCCACAATACTGTGAAGCCCCAGCTCATAGAGTATCCCCTTTCATATAGAGGCCGTCACCGAAACTTGCAAACTTCACATACATCCTGTGAAATCTAAACAGACCAACGTCCTTAATCAGTGGCTTTATAAACATCCACAGGCCATGGGGAAAAAGACACTCCCCCGATTTGTACACACACACACACACACACACACACACACACACACACACACACACACACACACACACACACACACACACACACAGATGGATGTCTATGCACAAACACATATGCATGCACACAGAGAAGCAAACTGCTTGGTGTGATGTGGCTATGAACAATACATTCTTCACAGCTTTTTTTTAATTTTTTTTTACATGTGTTATTATTGGGAGGGCTGGGCTTTACATTAGACACCCAGTGATGTAGTTCAATAAGTGCTCAATCTTTTTAGGGTTTTAGTTTACCTCCACACCGATCCTTCACTCGGCACCCACTGCCCTCCTATCACACACTATCTTTGTTTTGCTTCAAGATTTGGACGTTTATAGGGTATTTCAGTGTGCGTTTTTGTTTCTTTTTTTCTTTTTTTGCAGGGTTTTAAGTAAGCGATGAAAGTACCCTGCTCTCTGGCTTTTGAGTGGCTGTGAAGTGTTTGTGACAGTTGCTAAGCCAACACCCTCTGTAATGGCCCGGACAAGGGTGCACACACATGCACACGCACGCTTGTTCGCACGGCACTCACCCACTCCTTAAATTGAGACACGGGTTGGTTGCTCCAGATCATGGCTGAGAAGTGTGTGTGTGTGTGTGTGTGTGTGTGTGTGTGTGTGTGTGTGTGTGTGTGTGTGTGTATGTGTGTGTGTGTGTGTGTGTGTGTGTGTGTAACTCTGTGATTAATAAAGGGATAGATTATTGCAGGCTAATTGTTTGTCTCTAAATGCATTACAATGAAACAAACAGCTTTTAAGAGAGGGATCTAGAGTTGGGAGTAATAACTAATTATTTACATTAATTCATTAAAATAAACTTTATCCACAGCAACTTTCAAATGTCAAGTCTCACATGTGCTAAATATTGGTGCTAATCTGTTAATTAAACATGTTTTTTATTACAAAAACATGTTTAATAAAAAAAAACATTGAATATGTAACACATTGAACATGTATATGACTTTGATGTGAAACAGACTACAAAGCAGAACAGGAACAGTTCTCTTCCCAAAGGGAAGCCCTCTCGCAATTGGCCCTGTCATTGCCGTGACAACAAGTCAGGTAGCAGTTGAGAGGGCAAAGGAAGCCTTTGTGACCAAGCCAGATGCTCACTGTATCCTATACATGCAGATTCCTACAGTACTGCAAATACATTTAGACACAGAGACACCACACACTTGACACAACCGTGTGAAGGAGAGCAGTCCATTGGTGCCAAATACTTCTGTTAATGGCCTGACACCATGCTGAGCTCTCTCATCCTTTTGTTTTGTTTTTTGGGGTTTTCCACCACAGAAGATGAAGTCAATTGCATTTATGCCCCGCACTTGTTATTTTGAGATCCCCAGAGCACTTTATGCTGTCTGTGTTAAGCAGTTGACCTGCCGTGTCCACCCCCTCAATATGTCCCCACAGTGCATCCTGTGTGCTCACTTGTGAATGTGGCCCAGATATCATTGGTTCAAAGCTTAGGGCATTACATTTTTTGAAAGATTAAAACACGGAAGCAGACACTAGATTTAAACGATAAAAAAATGATGACCAATAAAAAAATGAAACAAACATCCTTCAGCTACGGAAGGCCTAAAAAATAACATAGAAAAACAACATAAAAAACAACATAAAAAATACAAAAATAAAGAAAAGGCACACGCACACATTCTAATTGGGTCTATTTATTATTCGCCATCCATGCACTGAGCGCATCACACACATCCATGTAGGTTTCCGTCCACACAGACAAGTGCCAAGCTAAGGAGGGTAGAGGCAATTATCGGTCTGTAGTAGCCAGAACTGTGCTACTCGCAGTGCATCCATGCACTGATGGTGATGGGCCTAATAATTATACAGATAAGACGAGATATGAATTCCTACTTTTTTGTGTTTTTCTGCACTGTGTGAAAGTTTCGCGGGGGTTAGCTGTGCGTTCTGTGGGTTAGATGATCAAAGGGGTGAATCTCTTGTGCAAGTTGCGCTGGTAGGCCTACATGGAAGTGTGTGATGCACTCGGTGCATGCATGGCAAATAATAAATAGACCGACACAATTAGAATGTATGATTGCGTGTGTGAGATAATTGAAGTAGTGTACCATTTATCCACATCCTTCTTCCTACTTGCTATAACACATCTACAAAGACCTGCTGATTATATATCCTTTTTTGTGTTCTTTTTAAAAAAATAATATATTTTGATATTTGTTCAGTTCAGCAAAAGCTGTACCGAATGAAGGATCTATAAAGCCCGACTGATATATACATATAATACAATACATACGACCATAGAAATAAAGCTGCCGTGTGCATACAGCAATGGACACGCCCACAGGTCGGTTGATATGGGATACGTTTGATCCAGACCAGATCATTTCTAGGATCCAGAGATTTTCCGTTGAATCTCACAGAACCATAATGACCCTAAAAGAGACCCACTTCAGCCACGTGAGGAATTGTGCTGTTAATGATTTGGTGCTGTTAAATGAATTCCTCCATGAATTGATAACAAAATAAACGGCATCCAAACGACTTTGTGAAAAGTCGTTATAATATATATATATATATATATATATATATATATATATATATATATATATATATATATATATATATATATATACATATTCTAATAAATTCATCATGTAGGCCTACTTAGTAAAATTCCAACTTTGTTTTTTTCATATGTTGCCTTTCAGGGCTTCTGTATTCAACAGTAATGAAATTAATATAAAAAGGAAATACTTTCTAAAATGTGGTATTGTGTATGTGAGACCTGTAGTAGTAGTAGTACTTTATTTATCCCCGTGGGGGGGGGGGGGTGAAATTGATTAGAAACATCAGCAGCAAAATGTATAAAAAAACAAATAATAATAATAATAATAATAATAATAATAATATATAGATCATGAAATAAACCAATAAAATAGACAAATGAAAAATAATAAATACATGTCATTTCTGGTCCTTCCTGCCCCTTGTGGAGTAATCTAATGTAACAGAGGAAGTGTTATTCTCATAGCCGATGTCACACAGAGTGCTGTAAGGCGAGGATGAGCGGCTGTGTAATGCACAATAACCCGCCGCATTATCCCCACCCCCAGCCCATCTCACTTCAATCCGGCTGAATTCCATTATTCCCACACATACATACACACACACACACACACACACACACACACACACACACACACACACACACACACACACACACACACACCATATTCTTCATTTGCCTGTGCTGGAATCCCACCCTCCCTCACTCTGCCCTGCTTCACTCCCAAGTATCATTTGCTCTCTTAACCTGCTTGTGTATCCACTGTTAATCTACTGCCACTGTGCTCTGAGCACTTTTAATAAAAACACAGCCTCAAATCCGCCACTTTGAAAAGGCTACTAATTGCGCAAAAGAGCGATCATCCCCTCAGATGGGTTTAAGGACTTAAAACTCACAGATTAGAGCCCTGATAATGTGACAATGTACGTTTCACTGTTATTTAACGCAAAAAAAACAGCAAAAGTGGGGCATTCAGCGCTTAAAACAATGTGCCATTACATGTGCCAGACCTTGCCAGGAGACACAGTACACTGACTTAATATCATGTCATCTCCCTCTGGAGCCTAAACTAGGACAGCTGATACAATGACAGCCATTAAAAGGCTTTGTCTGTATTTCCTCTGTGATAAAGACAGGAAATGCAGTGACCTTTTTAACTTATATATTGACCTCTGTCTTTAGCGTCAGTGCATTGAAGTATAATTCCAAGGCTTTTCAAATGTGCCGAGGTGAACTGTTGTCACCGGTGCTGGTAAATGCACTTATGTTGCAGAGTATAAATCAACAAGTCAAGCTGTCTTTACCTTACCGCTCTGTTTGATTATCGGTCAATCTGTTTCCCTACAAATGTTTGTACATTTGGAAAGAAACTGAGGCAATAAGGAAAGAAACTGCGTTATCCATCCCTGGATCTCTGGATACCCCATAACAACATGTAGGATCACAGATTAGATGAGCCATATTTTTTTTATAATGTTTAGATCTAATCAGAACCAAAATATTTTTTATTGGTCCAGTTTTGAGCCAGCTGGCTCCAGTGGGTGGTATCTGACTGTATTGCTCTCTCTATTTTGAAATAATATTTGCATTTCTCTATATACATGTATGTGCAGTATGGTTGGAAGATATGGGTGAAATCAAGATATTCATGCTTTTCATCAATATCTGCTCATAACTTTCAAATCATATTTCAGAGAGAATGTAGCACATGAAATTGAAAAAAAACTCATATCGGATGGTAACTTTAGATTTTAAAATAATTTCACAATCTCCCAAAAGAGTCAACTGAATCTGATGAACCCTTGTCCAATTTCTAATTTTACTGTTGACATGAAAATATATGCAATTCACACCCATTATGGAACTATTTATGCTGTGGATTTTAGGTCATTGTTATACTACACATACTGATGTATGTATCCACATTTGTTATACTGGATGTATTTATTTATTTATTTTTTAACTGAATTTATGGACTGAAATCTGTAAAGCACTTTTATACTGCAATTTCGTTTTCTGATACAAATACAATTGACATGACTTGATCACCTTATAGTCTTAATTAGTAAGTCCCATCTCTGTATGTGCACCTTACGTTTTTGACATAATGATGACCTTTCCATTCATTAAATCTAGTTGGGCGGGGAGGCCCAAGAGCTGTTCTCTGTGCGCCATGGTCCAGTCCGAGCAGCCCGCATCCTTCCAGCCCCTCATATCAGTGAGTAATCTTCATGGATTATTGATTATTGATAGGTCACCCAATTCTTGGAATACCTTTAAATGAATCATCCTCTTTTTATATAATAACTGTACTGCCATGTGTTAGAAATAAATTAGACTGGTATGGAGCAGTGCCTAAAAAAAAACATACCTCAATTTAATTTCAGATGTACCCTGTTCTTTGTAATATCTTGTGAACGGTGCTCCATAGTTCCTCCTTATGTTGTGCTGTTTGAAGTGTGCCCTATACCCATCTTTCTCAGCTCTGCAGCCTCTCCCTCGAGGATGCTCCCCCGTCACCCCACCCCCATCGCTGGCTCCTTCGTCCCATAGTATTATGAAGGATAATTACATTTACTAAAGGTTAGGAAAGGAAGAGACGGGGTCCGGTGAAAAACATAGCCAAGGCTTTTATTTAATCACCTCCAATCAGCCCAGAGGAGGAGGGGGACGTAGAGAAGAATTAGACACATGCAGACCCTCGTGTATCAAACAGTGTTCCCACCAGGCTTTCATGTTTGCTAGCAAGATTTACCGGTGACCAAAACGTCCTGCAACGAAGACTTATTGTCTGTGCAACATTTTTTTTAAAAAGCAATACACAAATACTATAGGTTTCTACATCAATGGGAATCACTTATAAACATGCTTAACTATTTATTATCTTTTCCATCAATTCTGCCAAATGCAGGAATCACTTTTTTCGTTGCTTTTTCCATAATGTCCTTATTTTCCGTAATGTTTAGTTGTCCAGCTAAACATGAAAAATGCTTTTTAACACTCAGGTGACAGGTGACAAAAAGCTGATTTTCTGTATGTCTTAAAACAATTATGATACAGTGATATCAACATCTATCAAAATAGATATGTTTTAATTGCAAATAAAATAAAAAATGTCAGGCAATTTATTTGCAGAATGTGTATCATTAAAGATACACGAAGCACGTTAAATTATGTTTGTAATTTCATATCTTTGCGATATTGTGGCCAACACAACATTGCATGCTCATTAGCTGATGCTAGCTAACTAGCCTACATTAGCTTACATCGCTATTTTGTGCTCAAACCAGCACATTTCTGTGCCCATTTGTCTGTATGACATCATCAATGGAAATCACATGACAATCTTGCAAACCAGAGTCAGATCGGACACAGTTCTGTCAAGTTGGCCAATTTTAAATAACATGTATTGTAGTTGTTAAATCTAAAACCTCAAGTGACAATTCTAACATTCCACATAGAAGGTCAAGGAAATGAATATCAGCAGTCCTGATATCCTCTTTTCTTCTCTCTGTCTCGTTCCCTCCCATTGTGTGTCTGTTTGGAACACAGGGTTGAATATAATTTCAGCACTAGTGTTCACATCCTTAAGGCCATGATGTAATTGGATATCTCGTTCCACTAATTAGCTCTTTTTGAGGCATGAAGTTGGGGTGCGGTGTCACTGCAGGTATCAATCAGTACTGTGAAGTACAGTGAAAAAGCCCCTGCTCGCTTGCTTGTGGCGGTCTTCTGGTGAGAAAATTAGCTTTTTGTTCTCCGTCCATGCTACGGTCCTTTGGCAGATTTCAACAATGCACAATGACGCCATTGGAAGAGGCCCTGGAAACGGATGAAAGCAAACTACAGTAATAAGAAGCAGCAGATCACCCCGACACATGAGTGGAGTAATTCTCCCGGCAGAAAATAAAAATGAATTGTACGACTAGAGGGGAGGACACTGATTGCAATCTGCCAGGGCGCAAACAGTGTTGCACTGTGGTGAGCTGTTAAAAGGCCCAATTGTTTCTGATGGGACCTCATGGGTGGGCGGATTTGGAAAGACCCGAAAATAGGTGTTGATTATAATAAGCCAAGGTCTGCCCTTCTCAGAAGACGAGGAAGTAGTGGTTTCGCAAAGGGGAGTAAATCCGTTTATCCACATCCTCCCTGGAGTTTTTAACCTATGCTCTTCCGTTGTCCTGGAAAATGGGGCATCACACACAGGGTCTTGTTTGACAACAAATGAGCATTGACGTGTAACCCTAATATGCATTTTTGCCTGGTGCTCTCTAAATTCCATGGAATGCCATTGTGTGTATATATTTTAATCAGAATAGATGTCCCCACCATTTGTTTTTAACTTTATTTAAACTAATTAAATATTCCATAAAGTATAAATATAGATACTATGTTCTTTAATGTTAAAGTACACACTATATATTTGATGCACATAACACACAATTGCAAATTACACAACTAAGTGGTTCTCGTGTCACCCACATTCGTGTCACTGTTGTGAACAAAAAATAATCTCACTTTTTCATAAATGTATCATTTTTAATAAATGCTCTCTTCCAAGGCAATCACATTGCTTGGATGTGTCATTAGATGGTTATGATGTCCAATGACCCCATATTGAGTGTTAAGGGCTGGTAGAGAAGGGTATGTTTGCTACTATGCCACACCACAGGAACTCATGCTGATTGCTGTCAAACCCCAAATTGCTGTACTCTTAACGGCTAACATCATCTTTAATTTAAGCACCTTTTATCCCTTGGATCTCATGTTCCTTTACCAGTCTCTGTCAAGGAGGACATTTGGGAAAATATGGGATCCTCTTCCCTTTTACATTTTCTCCCTTTATATATTTCTATTCTGTCATCATGCACAATACCCGGCTTTCAAATATAACTTTCTGTGTTTATGAACGCTTTCTCAGTTTTTGGTGTAATCTGTCCCATCTAGTGTGAACCTTTAAAATAAATGCTATATTCCTTTCTTTTTTCCCAAAGTGCTGTGAGCGCAGTCTTTTTTTTTAGTCTTTTTTCTCAGTTTTTATATCTCAAAATATTGAAGCAAGGGAAAAAAGCAATCTTATGTCTCAAAGAATTATTTCTGATTTAGGGGGTGGTCAATATTCTTGGCCCATAATTTGATGAAAGGGCAGCAGTTGCAATGTTAACAACACAGGTCCTGTTGTGGCAGCGTGGCCGCCACTTGACTGTTAAGAGTGAAGGGGGCAGACAACACTTGAGATCTCACATGCTCTTTGAGAATGCTCTGCTTTGTTGCATGTTTCTCATCCGTCTTTGACTTCCCGCACCTCTTCCCACACAGGTCATCTGAAGACGGACAGTTTTGCAGACAAGAGGCCCCTGCTGGGCGTTTGCAAGAGCACAGGGTCCTCTGGGTAAGTCCAGCGCAGCGCACCATACATCACTTTCTTTGTATAAAATGGATAGTTCCAGTCCTTGATTCTGATTGGCTCAAAGCCGTTGAAAAATACTCTAATATAAACAGACACCTGTGACCGCACAACTAGCCTGTGTTGCTTGGCAACCATTTTGCTGTCTTGAGGAACTATATTGCTTGGTGGAAGAATGATGATTGGTTTTTAATAAATGGTCACATTTTATGATGCTGTGTGTTTATTTTATGAAAACTTACTTGGTAGTCTAAAGTAACTGTTTTATAGTGTTGTGCCTAACAACGCCCCCTAGCTGTTCTAAAATCACTGTAAACCACGGCCTCTTGTGTCTTATTGCTTGAGTATAAACTGCATTCATGGCTGCAATTCTCTGCAGATCCATGGTGTTTTCTTCCCAAAACAACATTATTGTACATATATGTATTGCATAACTAATTTGATAACTTGTATTATCAAGGGGAATTGTTACAAAAGTTTATACTTGGTACACATCTGAAGCTTATCTTGTATTACGGTAGCCTTATGAGTCAACCATTGTTCAAAAAGATCTGTAGTAGAGATCTGAGTAGTATCCTGTCAGATTTTTTTTGTCTTTTCTAAAGCGGGTGGGGTTTGTGCTTACACATTCACCACCCAGAGAAACAGCTGCCATTTTCTTTGAATGAAAAGTCAAATCTAAGGGCATCCCATCACTTGAACACAAACTCTTTGCATTCATCCAGCAGTAACTTGTCCAGTAGCCTGGGACATTAGATCAGCAACTGTGATTTATAGAATCTAGTGGCAAAACATTATTGTGTTTCTGTTGGGCCGAGGGCAGCAGTGGTGGGGTACTTGAACCTTCATTTCTATTCAGACAGGGTGTCTGAGAGTGGCAGAGATTAAACAGATGTGCTGACCCCCTGGGAACAGCAAAGTGTGTGCGGACAGGGGATGTCATGTCTTGCTTTTGGTGTGGTGGGCCAATGGAACTTTGAAAAAAAAAAAACATGCACACGGCAACCTATTATATTTCCATACTAGTTTTTCCCTAAGTTCTTTCTCCACTCCCCCTTACAGTATTTCTGTCCCTCTTCCAGAGCAAGTCAAATTTTAACTTGATATTTCCTCCTCGGGAAATGAAATAAGGAAGTCCGTCTTGTGCCGGGCTTCAACAGAGAGACCACGTTCCACACGTTCTCCATGGACGACTGCCCCTCTTTCTTACACTGCTAATACTGCTGCTGCTATTGCTTCTGCTTGGTCCATGTCCTCGCTGACACCGAGACAGGCAGGGTTTTTTTCGATCGCTTGGCCAAGAACCCAGGCGGCTCTCTGCGCTAATGCCAAAAACATGTGCCGTGTTGAAAAGCAGAAACCCTGACCTCTGGCTGAATGGCACAGCCTGCCCTCAGAAGTGTTTGGTAAATAATGCTTCTTTCAAAGTCGAGGGGAAAAAAGCTTCCGGGTGCCGCACAGTTCTTTCCACTGGGCCTGTGTTCATAAACTTACTTACATAACTTAAGGTCCTCACACAATTTTTAGCATATAATCATTTTGAAATAACAGCTTTTGTAAACCACCAAAAAGGATGCTGTCCTGACACTTAAATGGAAAACAGATTGGAGTCTTGGCCGCTACAGCAGTGCTGGTTTAGGAGCTGGTTCAGTCAGCTCCAGGCTTAGATTACAAGATTTGCAAATTAAAGGAAAACCAGAAGGGGGGGGGGGGGGATCATGTGTGCCGAAGCCCTGTACTTGTGGACTTCCACCCAGGCACACTCAAAGTAATTTTATCAATGGAAAGGATTATGCATTAAGTCTAAACAATGTATAGATCTGGTTATTTTCCCATCATTGGAGCAACGTTTGTCCCTTTCCCTCTCAACAAAAGTGCCAGTGGGTTTGCAGAATTAGTAAAGAATGCTGGTGCCATTGTATTCCCTCGTATGGCTTTTTTTGTATCTGGAATGGATTTATGTTTCCTAACATTGCCCACCGCTGTTATTATTTTTCTTTCATTTTATGTCCACAGGTATTACAATTCTGAGATTTATGTCTGCCCTTTCTGAAGGAATACAATCATATGGGCAAGGGAGAGATGATTTAACTGTTTGTGGGAGTTTTCGAAGCGCACCCTCGTCAGGGTAAAAGTTCAGCACTTGAAGAAGCACGCTTTTGTTCTCTCGTTTGAGAACTGGCTGTATTGGATTCAAAGCAGGGAACTGTCAGTAAAGTCCCTGACATTTCCAGACGCACACCCACTAGCACCACCACCACCACCCTTTCCAGTTCCCCTCAAAACAGCATCTCCAGATGCTGAGAGGATGTGGTCCATCTTGTTTTCTTTTAACCAATACAGCTCTCTGTCACCATGGAGATTACTACTGGATTGGTTACCCTGGGCTTCCGGCTCCAACATGCACGGATGTCCTGGGCTGATGTCATGGTCATTGCTTTAACCTTGAGCTACTCCCACTTCTAAGGGATACACAACCAAAGATCTCCTATCTGTTCCTTGGCAATTCCATCACTGCTGCCATGCCTGCATGCTTTTTTTTTTAAGGGATTGTCTAATTATTAAAAAAAACAGTTGCTAGGCTATGGTTGCCTTACCCCTTTGTGCTTAAAAAAAGAAACATTCCGGCACACTATTTTTAGAAACAGCGTTTACCACATGTAGGACAATTGAGTCAGCAAGCATCAAAGATTTATGCAGAGTACGTGAGATATCAATGATGTTAATAAATTTTGCAATATAGATTGTACTATATTCAGCATGAGTGGAAATAAGCACTAAGCCATCATTTGTCATCATGTTTTTGACAGGTCTAGCTTTGCAGAGCTGATGCATCCTACCCTTTAATATGTATTAAATGGAAAGTTATTTTTTTCAATAAAAAAGATGCTGGATTAAAGGGATTTTGCAGATGTGATGCTTTTAATCCCCAGCATTCTTGTTTGTCACAATATGATCCATTGTCTTTAACAAAACACCACCACAATCCAGCTCTCAAAGCATAGACCCATTGATTGATTAGGCTAGACCAAACTTTTTGTTAATGTTCTAATGTTTAAATCAAGGCTTTATTCCTCCTGTGATTTGTCTCAAGTTGATAGGACATGTTTATGAGTACAGTGACTACAATACTCAGCAAGGAGCTCAAACAGTATGAGAGCTTGAACATGATCTCTCGCTCTTTGAAGTAAGAGGCTTGTCTTCAATTTGTGGGTGAAAATGTCATGTTTCCTTTTTGAAAATGGGGCTTGGGTTAATCATAGCAATGTCCTTTTGTCATGCCCCCAGTGGAAAACGGTACTAGCTGAAGTCTCCCAACTTCCTATTTTTCGGTGTCCATGCATGCACACAAGCACACGTGCACACACACACGCCTACAGAAACGTTTATTTTGATTTGCATGTGTTTTGTGTCTATCTAAAATATATTTTAGTTTTTCTGTTTAAAAAGAATGTCAGATTACACCCAGTAGTACTAGAAATGGGATATAAACACATTCCTAGAAGCCAAGTGATTTTTACCGACTTAATGCATGCATGAATGATTACTAGCAAGCAATTTGGTTTCCATATTATTGAATATTAAATATGTTCTCCATGAATATTTTTTTCTGGTGAGATACAGCTTATTGAAAAGTAAGGCCAGCTCTCTAAAAGTCTCAAACATCAAAGAAATGTAGCACCTGAGTGTGACATGGAGAGCGAGGAAGACGTGAGAGACATTTGGCAATTCATCAACATGCTTGATAGCAAATGCTTTTGCTATTGAACAGCATGCAGCTGTCCCAGTCAGAGATTCCTTGTCCTCCTGGGTCCCTAAGAGAGTCTACAGGTCTAGTATGCCCCCTTTAGATCTCGCCGCCGGCCCTTTGATGCCGACGGGACGGGCCCATATAACTCATGGTCTCTCAGGATAGGAAGAGCAGTTCCCTTCACATCTGCCTTTTGAAGAGTCGCAAAGCACTTTTCCATGATAATGATAAGTATGGTATCATCTTGGTGACCGGTAGACATTCCAGACAACTTTGACATATCAAGATTGTCAATCTTTATATTTCTTTATCAGTCCAATCGCAGTTATTCTGTATCGCTTCAGTATTCGTCTCGTTAGATCCCTCAAGGAGTAACGACTTTACACAATTCATTGTCAATTGAATTTGATAAACCTGTAGTGTGTTTAATAAATATTAATAAAGTGGATAATAGTAGTTTCTATGAAATTATTGTAAATGCCAATTCACGATTTGATTGGTTTAATATAGATAGATTTACTGCATAGTTCCCTCTTTTCTTTTTCAAACAAATGTGAGAACCAGAGTTTTTAAAAAGTATTTAAAAATTAAGCATGGAAATTACAGTCTTCTAGAAAACTCTAGGTATTTGTTATTTTTGCAAACTCCTTAAATGTCATTTGAATCCATAGCTGCTGTTAAAACTATAACTGACAAAAAATGTTCCATATCATCTGTATCATCAACTTTAAGGCCTGTATTATCCATTGTATATTACATGTTATTGTTATTATTAGAGGGCCAAGCACAAAGTGTGAGGCACCCTATTATTATTATTATTCCGCCAAAAACACATGCTCAGCCAAAAGTGCCCAGTCGTTTTTTATGAAACGTTCCACAATGGTAGAGTAAAGATGGCCACATAACAAAATGTACACAAATTGGCCCAGTGGTGGCACTATGGCAACCGTCTGAAAATGCAAACTTGAAACAAGCATATCTCCTACCCCTTTGACCTACAGTCATGACCGAAAGACACTTTGTAAACATATGTATGATGACCACAGTTGCTAGCCCGAATGATTTTAGCAGAACCAGTTTTGAGACATTTGGGGGAGAAGGTTCTAATTGCTCAAGTAAGATGTTGGACTAAACAATATGGCCGCTAGAGGCGCAAATTGGTCCACTCAGATTTAAGGAGCCAAAAGGCAGGCTAATCTTAATCAAATTTAGTGTACATTAAGATACATGGGTCAAGATTAATCAAAACTTTGAACAAGCATATCTCCTGACCACTTTAACCCACAGTCATGAAATTATGCACAGATATGTGTCTCCTCATGATGAACATGTTTGCCTCAAGAAACCATGACTTCTTTCAGAAATATTTTCCGCCATTTTGAATTTTGTGAAAAACACTAAAATCCCTAAGGATACTAAGTTATTAGTCTTGGATGCACATCCTTTGGTACATTCGATCTGCTGACCATAAATTAAGTCTGCAGAGTTAAAAACAAAGGCACTGGCAGACAGTGAAAACGGAAAGGGCGTGGTTTAAAAAGGCATTTATACATAATCGCTTATATCGACATCAAGATGGACTCTGATGACAAAATTCTGAACAAAATGTCAATGGCAAGTTTGTGTCAATCAATGATGCGTGGCATCACAATAGGCGTAGCTTGTGACAAAGATGACCACAGTTCCCAGCCCGAATGATTTGAGCAGAACCAGTTTTGGGACATTTGGGGGAGAAGGTTCTAATTGCTCAAGTAAGATAAAGCTGTTGGACTAAACAATATGGCTGCCAGAGGCCCAAATTGGTCCAATCAGATTTAAGGAGCCAAAAGGCAGGGGTATCTTGGGCCAATCTTCATCAAACTTAGTGTACTTAAAGAAACATGGGTCAAGATTAATCAGTTCAAAGTTCATCCAGATTTGACCATAGGGGGCGCTACAGTGATCGATTGAAAACCAGAACTTTGAACAAGCGTAACTCCTGAGCGATTTGACTTACGCTCATGAAACTTTGTATGCTTATCACCGGACCGAAGCTGAGGTTACTCAGTTCGTTATCAAGCCTATAAATACAAAGAGGGTCGTAATGATCTGCATTAGGCTTGGCCCCCGATAAACGCTGCTTGCAGCTTTAATTATTATTATTATTATTATTATTATTTATATTATTTATAATATTATTTATTATAAATTATTATTTAAACTGATGAAGCTGTGTTGCTATATGATATTGTAGCTTGCTAGTATGAAAGCTTAACAGTTATATCTCCCATGAACAGCTGTTTCTTGTGTTAAGTGCTTCCACTTAACTTGAACAGAAAATTGGATCCATTGCATGCTATACTTTAGGTAATGAATATTAATATCCACTTCACTGCTGTCAAAGGAACTAAGCGAGCATTGGATTAATGCACTGCCTTGGCATAAATCACTCAGGAGTCAGTTTTCCTCTGTTGTCCTTTTGTTATTGGGCAAGTTGTAAGCACTGTGTTTTCTTTCTTTTGTCCTTAATACATTATCTTTATATCCATTTCCATTTGGTCCTTTAACATATGTTCTTATCCAAAGTGACTTACAAGTGAGGCTGAAAACAATCAAGGCAAACAATTTCAACAGGAGTAACTACAGAAAAAGTGCTACATGACCAAGTTTCTATAGAACAACTGAACACATTGCTGTTCACAAAGAATAAGAAAAGGGTTGAACAATATCTATTGCCACTGTACTGTATTACTACCTAGGTAGGTAGTAATTCATAATCCATAAACAACAAGAAAGTGAGTTTAGGTTTGCATTCATAAACACAGAGGACAATTATTTTTCAAAATGAAAGGTAGGGCACCAAATAAACCAACAAAGTAAATGTATTTCTGCAGGCAGCCCTGTAGACATGGAGCCGTGGCTGAACTTTTTACCCTAATTACTTTGCTGCTAATGCCCATGGCACGCCAGACTGACTCTGACCCCGTTCAGCCCCCCGGCCTCCTCTGATGTGGACAGCTTGTTGTACATGGAGGGGTCAGAGTGGATGAGGTGAGAGTATAGGGAGAGGTAGCTCTTTGGTGGTTGTTTTCTGCTTGTCATTCTGTTTTAAGAACTTACAGTGATTGTTACCACTGTCCTTTGTTGATGCATATGTGGCGTTATAATGTCACATGTTTTTCTAGGAGCGAACTTCAGTGTTGGTTACGAGCAACAAAATTACCTCATTTGTGGGGGTCATTGTTTGCCCCCTTAATATCGTGTAAAGGTTGATGGTTTAAAATCTTTACTTGCTACACAAACATTTGTCTAGAATTTCTATGCCCTCTTAAGCATTATTTAATTATGAAATGATATCAGCAAAGGATAGTTCCACTTGTGCAATCAACCATTTAAACTTTAAAATATTGATTGTTGAAAGCAAGCCTACTAGTTAATGAACGTGGTATTTACATTTTGAAGACCACGTTCATTAACGAACAGGCTTGCTAATTGTGGTCGTTATCAAATACTGTGAAATGTTTAAAATTGCAACCCAAATTGCAATAAAAGTTTAAGCCTGTGAGCCTTTTTCCATTTGGGGTGAAGCTATTCTCACAAATCAGACGTAAGGTTAATAATCTAAATCTAGGTCTGATGGCAGGGGCGTTTCTTCTTCTTTGCTTCTTACTTGTTTCGACCAATCATGTTGCTGGAAGCCGGGATCTGTAAGTGCGTAATCAGCTATTAACAGCGAACACAAACTTGGCCAGCACTAGTAAACAGCAAAAAAAAAAAATCTGTAAAGGTTTTAAATCAACACCGTGTAGACTGGCCACTGTACAAATACACTTTATTAAAATCCCCTTCTGAAAGATTTGTCTACTTGCACAAATCAGTTTCTGTCCGTAACGAAGAAGGCCTAACTCCGCCCCTTTCGTTTTTAGTTTCTGGACCAGGCTCTGTGCAGTCTTCCCCCCAGAATTTCTGCTATAACATAGTAGGACTGCTGGATCCGAGTTTTGGGTGAAGCTGAAGCTGTATTTGTTTTTTTCTATTTCCACACCATGTAATTGTGCTTGGCATTTGGGAGTCATAAAACTGCACCAGTTGGAAATGTGACGATATTCCTTCCTTGCAAATTAATTTATTGTCTTGCTATTTTACAATTTCCCCTCCAACACCAGCTTCTCCGACCACATTCATATGTGCTGTTTTGATTAATTGATTCAAATGTACATGTATCTTTTTTTTCATAAAAAAAGATACATGAGAATTAAATGCAGTCTGATCCTGTTAACCGAGGGAGAAAACGACCGATGGAATGTTTTGGGATACAAGGGAAGAGCCAGTGTCTTTGGGGAAACTAACATAACAGATGTTGAAAATGTTCATTGAGATGGAAGCAACCAGACTTGAGTGATGTTAATGGAATGGTAATTAAGGATGGGGCATCCATAATAGGTCTTAATGACCATTGTAAACACTTGCATTTCTAAAATAAGGACTTTGGTTGTAAAAGGCATATAAAATGTTGCATGCATTGTGTCATCACCAAAGCAAGCACAGTGGCAGAGTACCATGCCAAAATGACCCACGTAACAGTTTTAGTGCAGGGCCAGTCCAGTGGAATGGATGGATTAAGCAGGTGTGCACGCCAGTCCTTGTACAGCATTGAACCTCATAATTAGCAGTGTCATTTAGGACTTGGAAAATCCATGTTTGAACTGTTGGGAAATTTAAATAAGCCGAGTCATTCATTTAAGTCTTTTTCTGTAAGTGTGAGTTTGATCATTTTGGTTTTGCTCATTTTTTCCCCCAGTGTCTTGAATTTAGTTTTTGATCGGTTGTTCATCATATTTTGCTCAATTGAGTTAACTTTCTCTTGGCCACTGTCGCTGTTTGGGTGTCTCTAAGAGCCACCCCATTTTGTTTCTGTAATTTGGGGATATTATAGCCTCTTGTCTGACTAGCGGAAGTAAATGAGCCAAACCCCTGTGTTACTCTCTCTCCTTTTGCATCCTTTCAGGCTGAAGGGCCAGTTTGAGTAATAGTAATTGACACATTGATCTAATAGGGCCACTGTAATAGGCCTGTTACAGAGCTGGGGAATGGCGCGCAGCGTCACCTTAGCATGTGCAAGGACTGACATCCCGCCATGATCCATAATGGTAATTGTGATTTAGCCTTGCTTTCAACCTATGCCTCCGCGTCCCCACCATCAGGAAATCGTATTAGAGCTGACCCTGCATTGCCTCCATTAGAACTGGGTCATTTGTTAAAATACTGCAAAAGCAAAACAATTGAACCCTGTACCATTTTGATTCTATAATAGTGGGTTATCATTGTCGTGTGAATCAATTCCAGGGGCCCATTCGTCGGGATAAAGCATCGAATTGGATTGATCCGACTCTGATAATGCTGGAATCAATGGCGCAGCCGCCTGAAAGTGAGTTATCGTCAAGTGAAATTTTCATATCAATCTTAATTCTGGTATTTGGAGTGGTAATGGTAGCCGTGCCCCGCCAAACAGCGCTATGTGTGCCATGTGCTCATTGTGTGAGGTCTTCTAAAATGTTGACTGAGACGTTAACCACCAGGCCTGCCTCCCCCGATGGAAAACTGAATCTGGTCTGTTCCAAAGTTTTTTAATGTGGCACCTCTTTTATCTCCTCCAGTCACTATTCAGGGACCAAAAGGAGGAATGTACTTGCACTGACATGCAAGTGGCGTCACACGCACACACAGACATGCAGACGTGGCTGGGACAATGTTTTATTTCTCCAACTGGGCTGAGAGATCTGAGGGTTCTTGTGGCGCCGTAGTTGCAGCAAAAACTGTCCAACTGCTTTCCCTCTCCAGCAGCTTGTCACTCGCTTCTGTTTGTCCGTGTGCATGTATGCATTTCCACACACCCTCACACTGTGTTTGCGAGTGTAGCCTGGCCCCTTTTTCTTCTGGAGTGCTGCCGAAGCAGTTGTTTCCTCTTGCAACTTGCTTTACTGTTTGTAGACCATGTGTGACTTATAAATGTGGGGTCTCTGATGTCAACAAACTTGTGTAAGTAATGCATGCACTGGGAGGGTACGTAGTGATTGTGCAAGGCTTTGTCAGTGGACACGTGGAGCCAGCTTGGTGTCTGTGGTGTCTGCCTGGGCTCACAATCACACTGCTGCTTACATGCACACACATCAACACACTCCTCACACTTTTGTAAACACTTGTGCAAGATAAAAATACAAGTGCTCCACCAGCAATGGATCTCCCTCACTGTTGCTGGCTTCTATGGAAATTCCAAGCTAATTGATACAGAATAACCTTAAAGAGGACCTGGGATTTTATTGGGTGTGAAGGGAGAGAGCTTTCTTAATCACCAGACCCATTTACAGCATCACTTTCTGAGAAATTAATACACTAATTAAACAGTATCTGGCTGCACATTGGATAAGGCTATAGAGTGGCACAGGATGGAAGCACCCGCTGCCATTTAATAAATTATTATTCATATTTATGGAATATTTATGGACAGATATGTCCGTGCTGCTGCATAATGTCGTTGTGATATATTGGATTCAAAAGTAATAAATATATGCTTTTTTTCCTTTGCTCTGGGTATTTCACCTACTGCATTGTGTGAACACTCGATTGAGATCACCGGCTTGCTCGTTTGCAATAAAGTAAGGATGACGGCAGTGATTTGGTAGGCAGATGGAACGTTGAAGCTAGTCTCCATCTATAGGACCAGACTTCTACTTCTACTGCTACTACAGGGATATTGGACATGACTGAGGTCATCTATGTCTTGCGATGGATGGTTGATCATGAGCCTGTGATTTGAATAATGTTCAGATCCCAGTGACTTGGCAAAAGCCACTCCATAGCTTAACCTCATTAGCCTGTAATGGTGTCTGGCTGCAGGAAGGGGATTTCCTCATTGATCAAGTCATTCATTCCACTGCTGCCTCTACTATGTGACCTTGACTAAACCTGTATTATGTCATTTAAAATGACCTGTCCCTCTGTCTTCTTTCATTCCCAAATGTTGGCCACACGATGCTCCATACTGGGATTTCGTTATGAAAGTGACATCTGCTTAATACCTTTATAAAATAAGAAAAATTAAAGCTCCAAGGAGCTGTGTGCGGGACCTCGCCGAGTCTGTCGGGGTGTGTCGTGGATAATGTCGTGACAGGTTGGTGTCCGTCGCGGTCCATGCAGTGTGCGATAGACTGGGGCGTTCACAGGGAGACTCGTAGTAGCTAACATTAGGGTTAGGGAATGGCACAAATGGCATCACAGTTTGACATTCGATTCAAAATGGCCAACTTTGACGACACGCCACGGACACGCCCTTTGACGTAGAGTCGCAAAGAGCACAATGTTTGTTCAGCACCATCTTCTGACTGTACTGACCGACTTTGAAGCAGAACGGACAAATTCCCTGGGAGGATTTCGTTCAAATAGGCGGCGAAAATTTCAAAATGTCAAAAATGAAAATGAAAATATCTGACTTCCGGTGGGTTTTTTGGGGTATGGATCCAAGAGGCTTTTTTGTAGGTCTTGGACTGTTACACGTGCCTACCGAGTTTCATACATTTCCGTGAAACGTGGTGTCAGGGCTGTTTTTTTATTCCTTGTAGGGGGCGCTACAAACAAGACAGACGCCATTTTGGGTAGGTGAGCTCCGGGCACTAGTCTACACGTGTCCTGTCAATTTCATATTCATAGCTATTACGGTTTTCGTACAGTGATATACCCTGCCATTACAGCGCCACCTAGTGGCGGAATTTTTTTCTCCTTTTAACGTAAGCCTCAGGGAGCCATGGGCTATCATCCTACCAAGTTTCGTTTAAATCGCACTTGCCGATGTGGAGATATAAACTTCTTAATTTTAAAGAGCGCCACCTAGTGGTGATAGTCTGAAAATGTGTACGATGCTTAATGGAGGTATAAGGAACTATTGACCAAAGATTGGTGTCGAACAAACATACCAAAGTGGAGAAATGGTCCACTTGCTTTTTTGACGTAAAATGTACACAAATTAAAATATTTATAGCGCGCTTATTTTTTTAAATATTGAAATACTTCACATGACTTTTTTTCATAAGACAGTCTGGAGATGCTACGTGTGCAGTTTCGTGCGAATCGGAGACAAGCGCACGTATTGCACTTGAAAAATTTAATTTTTTAGTTTTTGCGCTCTAGCGAAAAAACTATTCAGGCGGAAGTGGGCGTGGCCGACGTGGCGAGGTGCAGCACTAATTCCTGCATGTGTGGATATAAAGTTTTTGAATGTGCGACAAAGTATGCTGTAGTTATGAGCGTTACGGATTTTGCTCAAAAACAGCGCCACCTAGTGGTTTTCCAAGTGTGCGACATGAACGTGACGCATAGAATATATCATTTTTCACCAGCCCCGACAACTTTGCCAAATAAAAAAGAGTTTTCGTATATATTCAGGGGGTCAAAAATGCAGTGAAAGTGGCCCAAAAAGAATAATAATAATAATAATAATAATAATAATAATAATAATAAACATAAACAAAGCAATTTCAAAAGGGACCTTTCCAGTTTTACTGGCTCGGTCTCTAATAAAAAAACGTGTGAGGATTGATGAGGTGTATAACTGCATCAAAATAGACTGCTAAAACTGATGTAGTATTTCAGCAGTCAAATAAAGCAACAAAATAATGCCCATTTCACCCCACTGATTGATGAAGGAGAAAATAATAAAAGAGGGGGGGAGGTGGGGGGCATTGTGAGGATTTATGTTCAAATTCTTACCTAGCAGTCAATACCATCGTTGAATTACCCCCCTCTTTTTACCCCACACCCCTAAACACACACCCGCCTCAAGTAAGTCACTTCACCGTTGTGTTGATGGAAAGACCTCCAGTATATGCATGTGTGTGGGACACATGACAAAGCATTTCCGGTTTTGCCCTAAACTTTGTGGACCCTGTGAGTGGAGGTCAGGCCAGAAACAAATACGGAGGGAATTCTCCAAGGGGCGAGTGCACAGGGAAACTGTGAAGAGGGCGGTTTAGAGTAGGCCGTAGCAAGTCTGTTGAATAGTCTGTTGAATTTGTGATTCATTCGCCAGGGGTTTCATGCTCTGTCTTTGTACAGTAATGAAAGGCTCTTTGTCTATGTTGATTACCCGTGTGTGTGTGTGTTTGTGTGTTTTGCACTATTCCAGGGTTAAAATCCTTCCAAAGTGTCAGTGTAATCGTCCCTTTAACCCAGCATAACTTCACCATAATAACCATTTGCATAATATGTTAACATTAGGGAGTGTTAACATGTTCTCTCTTTTCAGGACAAGCCCCCCATACTGTTGTGCTGACCTTTATTCTCTACGGACTGGGGAGATGGTTAAGTCTATTCAGTTCAAGACGCCTATCTATGACTTGCACTGCAACAAACAGTACGTTTCTTATTGTTATCTTAACCACTTGGATTCATTTCTAGTAACAAGAAAACAAAAATTGAATTAACACTAAGCTAGGACACATTTATCACAATGCTTCAATAATTGTTTATGTCACAAGTCTAAATACACGCATATATTTTGGTTCCTACAGGATTCTTGTGGTGAGCCTACAAGAGAAGATTGCAGCTTTTGACAGCTGCACTTTCACAAAGAAGTTCTTTGTCACAAGTAAGAACGTAATCAAATTACAAAAGCTCCTTGTGATATTCTCTAAAGTTAAAACATACATACATACATACATACATACATACATACATACATACATACATACATACATACATACATATATACATATATACATTGATGATGTCACAATATAGTTTGTACAACCCGGTTGTATTATAGCAGTCACGTGTCTTTTTGAAGGTTGTGGAAAAAAATAAATAAAAATAGACCAGACTTATCGCATGGCCATTGCTGTAGTGTCCACTTAAGTCATTGGCTGAAGTAAACTACCATTACTTGGTAGCTTTAATGTGTCTCCTGTTTGTCTGCATGTCTTCCCTATCAGTGTCTGGGCCACAGGAAACCAAACATGCTCAATAGTTATTAATCGTTGCTGAAGGCCAAGGCCTCCTACTCATGAAGTTGTTTGGTCTTTTCGGGCGGTAAGAGGAGTAAACAAAAGGGACTCTGTAATGTATGCTGCCGGATCTGGACGAGCCTTAATCCCTATTGTGCGGCAGGCGTGTTCTCTAGGGACACTACAGTGGACATGTGTTTTATGAGCACTTTGGGCTTACCCCATGTGTATTTAAGGCATTGTGCCTAACAACGCCCCCTAGCTGTTCTAAAATCACTGTAAATCACGGCCTCAAGTAGCTTATTGCTTTTATAAAATGGTTACTGAAACGGTAACTATAGACTACCAAGTAAGATTTCTCAAAATAAACACACAGCAACATAAAATGTGATCAATTATTGAAAACAAATCATAATTCTGCCAAGCAAAATAGTACCTCAAGACAGCAAAATGGTTGCCAAGCAACATAGGCTAGCATACAGGCTTTAACAGACAGGCACATTAATACTAAAAATAAATTGTTATGCGGTACAGTTGTGATTATTTGTGAGTATTTTACAACATCTTCAGGCCAATCAGAATCAAGGACCAGAACTATCCGTTTAATTTAGTTCCCCCTCAGGAAAGTGGGGGAATGTAGTTATTTTTAACTACAGTTTTTAGGGCTATAAGTAGAAGTGTGTTTGATATTAATATTCTGTATTGCAGTACAACTAGGCAAAGTAGGATTGCTTTTGTTTTTTTTTATAAATCACAATTCCCCTGTTGAGTAGGTAACTTGCTTAAAAATGTTAAGGCATGGCATGACATGTATATATATATATATATATATATATATATATATATATATATATATATATATATATATATATATTATTATTATTTATTATTATTTATTTATTATCATTTATTGAAAAAGACAAGGAATTAAAATGTTTTTTTTTAAATGTGTGGTTAAACCAACCACCCAAAAACACAGAAATAATATATAATGTATAATTAGTAAACATATTCAAGTTGAAAAAGCAGTATTTTCAACAATGCTCAGGGGTCAATCTGTCACATTCTCATCTTAAATAATCATATCATTGAAAACATTTCCATGTCAGTTATTATTGTGATGATTTATTTTAGCTTTGTCTAGTATTATATATGTATATATGTCACATTGTCACATTATATATTTTAGAAATACAATACCATACATGGAATTAGGGGTGACCCCGAATAGTCGAAATTCTTAGTCGGGGACACCCCTACACGGAATTCAGATTCCATATTTTACATATTGAATGAGTGACACACCGAACAAAGCTATTTCTATCTCTATCCTGTTGAAAATGATCATGATCCTAAGTTATCTTTTTATCTTTTGAGGGTTATTAGAGTAAGACAGAAACACGAAGATCAAACAAATTGTGATGCCATAGTTTTCAGTTCAACAATTAATCCCTCAACATGGTGGAAGTTTAATCCACCTGTCGCCAGTGCAGCCCTAGATTCCCCTGCATGCCATCAACTCTCCTTTTAAACCCGGACCAATCTCTCATGTTGTTCTTCACAGCTCGGGCCTTTCCTTATTTGACTCTCTTTCTCTCCTATTCGACTCACCTGACCATAAAATAAAACAAGAAGACCTCCACTCACATTGTCTCTTTTCTGCTTTTGCCACTTTCAGGGTTTTCACCCTGAATGTGTTCTACACATGTTATCTCACTGCCTGGTGTTCCCTTTGGCCTTGGAGAGGCACAAAGGGCTTCTCTGGAGTTAGCAGCAGGCCTTGTGGCTTACCTCAATCCCCATCCGAGCCCTGCAGGGCCCCTCAACCCTATACCCAGCGACTCACGCTAAATTACTGTCTGTCTCCATCTAATCTGCTCCCAGAGTACTACGCTATGGTTGAGCCTTCCCTCGCTCCCAGCCCCGCTACCTCCATGCACTCACTGTCTATGTGTTTGCACGCCTATGTGCAAACACACACACACACACACACACACACACACACACGAGGTGTGTGTGTGTGTGTGTCGTTTGTTGGTGCACATGTAGAGTATCGTACATTGCGTGGCGTGGTTTCCTGGATGCAGTTACAGAGATCTGTGCACTTTACATGTTACAACAACAAGGGAGACTTCAGTCTTTGACTTCAGTGCATTTATTGCAGTTTATGAGCAGATCAGTCATGGCTCTGTGTTATTAGTCACTGCAATAAGACATTTCTATATTGTTGTCAAATGATGGTCTTGTCCTGTGTTTTTGCTTTGTCTATTTGTTTGTTGTGTGTGTGTGTGTGTGTGTCTGTCTGTCTGTCTGTCTGTCTGTCTGTCTGTCTGTCTGTCTGTGTGTGTGTGTGTGTGTGTGTGTGTGTGTGTCCGTCCGTCCGTCCGTCCCCTTGGGGATTGATGTGTAAGCTAATCAATCAAGTCAAGGATTCAACTTCACTTTATTGAGTACCACAGTCTCCATTATGTCATAATGTCACACACACACACACACACCTCATTATATTCCCATTCGACTTTTACATCAAGACTCCTTGCAAACATGTTGATGGTTTAAGGGAGACAACACACTCACAGCACAGTGTAGGAAATATCATCATTACAATGGAGTAAACATTTTTTGTTTAACTATTTTATCTTGTAATCTACTTTTGTTTTGATTGATTGATGCTTCTGATCACTATAATTGATACTTTTCAGGCTGCTATCCATGCCCAGGTCCCAATCTCAATCCTATTGCTTTGGGAAGTCGCTGGCTAGCCTATGCTGAGAATAAGGTAACTCACTCACACACACAAACCGCATTATTTGCAAGAACATTTAACGGCAGAGGAAGGTAACCTAAGTTATCTATTTTTCTTTTTTCTTTTTAAAGGAGCTATATGTAGGATTGCGTCCTCTCTGGCCAAAACTGTTATTGCAACCACGTTGTAAATACTGTACAGCGTGGTACTCCCTCCCCCTCCCCCCCCAGAGTAGCGGTTGCCAGATTCCCCGTTCCCGGATTACTCAACACAACACTGCGTCTACTAGAAGGAGCAACCATGACAAGTGTTTTACATACTGTTCTTTGCTTTTATTTAGGTAAAGAACATAGAATTGCCTCTGTGTATGAAGTGTGCTATACAAATACACTTGCCTTGCATAGATCCCTGATAATATTGACCAACTGCATCACCGTCACCGGGGCTTCATAGTAATGTGTCCGAATAGAGCAGCCCTCTCGGACACACACACATGCTGTTACCGCTGTTTTATTATCATCCAACACATCCAGACCATCACCGGGGCTTCATAGTAATGTGTCCGAGGAGAGCAGCCCCCAACGGACACACACGCAGGCTCTGACCGCTGTTTTATTATCATCCACACTGCAGTCGGTGTGCAGTAAATGGCCCTCAATGGTGTGAAATCCTTACATACAGTCATTGAGCAAACGATACTGACTTCGTGAAAACGCCCATGAGGCAACGACGCAATGATTCGCTTCAAACATGTTTTTCTAGCAAAAACTGAATAATGGCGATAAGCCAAATATAATTCTAAAGATATACTGCAATAGTTCACTCCAGTGGAAACATGGACCATTTTCATTACCCAACTAAAATATATTTGGTAGGCTAATAGTGCAATGTAAACATGTTCACGAATGCATTTAGTAACGTCAGACATTTCTGACCCGAAACATTTGTAGCTGCAGCCTTCCTTATACAGTAAATGGCTGCAGCTCAGCCTATCTGGCAACCCGGATGGCGACAGAGTACTGACTTCGCGATTGGACGCTAGGCAGAAGGTGGCGCAACAGACCAAAACACAAAATGAAAACAAAACAGTTTTCCTGGTACAGAAATATTGCGTTTGAAATTAAATATTCTGGCTGGACTACTATTATGTCTGACATAAATACTTGAAATTAACATGATTCCTCAATGTCTATTGACATATTAGGGTCATTTTATGATTACTTTGAGTACATTTCTTACATATAGCTCCTTTAATGAAATTGTTGGTAAAAGACACATAATACTATAAAGCAGGGGTTCTGTGCGTTGCCCATCTACAACTGGATCGTTACCCATTTTGGTTTGCCACCCATAGTTTAAGAAAGGTTGATGTAAAGCTCTTTTACTCACACTCTATGTGTTTGTTTGTTGGCAGAATTGTCAGATAGACGGTCTCACTGAACTAGTGTAAAGCTATGACACTGTACATTCAATAAAATGGAGGCCAACCAGCTTCAGTCTCTTCAGTTTCCTAATGTCCTTTTGAACCCATTCTTCACAGCTAAATTATTTTTTCTATAAAAGAAGGTTGCTCTGAAATACTCTAATTCATGTTCACAAAATGTCCATTTGTTTGGCTGCTTTCTTTTTTGTTCTAGTTAATCCGTTTTCATCAGTCTCGCGGCGGTGCTTGCGGTGACAATGCCCAGTCCTACACAGCCACTGTTATTAACGCTGCCAAAGTAAGTTTCAATACACACATGCGTGCACACACACACACACACACACACACACACACACACACACACACACACACACACACACACACACACACACACACACACACACACAGTCTATTGCACTTCTTTTTGACTTCTAAGTAGCCACAGATACCGCAGTACATCATAAAGCTCATTCCATGAGATGACATTGGATCCACCGTGGCTCTCCAGGTGACTGGGGCATGCTTTATGAGACACTTCATCATACCCGTCTCTCACTTCCCACCACAATGCCAACTCGCTCCAAAAGGCCCTTTATTACATGGCTCTCTGCAGGGGAATGACGCTAGGCTACCTCGCTGCCGGCTAGCAGTCCGCTTGGATAGCACGTCAAACTGTATTCCTGCCACTCTCTTTTGCTCCTCGCTATAATCCACCCTAGCCAGTAGCCGGCACGTTGCTCTTCTTGTTGGCCCTGGTCTTCATTCGGTCCCAAAGGGGGGAAGGCCTGATTGATTTACAAAGACTTTGCTTATCCCCTTCTCCTTTGCTTAATGAGCACTAACAGCTAGCACTGTAAGAGCTGGTATACACCAGTGCTTAGTAGAGAGGGGTGGACAACAGAGGCGGGGGCACTGATATGCAGACAGTCAGTCTGCAGTCCGACCACTCCTCATTTAGTACCATATATCTCAATATGGATGACAAGGTATCTCCCTCCGGCCTGTGGCGCGACACGCCGGCTTTTAGTGCTGATGTCAAGAGACATTGGGGAAGGGGAGGGGTGTGTGTGTGTGTTGTCAGATGGGGGGTGAGCGAAATAACAATTATCTGAAAAAAACAATTATGTTGTGAACCTTTTCTTGAATTGCATGCTAAATGTGTTTATTATGCTTGAACTGCAGGCACCACATAACAACCGTGATCAATACAATTTTTTGACATTGAGCATATCTACATAATCTGTGTGTGTGTGTGTGTGTGTGTGTGTGTGTGCATTTTTGCGTGTGTGCTTGTGCATGCGAAAAGAGAAAGTTTGTTAGTCATCAGACTTAACCTCCTTTGAGCTCAGCACCCCCCCCCCCCCCCCCCCCCCCCCCGAGCAGATCAATAGGCCATGTTTGAGCTAGCACTAAGGACTCCACAACTGCAGTGATTAGAAAACACATTAGTGTTGATCAATTAGGAGCCAAACGCCTTGCTTAATAATTGATGGTGGATCTAGCAATTTATACTCACACACACACACACACACACACACACACACACACACACACACACACACACACACACACACAGGAGGCAGACACTGTTAGTGTCCATGGACAAGTGGCAAAGAGAGACAGTGGGTGATCCATAGACCCAACAAACGCCAGGCGCCACACTGTATTGACAGGACCGCCGAGCCTGAATGCCTGATTACACTCTCTGGGGGCCCTTTGCCTCTGACACGCACCCACACACCCACACACACACAGCCACACACACACATACACACAAGGACACACAGAACTCCATTAGGCAAAGACAGTGTAGAAGGTGAGATAGACTCTACTTAAGCAGCACTATCCATTTCGCCCAGTTGAGCCACAGAGGTGTGCTTGAGCCAGACACCCTGGCTGGGCCTTAAGAGGACACAGAGGAGACACACACCCGCAAGCACACATACACACACACACACACACAAACACATTGAGAGGAACAAACATGGAGAGAGACAAATTTGTTCCGCTGACCGTCTTCATAGACATATTTCAGTTTTTTAAACTGAACAAGGGGATATATAAAATAAGACTATGTATGCAGTAAATAGAAGATAATGGAATTATTGTATTTATCTTTGGACACATTCCTAACCTAAAACTACATTACTTGATTACCTTTTTTTAGGTTTGGGTCAACCTTTTTGTTAGTATATAGTATATAGATGTAGTATAGTATAGTTTGGTATACATGGTATTGAGATGTGTGTAACTCAATAGTTAAAATGTGTTTTGTTTGTGTTTGCCATCACATTTGCAAATGTGATCCATTTTGATCCATTTGAAGACACCTGCCTGCGTTTGTTTGAGGCATGTGGTTAATATTTCACTTCTGAATCCCACTCATGCAAAGAATTATTGAATGGAGCTGATTTTGGAGTGATTGCTGTGTTCCCCAATATAATGTGGAAACATCTCTTACCAGCGGTTAACACACCAACTGAGTCATGGCCATCCATAGCCCCAAACTCCCTATAGCAGGGCTCGAAACAAACAAGCCAAACGATACAGCTAAATATTTCCACATACAAAACCTTTTTTTGTATTTAGTATCATAATGTGTACAGCTTACTTTTGCATTTTACATATTTTTTTTAATTGTTCCTGTATTGTGTTACTTGCTAACTCTACTACTCTATGTGCCTCCACAAAGGCCCTTGGGACAAGTGTTTGGATTGATTAATTGAAAACCTTTTTTAATTGTGTGTTCAATGTTGTTCCCCTCTGCTTGCTTCAGACTCTGAAGACCGGCCTGACCATGGTGGGTAAGGTGGTGACACAACTGGCAGGCACCATCCCCGCTGGTACCCCTGACGAAGAGGGCGCCCCACACAGCACAAGCCGCCGCAGTCCCAACAACCCTGGCGTGGTCACCATTATCGACACGCTGAACGTGGGCGAAGGCCAGGTGTGGGACTCTCCCTATCCATTTATGTTACAATATGTTGTTGCTGATGTTTTTTTTCTTCATCACGCACTATCAATGCACTGTTATCATGCATTATCAACGCACTGTTATCACGCACTATCAATGCACTGTTATCACAGAAGTGTAAAAGTCAATTTACACCAGTGCAACAGGAAATTGCGGCACAGAAATGTGGATGCTTCTGCACAAAAATCTTCCACAGCTAAACTTTTAATTATAAAAAATTAAAAATTAAAGATTGGGTGCATCCAATACTGGAGAGAGGAGAGAACATGGGGAGTTCCACAGGCTCATAAAGAGTCTATACTGTGGCCACTTCATCTGTACCATGGTCACTTCACCTATACCGCGGCCACTTCACTTATACCGCAGCCACTTCACCTATACCGCGGCCACTTCACCTATACCGCGGCCACTTCACCTATACCGCGGCCACTTCACCTATACCGCGGCCACTTCACCTATACCGCGGCCACTTCACCTATACCGCGGCCACTTCACCTATACCGCGGCCACTTCACCTATACCGCGGCCACTTCACCTATACCGCGGCCACTTCACCTATACCGCGGCCACTTCACCTATACCGCGGCCACTTCACCTATACCGCGGCCACTTCACCTATACCGTGGCCACTTCACCTATACCGTGGCCACTTCACTTATACCGCAGCCACTTCACCTATACCACGGCCACTTCACCTATACCGCGGCCACTTCACCTATACCGCGGCCACTTCACCTATACCGCGGCCACTTCACCTATACCGCGGCCACTTCACCCAATATATCCGCACGAAAGACCTACATTGGTGTGTAAACTTCCATAGGAACACATTAAATGTTATTTTTTTAAATATCCGCACAAATATTTTGCACGGATATTCACACTGATATGAATGGAGCTTTTACCGTTTGTCCTTTGGCAGAAATGCAAAATGAATGGCCAAAGGCAACAATGTCGTTCTCTTTACGAATAATACCAAATTAGAATTTTCTGTCTAGAGCAGCATTTATTCAACTATGGGTCAGGACCCAAAATGTATTGTCATCCAGTCAAGCCGTGGACTGACAACATACAGAACATTCTGAAAACTCAAAGCACAGGGAATTGGTGATCCTTTCATTCGGTCCCATGGAAAATGTAGGAACCCCTGGTCATGGATTTGCAATGGAGGAAATTAATAAACCACAGCAAATGTTCAGAAACCTTAAAATAACTGGTTTAGCTTATACAACTAATTATCTTCAACTCATATTTTCATAAGCCTGACCATCCAGGGTTGGAAGTGGGCGGGGCCACCAGTACTACTAGCCACACACTAGCCAGTAGCTCATTCATATGAAAAATAGCCCTTTTATCTCCAATTGCTCTGAATGATCACTCATTTCTTCAAGTGTAAGTGAACCTGGCTGTTTGAGCTCATATTCGAACACTCTATTTTACAAAATGTGTTTTGGGCTTAGAGTTCTAGGACCCACGCCAACTTTGTGGTACTTTTTAAAGCTAGAACCGTTGTGTATGAGTGTTATAATGAGCGATGTTGCATATGAAATGCGCCACACACCGTGGCGTTACAGCCTGCTTAGTCTGTCTTACCGGATATAGGTTGTTGGCATAACTCTGCCCTCTGGGCGGGCTTATACCTTGTACTCCTCCCCCTTCAGCCATCTGCCACCATTGCTGTATCCTGGGCTTAGCGCCGGCCAAGGTGATTGTGATTGGTTAAAGAAATACCAACAAGACCGAGTGTTTTTTTCCCCTATACCAGAATGATAGTGAGAAAGAGACCTTTCTCCAGCGCTGGTACAGCGCTAAAATGGTGTGTGGAGATAGGTCTGGCTATGCGAGACTACAGCCTACTGTAAGTGTCCGAAAAGCTTAAGCCTCTTTTGGACACCCAGACAGAGCTCCACACATGCACACACACCTCGCCGCCAGTGTCGCTTGTAGTGACGTCAAAGTGCCTCACGAAAACAACACAACTTGAGTTCGGAGCAGAGTAGAATGTTCACAAACTGGTTGGTGGAGACTGACAAAAACATAGGATTTTACACCTGTTTTCTCTTATTTCAGTAACAATGACAAAATGGCATATATTACCATGATGAAGATTATATAAGATATTACCATGTTTAAAACAACAAAAAAACGATTTTGGTTTTACTGACCTTTTAAATAATTGATTAGACTCGGCCAATGCTGCTTTAAAGGTTCTCTGGGCTAAATAGCAATTGTCTAATTCTTGTAATGATAATAATAGTACTACTTACTACTACTGAAATGGGAGTGACTATGTTAAACCTATATGTGATGCTATTTCATCATGTCAGTGTGGAAATGCATGGATGGCTCCACGATAAAAAGTCTTTGTGAGGCCTAGCTTTCCCTATGGTCATCTTCTTTTACAATCGCTTTTAGTTTGAAGAAAAGGCTAAATTAGTTGCTTGTTTTTCTTATCCTGGGCCGTGCATGGTGGCTCACTAGAAAGTGTAACCAGGTGGTCTAGCCCAGTGGTTCCCAACCTTTTACTTTAGGTGTACCACTGAATTTTCATCAAGACCTTTCGTGGACCACCTCATATGCAAACTGTAAAAAATAGATACATTAACATGCAGTGGCTGAGCAAAGAGTGCCAGCGGCCCCTTTATACACAATTATTAATGCAAGAAGGCCATGGCCAGTGAGAAACAGTAGAAAGAAAAAGTCAGCTGCTTATGCTTCCAGTGTTTATTTAGCAAACACAAATTAACACAAAACATCAATGGAAAACATTACAACGGAAAATATATGATGGAATGCACAAAATGACACTATTTTTGAAATATTAACATGCCAATACTATATTTACTGAACAATACTAATATATTTATTTTCAAGAATAAAATCCCACATACCACATGCAGTACCCTTGCGTACCACAGGTTGAGAAACACTGATCTGGCCTGTTTTATGGAGTGCCAGCTTTACTGGCAAGCCCTCTAAATGCTTGCAGCTCCTACACCAAGACCCTTGAAACAGACTATCACCTAACACTGTAAACCCTATTATTTTTTTATTTTTGCACTGCTCATTTTTACATTTTACCCTTGAAACAGGCTGTCACACCTAACACTGTAAACCCTATTATTATTTATTACACTGCTCTGTCATGTATATCCTAGGAAAATACAGCTCTGCATTGTATGCAGATTAGATGGGAACTGGGTGGAGAATTGGAAAAACTGCCACAATTGCTTCTGGTCATACGTGTTACATGTATTACACTACTAGCTTAAAGGTTTAGATGTTTTAACTGCCATGGTTGTAACCACAGTCCTGTCCGGTTTTTACTGGTCCCTCTTGAGAAAGACATGGATTAAAATGGCTGGTTACAAGCTTACACAGAGGTCGTAAATTTAGTTTAACATCAAAGTGTAACACCATGCAGAGTGTGTGTATGTGTATGTGTATATGTATGTGTATGTATATTGCAATGCAGCATGTTTTCTTCACCATGTCCATTTAGAGACGTGAAAGTTATGCAAGTTGTTGTCTCCAACATGCACAATAACTTTTAACAAAAGTGATGTGACCAAATGCCTACTGCATTACCACATGACAAAAAAAAACAATCCTAATTTGTCTCCATTACACTGGAATTACTGTTCCATTTTTAAGGAGACATGCTGGCATGGATTCTACAACAAGCGAATGAAGTAGTCGTCGCTATGCCCCCACACCCCCGTCCTCCCTCTCTCTGTCTTTCTGACACATCGTGCACACACACTCTCACACACACATTCATTCATACACACTCTCAGGCACGCATACACTGACACAATCACGCACATACACATACACACACACACAACACACACGCGCGTGTGTGCGTGTGTGTGTGAGTGCGTGCGTGTGTGCGCGTGTGTGTGTGTGTGAGAGCCGGCCCTGCAGCAGCTCTGTCATCCTGAGGGGCTCCTGTAAGCCTGGCCTAAAGCCTCAAGAAGCAGGCCTGCACTCTGTCAGCAGTCAGCACACTGTAACCCTAGCCTGGCCGCCGTAAACACTGACAGACCAGCCGAGGTGGAGGAGGAGGAGGAGGAGGAGGAGGAGGAGGAGGAGGAGGAGGAGGAGGAGGAGGGAACCAGGCATCAGGAAGAGGAGACACGCAGGATAAGACAGAGAGAATGAGAGACAGAGAGGGAGAGGAACAGCAGGATGGTGGGAGGGGAATTAATAGAAAGTGAAAGAAGCTTGTTACAAAAAGGTGCACAGGAGACACAGAACAATTTAGCTTTACAAAGCTGCGGATAAGTCTGACAGAATTGGCCCAGAGAATAATTCATTTTCATTTGTATTTTTTACAGTATTTGAATGTCCTTGGCACAGAAACATCAAAGCACATACACATACTTGTACACACACACACACAGACACACTGGCACACATTTCAGTGTATACACCCAGACCTTGGTGCTCTTATGAGTAATAAGCTTTGCTCTCCGGAGGACACTCACTCTCATTTCAAAAGGCTCCAGTACGATATGCTCACAGAACAACATTGTCTGCCGGCAAAGTAATAAAAGGGATCTGCTTCTTGTCACTAGCCTGTTTCTTTCTGTTTTTACCTCGTTTTGTTTTTTTTCCCCTCACCGGTTTTTCCCCCTACCTATCCTGTTGCTCTCAGGCTGAGATTGAGCCCTTTCTGTGTATTGTGTTTGGACTGGCTTCTGGCTCCTGAGGGCAAAATGTATCATTACGTATGTGTGTACTACACACGCACGCACACATACACACACATATGCACACACTTACAGATGAACAGCAAAAGGTCTTATGTGTTGACTAATTGCTAATATCTTTACATGACTAAATACAGCTATTTACTGCTAGCACAGCACAACCCTGGTCCAACATGTTCCATTGTAGTGCACAAAGTTCATGCAGCCAACCTGACCTGGGACCTGTTTTATTATGACTTAAGACCAACTGCCTTCATACTGTAAAATATGTCGTATCCATGATACCGCAGCATTACATTATCGTGCATTACTTCCACCAGTTCCAAAGGTGGTCAACTTGCACTCTTATTTTTTATTTTGTGTCATATGCTAGAAATCTTGTAAAACCCAATTTGAGCATTTGAGCTTACATTAAGTATATATATTTTTTTAAATCAGTGTTTGTAGCAATGGCACTATTTGCACCGGATTAGCTTTTGATTGTTTCTGCACATGTATACAGTCATTTTTTTTGATTGCCCTTTGGTGGGCTTTTGCACAGATGCATAAAGTTGCTATTGTCTGAATTAGAATGGTTACAAGTAGTAGTAGTCACAAGAAAGTTTATTGTAGCTGGTTTGCACCCGTAAGTATTGCAACAAATTGGTAGCCCACAAAAAATAAAATCCTACCAAAACAATTCCAACAGAGTTTTCGACTTTTCCATTCCTCAAAGGAGAAAAATGGGACCATTATGTATGCTGGCCTGCCCGTTGTGCATGACTGGACTGCATGTAAACGCATCAATCGATTTGATTGCCATAAAATAGAATAAGTCAAATAATACACATCTTTCTTTCCACAAAAGGGCTATGGCACACACAAATAATCCTCTAGGCCTTTTTTTGTTAAATGATGCCTTGCCAGTGTTGAACATTTTTAAATGACTGTGTGTGTGTGTGTGTGTGTGTGTGTGTGTGTGTGTGTGTGTGTGTGTGTGTGTGTGTGTGTGTGTGTGTGTGTGTGTGTGTGTGTGCGCATGTCCACTCCAGGTCTTGGTGAGTGAGGACTCGGACGGAGAGGGGGCAGTGGCTCACTTCCCAGCTCATGACAAACCCATATCCTGCATGCAATTCAACCCAACTGGTAAGACACACACACACTGTGTTAAATTTGGAGGTAGCGAATGACAATCGGAACACTGCATTGGGGAATTGTATGTCTCAGGTCAACTGAGGTGCAGAGAACAGAGGTGAGACGATGTGTGGGGATGGCATTCGTTCAGTTGTTCACAAATTAATGAATTGACGTGTGTGTGTGTGTGTGTGTGTGTGTGTGTGTGTGTGTGTGTGTGTGTGTGTGTGTGTGTGTGTGTGTGTGTGTGTGTGTGTGTGTGTGTGTGTGTGTGTGTGTGTGTGCGTGCGTGCGTGCGTGCGTGTGCATGCCCATGATTAATGCATTTGTGATGTGGAACGGACCAGTTGTTGTCAGTACACCCCAGACCAGTAAATATCTAAACATTTGTATCTTAACTTGAAGATTGTAGTACAATATCTTAATTGAGGTATTGTGCCTACACTTTGTTGTTAGGCCCACTTGAGGGGCCTGCTGGTGAGAAATAGAGAGTGCAAGAGAGAGACAGAGATAGTTGAAGATGAACTCAAATGGTAGTCTTTCACTCTGGCTCCCTTTTATCTTCACTCTGTCTTTCTTTGTTTTTTAATCATTCTGTCTTGCATACACACACCCCATGCATGCAGGTTCCAGGAAAAGCCCCTTCCTCTCCTCTGTTGCCAGTGTCTGGGTCTATGGTAGCAACCAGCAGCTCTCATTAGACATGGCGCTGCTTGACTCACAGCAATGACCCTCGCTGGGCCCACACATTATACACATGGTGTATAAAGGTTTCTGTCCCTTCCTGCATGCAGTGTACACTGTTCGGCGGGTTCATGCAGTATATACATGCACATATACTTTCAATATTGGAGTATTTCTCTTGGTGTGTTTTATCGTGTGTGTGTGTGTGTGTGTGTGTGTGTGTGTGTGCACACATGCAG
The DNA here is from genome assembly GCA_030340625.1 of Merluccius polli. Classification (NCBI taxonomy): domain Eukaryota; kingdom Metazoa; phylum Chordata; class Actinopteri; order Gadiformes; family Merlucciidae; genus Merluccius; species Merluccius polli. Next base: position 157,408 of record JAOPHQ010002579.1, read on the forward strand.
TTAATAAAGGAGCTGCTGAGAGATGTCTCTCACCCCGTGACCTCCTCATCCCAGGAATCCTTCACATACCTGGGCTTATGACTAAACTCTACACCTCTGTCTGAGAGGGAACAGGACTATAATGCACACACTGACAGAGCAGATACATGGCTGTCTAGACGCCCTCTCCCCCCAAAATTCATACACACTTAAACGCATAAAAACACACACATGAAACACGGCTGGCATTACATTCCAGAAATAAACAAGACATAAAACATTTATGAAAGCACACATCATACACACCAACTTCGACTCCCTCACTGAAGGTAACAAATGAGGACCTTTGGGTATGGAGCAGGTACCAGTGGACTGGCAAGTCTAGTGTCCTATTAAGGAAACTAGACATAAACACACACACAAACACACACACACTGTTTTTGTTATTATTATTATTATTATTATTATTATTATTATTATTATTATTATTATTATAATAATTTTTATATATATATATATATATACATATTTAATCACAATTCCAAAGAATATTCCCAACAGTATTTTTCAGAATGCGCTTTCATTTAGTGCATTCTCGTTTATTTTTCAGGCCTAAGAAGCTAACCCAACAATACAACATTGTTTGTTCTTCTTTCTTTGTTAAAAAAGGTTTTTAGTGTAACCATGGGCACTGTCCTATTCCCCTAGTTGCTTTGCCTTTTTTCCTCAGTGAAATGGCAACTTTAGCCAGTAAGAAAATGTATGTTATTCATCATTATTAAATTCTGATGCATACACACACTTTCCCTACAAATACTTCCCCTCACTCCTCATCGTATCTTGTTAGTTCATTAACTCATTTTAACAGACTGACGGATGTCTAGAGCTGTGCAATCCCGCACAGCTCTATTGTTGTCCCTTTGGAGCAGGAATAAAAGGCCTCTTGATTTTGGCCAGAGCCTCAGATTTGATTTGAGGCCTCAACCGATAATCTCACATCATGGCCCTGAATCAGCTCTCTCTGCGAGGCAGTGGTGGAAGTGGCTGCTTCCTGAACTGAAATGAACTGCATTCAAGGACTAACTGAGGGGCCCTATACCGTGGTCAACCTCCAGGAACCAAGAAAAGGCAATGAAACAATGGTATGACTCAACAGCACTTGCAAGAGCCCCGCGGGTATCTTTTTGTGTGGAGCCAAGCAGAGTTGTGTAAGAAACCCCAGTGGAGCCCGTGTGCATTGGGCCGCTACAGAGGACGGGCCGGCTGCCTCAAACTCTTGGTGTGGCTGCTGGCACTCTGCAGCGTGTCAATGGATCGGTGGATCTATTCCTGGTCGTGTAATTAGAGGGACCGGAGACCAAGTGCCACGGCGTTCTGTTTAACAGCTGCAATGTGTGTGTGCTTGTTTTCTTTCACGTCTCGTCCCCTTCGCTTGTGCCTAACGATGCTTGACTTGATTATTAGGTACGATGCCAGAGTCAAAATACACCCGTGACCTGTGATGGAGGACGTCCCAATGGCTCGTCTGCATTTCTATGACTCTATGCTTGAGCTGGGTGGAATGATTTACCAGGAAATAAGCTTTCAATTCTCATTTTCTTTTAGTTCTGTCGCTATTTTTTATTCCCAGTCACTCGCCTTTGTTCCTCTGACACATATTTACCCACCAATGCACTTATATTATGCTCTGGAAATAAGGGAACTATATTATCCAGCATGCACTTTATCTTATCCAAAGATCAGTAACCTATATTATAATTTCTATTGAGACAGTGGCACAGACCCTCTTAAAATTTGTTTAGCAAGTTTGTACATTAGATGGTTAAATAGTAAGTTACAATTTGACGGAGCCCTGATAAAGACATTTACAAAAGTATTTTTAAATACCAACAGAGACGGGGTACATGTCAGATAAACAGAGACCAAATCCCTGATGGCAAAGCCAGAGTTCTACCTGGCAATGTCCCATCAACCATATATATGTTTAGTAACAGGGCAACCTAATGAATAGGCTGGCCTGTCGAGGGCCGACCATTGAGGCAGCTGTGCTGTGAAGGCAGTGCGCCACGGTGCAATAACTCTTGTCCCTCTATCTCACTGATGTGTGAAGGAAAGCATGCCACTGCCAAAAAACCCTGAACCCACACGCACATGTTAAACACAAGGGAAATTCCCGAGCGCGACCAGCGACGTTCGGCCCACAGCCACACATTTAGCACGGATTGAGTTGTGTCTTCACACCAACGTAGTCATTAGCACTGACAGCTGTAGCTCCGATGTGATTTACAACAGCTTCTCCGTAGAGCTCTCTTTTGCTTTGCGTCGCTTCTAATTTTGCTTGTTTTTGTTTGAGGACCAGATGAGTTGTGTAAAAGCAAGCTCATATAGTTGCACATCTCTCCAATTTATGCATAGTTTTATTTTATTTAAAATGTTGTAAATAGCTATGTTTAATAATGTTCCATCAGCTATAATTTGAATCATTGACATGTGACATGTCTAATTTCATGACAATATGTCTAATTGATATCAACTGGTTTGTTTATATTTACTAATGGTTTACAGATAAGCTATTTATGTTTATTGAAATTTCAATTTTTATATTCTAAAATGTATTGACATCTTGGCTAGCTATTTGGTTATTTAAATAAGTAATTTATGTTAATAATATAAGAAATACTTTTTGAGTAACATTTTTAAATAACGATAGTATAGTATAATAAAGTATTAATATTTTAACTTCTTTTTCAAATATTTCATGGTTCAAATTGTAATTTCTGCAAAGTTCAACCATTGGAGGTTGTGCTAAGCCAAATTCTGCAATTTAATACTGGCACTTGAACTCTAAAAGTCAGAAACGTAGTGGTTTGGGAATACTGATTTTTTTAAATGAAGTTATCAAATGTGTTGGTTCTATAAATACACTAACTAATGTTGAGACTTATAAAATGTTGCTTCATTATGGTGTCAATAAACATAAATGATCCCCTTTAATAAAATATATATATATCAACAATGTTAACAATTTTACAAACCTAAACAAATTATGTTTTGAACAAATTCATTATTACATTTTCTTAAAAGTTAAACTTAAATATTTGTTATACATGTTATTTAATTCTTAATACATTCAAACAAAAATATGTACATTAAATACATAATACAATAATGATTATTACAAGCATTTATAGAAAAGGGGTTACTATGAAGTAGGCTATTAACATATTCATCAGTAAGAGACTGTAAGATCTGTAACTACAATTAGTACATTTCTGATCCATTGCAGTTCAGATTTTTTCTGTTTTACCGAAAATGGCTCAGACTCTTCTGGATATAGCTGAAATAACTGTTAGCTTAGTGTAATGTTTTATTCCAAATGTTAAATGCTAACATTAGAACCAACCGTTGACTACCTATTTGGTACAAGTATTGACCTGAACTTTATCCTTCATCCAAATCTTTCACCAAATCTTTCCTCTGTGAATGCTCAAACCAACAGAATGTCAGAATGTACCTTTACGACGTGTGTTCGCCGAGTAAACGGAGCCTCCATCAGGCCGTCATCCATATTTGCTCTTGGAGCTGTCTAAGCTGGCAGCAGTTGTTCATGCTGTTCCCTTGCAAAGGTGGTAAACCAGCCACCCATACCTCCCAAGATTAAAAAATGTATTATCATTAACTATAGAGTGTATATATATAATCAGAGGCATGGGTGGGTTTTAGGGAGGGAATGTGCTGTAAATTATAGGAGAGAAGGATGAAGCTTCAGGATAGCAGACAGATCACAGAAGGGATGGGGATCTAGGCAAGAGAAAATAAATGTAATGTGTTGGAGAGAGTTGGTCGAAGATTTATTTTATGCATTGTTGACTTGGATTGATGGAATGATTGTTTGATCGCTGATCAACCACAAATGAATTGACATTCTGAAAAACCTGGCAGTTAATTAATTTGCTATTCAAAAATAGTAGTTCACTTTAGCTGTTAGGGTCCAGTGAATGAGTTAAAAAAAGTTTGCAATTACTGCATAAAAAGAGCAACAACCCTTAAAAGATTAAAAAAAGAGAACTCAAAGTGATGGGATGTGTATATTATTTTTTGTGTGGGATACAAAGAGATGGGCTGATATGTGGCCGGGGTGGATAGTCATACAGGAATATTTTGTGTTGTTTCGTTGTGACATGCACTTGGAGGAGTGAGGTGAAAGAGGTCATCCTTTTAGTTTGGCCAGAAAACATGAGTAATCCAGCTAACATTAGACTGGTAGTAGACACCTCGACAATGCAGAGTCATGGATAGCTTACTTAGCATGATGATGGTGGTCTTCACCATGCATGTCTGTCTGAAAGCTAGTGAATCAATGTTTGGGGGAGGTGAGTTGCTAAGATTTATGGAGTTATTTATTGGTCTTAAACTCAGTGTTCTTTAGTACAGTGTATCACGCAATGCAATCACAAGTATACTGCCTTGTCTTTTTCAATTCTGTTTTTTGTCTTGATCTTTATTTGAGCTTTCTCCTTGTCTTCGCCCCAACCTAAACGCACACAGACACACCTTTTTGTTTTTTATCAGTGGCACCATCAGAGCACTGCATCTGTGACCAGTGGCTGTGAATGTTTAAAGGGATTTATTAGTCAACACTACATCCTCAGAGATACATAGAAAAAGAAAATCAGAAACAATGTAAATGCAGGGAGATTACTGCCCAAGCCCCACTGTCTGCCCATTTTCTCTGCAAGGGGATTAAATAGTCACAGTCCCAAAATCAGGAGGTTGTGTTCAGGAGAAATTGGTTTTGGGGATTTTTTTTAAACGTGGAAAACAAAATCTGGGTGGTGTTAAAGCGTTCTCCTAAGCTGCTGTCAGAACATGTTTGTTCCATGTTGGACAATTACAGAAAAGCAGCCACAGCAGTGAAGGAATTCATTCATAGAAAATGTATCTTTACAACAGATTAAGGCGTTGCTTTTTTTCATCCAGATGGCCTCAGGTAAAGTAGTAGAAGGGATTTTTTTCCCCCCACACACTGCTTTTGCTATACAGAATAAATTCCCGTACATCCTATTCCATGTAATGACAAATGAGTGTCCGTCAAATGTAAATGTTGCATTAAAATGAACCAAGGAAATGTTTTTTTTTCCTCCCCTCTCTTCACATGGTAAAAGAACAAGCCCTCAGCTCCGCCTCAGAGGAGGTCACGCTTTGTGAACTTGACCGCCACGGTTGCTGCGTCCCATAAGTGTGTCGGCATGACATTAAAGGCCGGCGAGTTTCGCCTTGTTAAAAGAGAGGCGGCATTCCTCCCATCTTAATATCAAACTAATGGTGGCCCCCTCTTGGCCAGGCTGACCACACACCTTTTCATATCTATTAATATTTGCTGAGCGCTCCCAGGTGGTCTGCTTGTGAAGTGCGGCGTAGGAAAACACCCTCCTCCATTGGGGCTTGCTGTACATCAATTGAAGCAAAGGGGAACCTTTTTTTCTTCTCTCTCCTCCCTCTCCTCCTCCTCCTCCCTTGTCTGCTTTTCCTTGCCATTACTCTATAATGTTATCACTCTCACTCTCCCTTATTTCCCTCTCCTTCTTGCTTGCCCCCCCCCCCCCCAGTGTATTCCTAGACCTCTCTTTCTATCCTCCATCCTTTATTATAATATTTTTTTTAGTAGGTTGTGGATGTATAGTCAAGGAAGCCATTTTAAAGAGAACCCCTTAGAAGCCCCCCAAGACATGGCGGTGGTTACTGAGCTGAGCGCCAACGCGCTGCCATGCTCCAGGCCCCATGCCTTCCACATGCCCATCCCAGGGTGCCTGCGGCCTGCCTGCCCATAAATCAAAAGGTACCCTAACCAAAACTGTTGTGGTGAAAGGCTTAGGAGGACCTTCCCTAAATGACGTCGGCCCTCTCGGTACAACGGTAGAATGTGCCCGGTGGTCCCATCCACTCATATAATACCGCCTCCGTCTTTCTTTCCTCTCTTATTTATCCTCAACCATCAGCAAGATTCAAAGTCTAAACACCCCCCCCCCCCCCCCCCCCAGTATTCTGCTGAGGCAGGGAGAAAAGGAGGACTCCTTCAGTTTGATGAAGGTCTCGTTATTGAATTCAACAGGGCTACGGTTCAAAAGATTTTCTCTTTTTTTTTTTAGGGGGGGGGGCTGTAAAATATTAACAACATATTGACCACAGCGTGACCCTGTGTAGCCGTGTGTCCATGTGGGTGTTTTTTTTTTTCTTCTTCTTGTGGGTATGTGTGTGCGTGTGTGTCTGTGCACACTGGTGAACTTGTAAGTGCTGCACCCCCCTCCTCCTCACTTATCTTAATGGTTTTGTGGGGCACAGAGATGGATGGTGGAGGGGGCTGTGGCCCCGGGACTAAATGATCTCAGACTTAGCTGGGGACGAGTGGGCTGCTTGGATTTTTGGCTGGGGGCCCCATCTACTTCACCCGTGTGTGTGTGTGCGTGTGTGTGTGTGTGCGTGTGTGCGTGCGTGCGTGTTTCAACTGGCTTTCGTAAACACAAGCTAGACATAAAGGCAACTAGGGGTGCTAGTCCCCAACCCTCACGATGCCAAACCTAAAAAGCTCTAGTGTCCCTTTTTTTTTCCTCAACAAGCGTGAACACTATTGGTGTGATTTCTGCAATTTTATTTCTTTTCATGTGTAGCTATGTAGGAAAATCTGTTCAATCTCCGGTAGGAGGAGTGCATCGGTTGGCAGGACCTCAACCGATCCACATGTAACATGCATCGGTCAGAAAACCGATTCAAACATTACGAATCGGCGATTTGCTCATTAATTAGTTCATTTTTCTAGCTGCTACCTTCCAAAAAGCATCTCATGACTGCTTTTTAACTAATCGGTCAACTGGGACACAGCAACTGAACTGTTCATCATTCTGTTACATTATTTTAGACATTTTTAAAAACACAATTAAAAAAGGTAGATCCGAAACATAGCTGTTGTCAACAGTGTATCATGCAGTCCACCATGTTAGGCAGAGTTCACACCTTACCTTTAACACCGAAACAGTGCCTATCTTCTCATGTATTCATCGCGCTACATCTGGACAGCACAAGGTCCCATGTTGGGTCTGTACAGCCAGTATGTTCTAGACATTTAACATACTGTGTTAAGTTAACAATGCCAGCCAACGTATCGGTTTTCATGCGTGGCTGTTTTCTAGACATTTAGCATACTGTGCCATTACTGTAACAATGCCACGCTGCTGTTTTACTCAACAAAAACCGGGCAAGCACTATCTCTCTATGCTCATTTTTCAGTCATCATATAATAACACATTGTAAGTTCAGATTCATTTACCTGTATTTGTATTTCTTTGTTTGTACATTAATCAGTGCATTAAATGAGACATGTTAAAATTAAGTACAAACTGTTGGCAATCGCAAGTTACCGGTACTTCCTTATTATTCCTCACCGCGAATGAGGGCCAGCGCTACCATTGCGCATTTGTAGTTCCCTGGGCAATGTATCATTTTGGTGGGGGGAATATTGGTGAATACTTGTACGAAGAATTACGTTGTGAGCTCTGAACTTGTTTATTATGAAAATATAATTTCCATACGCTTAAGTTTAATGCTCTTTAGTTAATTTCTGTAAACAAAATGTGTGGCTTCAATTTTAACCAGTCATTAGGCTTACTTGGCAAATGTACTTACCAGCACATGTTAAGTGCTATTTTTGATTGCTGGATTTAATTTATTTAGTATACTTTTATTAATGTGTTATTGAAAGGCACTCTTTGTACTCTTTGTTCTCTTATCAGTACAAGGTATCGGCAAGTACCCAAAGGTTAGTGCTCGGCATGGGCATAATTTATGGTGGAGATATGTCCCCACCACTTACACCCTTGGTGCTCGACACTAACCTTGCTATTCTGCCTCCCTAAATCTAACAAATATAAGTGTATCGAATCGCATCGAACCGACTCGCATACATTTTCAAATTGAAACGCAGCGAATCGTTTCAACATAAAAAGTATCGTGGCTGTATCGTATCAGAGCCCATGTATTAAGATTCGTATCAGATCGTGCTTGAAAAGAGAGATGCACACCCCTAGTGACGACAATATCTCACGATAAAAAGGTTGCAGTGTAGCCACACACGGGTTAAAAAGACAAGTGCTGTATATATGCATGCACATGGAAACGTGTGAGCGTGCACAGTCCTGGCCTTTACCTAGCCTTGCCAACCCTCAAGACAAAGCCTCATCTTACCCATGGATACTCTTTCATTTGCGTGTTGGGCTCATTTACTCTGAAGTTTATGCGTGGTAACAGCAAAGTCATCCGAATCCCGAGAGTCCTCTTCCTTGTGTGCTTTATGCATAACACATGGTTATAATTTGAGATTTTTTCGCAATTTTCAAAGCTTTTTTGGAGCCTAGTGTTGTTAATTAGAAAGTGGACCAAAATGTTGTGGCCTTTTGTGTTGCCAAATAGGGAAATTACTGCCCTTCACATCTCTCTCTCTCTCTCGCTCTCGCTCTCTTTCTCTTTCTCGTTCTCTCTCTCTGTCATTTTTTATTTTGTCTTCCTTTCTTTCTCCCATTCCATTCTCTCATCTGCCTTTTTGCAGAGAAAATGCTTCACCAACCACTTTGTAAGTGAAACATCCACCCACCATTAATAGGATTGAGCAGATGTTTTCTGTTTGTATGGCCAGGGACGGGACAGCAAAGCTTGCCGCCTGCTTAACAAAAACGCTTTTTGGGGCAAAAAAAAGGGGAGATGAAAAAAAAACAACAAGAAAGCCAGGCGATATTTATGGAAATGATTATATCACTTGCCTCATGTCTCATTCAGACACATGTCCTGAACACATAGCAAATTAGAGGTCATCCTTTCCATTTCAGCGCACGCCTATGCGCCTGTGTGCCAGCACTTTCTGGTATTGAAACTTGGTAAATAACACTCTAACCTCTGGGTCGAGGTGTTATAAATAGCACGTGTCAAACCCTGCTCCAGCCGGCCTCTGGTTTCCCCGAAGCCCTCTTTCTTCACCCGCCGAGCCGCGCCGCTAGCTTTTAATTTGGCCCGCCCGCGGGCTACCCAACTGACGCCTTTCGGAGAGGTCCTCTGTATTTCAACAAGGCCACAAAAGCCCCAGTCCTCTAAGTGCTCGTCGGTTGGGTCGGAGCTATAGCCAAAAGCTTCAACCCCCTCCACTGTCCCTCCCCCTCTCTCTCTCTTGTGCCGGAGCTGTTTGACTTGCTGGAGCCCAGACTGTACGATCATCAGAAGAGAAATGCAGTCTCTTGGCCAGAAGCCTGTGGCCAAGCCTGTCAGAAAAAAAAAAACATCAAATAAGAGACCAAGGGCCAGACTCTGCAGCCACTCAGTGGGCGGGATGGACAAATAAACCAAAAGAGGCAGGATGGACAAAAAAACGGGCAGAGGAAGATAGAAAGAGAGGGAGGTTAGGAGAGATGTAGAAAAAAAGAGGGGTAGAGGAAGCTCCCAGATAAACAGACCACAGCGCCTCAACTCCTAATCACCCTGCGCTTCCGTTTCCAGCCTCTATAATTAGAAGGGCTGAGTCCCCCCGCCTTTTTTCCCTCTCTTTTCCCGTTTGACGCAAACACTTCTTGTGGCTTGGCACCCTGTTTGGGTAATCTTTCACTCCTTCTTTCTTGTCTTTATTTCTTTCTTGTATTTGTTCTTTCTTTCTTAATTTCTTTCTTTTATTTTTTCTTTCTTTCTTTCTTAAATTTATTTTTTCTTTCTTCAATTTTTATTTTAATTTTTTCTTTCTTTCGTTATTTCGTTCTTTCTTTCGTTATTTCGTTCTTTCTTTCTTTCTTTCTTTCTTTCTTTCTTTCTTTCTTTCTTTCTTCAAGAGCCCCAGGGGCCCAAGTCCTCTGGTCTCTGGGTTTCTGGTGTGGTCTGATACAGAATGAATAGTTAACCGCCGTCTTTTAATGTGTGCCTCGCTCGGCTTCCCTTACTTTTCTTCTCTGTCTTTCTTTCTCTCTCTATATTTTTTCTGTCTTTCATTCCTCTCTCCTCTGCCTTCCCATAATTGTTTGACCATGCCACAGATCTCCCTTCATCATCCCTTGATCCCCTCGCAGCTCTTTTCTATTCATCACGCTCTATGTCGAGCTGGTAGTTAACAGTGTATATTGCAAAAAAGTCTAAAAAGGGTTTGTGTAAATACATTTTGCAATTTTTTTCTATATATATATATATATATATATATATATAGGGGGGGTGTTTTTCATCCAACTCACACGTGTTCCAGGATTCTGTTTAATCTCCTGCCATTCCAGACTGTATTTCACATTTCAACATACCACCCAATAAAAGGTTTGGCTACTAATTAAAATCTATAGCAAGCCATCACATGAAAGACTGCAAGCAGAAGGAGCATAGTAAAAAAAAAAGTACTTTAATATCAGTTATGGACACATGGGCGGAGCTGATTTCAATATGTGTTGAGTCTAACAGGCAGTTGTTTTTTTTTTGCTAAGATTTTGAGTGCGAGATCTCTGGAGTTGTTTATAACCTCCTGACTGCTTCTGAGGAGGATGAGGTTGTTGGGGTTTGTGTGTGTCTGCATGTGTGTGTGTGTGTGCATGCACCCATGTGGGAGGGTGTTTCCTTGGCTGCCCTCAAAAGCAGTGTTTTGAGGCCAGAATAGTTGAGATCCGGGTTTGTTTTGGTGTGGTTTGTTGAGCGTGTTGTTTATGGTGAAGCCTTGTACTTTCTGTGTCTTTGACGAGCCTCAAATAAAAAGTGGCCAAATGAATGGGCCTGTCAGTTGGGGTTAGCTCCATGCAAAGGCTGGTTCACACTCGTACACACACACACACACACACACACACACACACACACACACAAATTCATATATGATAGGTTCTATGTAAATACAATAAACTGGCAGATCTCATTCCTGCTGACAGCCCCACTGCAAATGCATTGCACACACACACACACACGCACACGCACACACAACCATTGATGACAACATGCACTGAAGTTTAAACCAGAGAGAACTAATGATGTGGGGTAATGCAGCGTTTACTACTGTGACTACTGGTTAGTTTAAAAGGTTGGTTTGTCCTAAAAACAAACATTCTGACTTTTGGCCCGTAACAACTTTCATACCACATTTCCAAAAACACTTTTCGGAATTCGTTATCTGCACGAGATCTCACTAAAATTATGATCTACACAGATTTTTGAGACATTGTCATTATTTTGGGAAATAATTACGATTTAATGGGAAATTAGTTAATGGTAAATCCAGCAATTGTTGCTTTTGGCAGAAAACTTGTCACAGCGTGTTATGTGATTTACAGTAGTTTCATTAGGATAGGAAGTTTAAACTACTGGGACTTTCTTATTCAGTATGATTATGTCGAAGCATAACGCAGTGCTACTTGATGATAGCTGGTTAATGATGATGACTGTTGGTTTCCTGTGACAGGCATGCTGTTGGTGACCGCAGACACACTGGGCCATGACTTCCACGTCTTCCAGATCCTCACGCACCCCCTGGCATCCTCCCAGAGTGCTGTGCACCACCTCTACACACTGCACCGCGGGGAGACGGAGGCCAAGGTTTGCCACAAACACAGTCTCATAGCGCTAACACTGTTCCATCGCATGCTGTTCCATCAGCCTTAGTAACACGTTCCATCAAATCTAGGGCCTTGCCATGTACCTCTTTGAACCTGTAGATGCTCATCCAAATGCTTAGCTCCAGTTATAACATTTTGTCACCCTCTTTAAGATGTTTGTATTCATTAACATCATCAACACATTTGTGTCCACTTAATCGTCCACTTAATAGTCTACTTTTGTCCACTTAAAACTTTTATTTTAGACAAAGTTTAGTGGTAGCAGCTGTAGTTTGGTGTGCTTATTGAGGGAGAAGTTAGTTCGGAAAGGAATCGCCAACCACTGCACCGCCAATAAAGAGTTTTTAGTGCTGAGCGGTGCAGCAGCTTCCCTGTGTAAGCCAAATGCTCGTCTCAACACACAGAGAGCAGCCGTCTAGCCAGGGGCTTTCATGTAGAGAACAGGGAGCATTTGATTATTATCTGGAAGACAGAACACCCACCTTACACCCATCTGCAGTCACACAACCTCCCAACTTGAAAATTCAAGAGCTGAATTCAATGCGTAAAAGGGAAAAAGCCAAGCTGAAAGAGGCAAGCTGAATGTTTCTCTTAAAAAGCAGCTGCTGAGGTCCAACTGTAGCTTGTGTTGTGGAGGATAGACTTGACCTTAAAGTCCCTGGTCACCCAAATCCAAATGGGAAAATATGTTGATAAATTCAAATTTGATGTTATTAGTCATTTGTCCATCAAAATTTGATAATGAGAAAAACATATTTAACAAGATAAAATGCTGTTTAAAAACAGCTATATTAGCTCATCAGAGATTTTTCGAGGATTGACTGGGCGTGGCGGTAATACGGTAATAAGCAATTTGATTGATATCTACCAGGTTCAACCGGATCTAACTGCTGGGAAAGCAGTAGTTATAATAATATAATAGTAGTTATATTCAGCCGTACATTATTTTTTGCCACAAAAGTTACTATTCGACTATTTGTGTATCATTATTGCTACGTACACTAAAGCCAACATTTTTTATTGCATTGTGCTATGGTAGGTGCACAACAGTTGAGTCAGTTAGGTAAAAATGCATCATGTACAATCATACTCAACTCAATCTAAACAATTTATAACCATACAGATGTTATTTACATGACTGAAAATTGTGGCTACTTCAACTCATCTTTTAAATTTCCATTTTGCAAGATGAATATACTTTTGACATTATGCAGCCTACTGTTATATTTCGCAATATCGACAAGTGCAAATGTTAGCAACAGACAGCATCCTTTACAACAGTATTGGTCATATTATTGTGTCACCTTTTGTATTACATTTTTAGACCCTAATGCTAATATTTAGTGCCATGAGTCAATTAGGGGTGAGGTCACCCTTAATTGTATAGATATGTAATAGATATCCCATCTCAATAATGTCCAGTTACAGATATAGACTTAATTTTAATATGTGTGTATCTATAGATTGACTGAAACACATCAGTCAATCTATCACTTTCATTAAACACACTCGGACACATGCACAACTAAACAAACCTAACTTGAAGGAAATTATGGATTTGGTTGACCAGGGTCCTGATTTATCACCAGTTCACAGAAAATATTTTAAGTCCTAACCTACACATGACATTTAGAAAGTTCCCTCTAAACGTACGCACTAAAAACTTTACCTTGTCGTGGATTATCCCTTAGTTAGTCGTACGCACACGGTTCACAATTTCCCTTGATAAATACCGGCCGTTCTAAATCCTCATGCTTGTGCCCAGCTGAGCTCATTACCATACATTTATGTCCATATCCCTTTCAAAGTCACAGGAAATGTGTGAATGGGTTACGACAAAATGAAAAGGGTTAGACGATGAAATGAGACCGAGTCGTGCCCAAGATGAACCATCTCTGGATTTGGGCCAAAGCGCACCCCACCCGACTCCAAGGGGGTTGCGGTGAAGTCAGATGGGTATTGCGGTAAAGTCAGATGGGTATGGAACCAGATGACTTGGACCAGATGTCTACCAATCCGCGATCCATAAAAGGGCTTCGTCATCATTCAGGGACCGCATCATCATTCAGTCATGATTCAGCGGCATGTTTAAAAAGCCTCCGCTGTCGGACTATACTTGGTCATCTGTTTCAACTGCGGTAATGCCAAGCAAAATCCTAACAAAAGCCTAAAGATCCATGATGAGTAAACAGCGTTATAGAGGGCGCTGCTTTTAAAACGTTATCGACTCAAGACAAGCGCGTCATCTGTTAAATACACACCTTCAAGCGAGTAGCCCTGTTCTAATGGAGATGCAAATCCCAGCCATGCTGGGCTGACGCACCAAGTCAAACCGAGTCAAACCAGGCCAGCACATGTGTATGGAAAAACCTTGCTAGAGATGCACATCGCCAGCATCATTGACGTGGTATCCTTTTCTGTCTAAATAATTGAGTTAATTGTCAGCTGGTGATTGCAGTCTTTTGCACTTATGTTCGAAATGTTGGATTGGAAGTCCCTCTTTATATCGGCCTGTTGTACAGCGGTGAATGGAAATGCCCTGTGTGCGCAAAAGAGATGATACTGTCAAGGACTACAGTCATTAAATGGCTTAGCGAGGGAAATGCCAGATATATCTCCTAACTCTCATTGAAACGTGCCAGTAGCCAAAAACCAAGGAACCGAAAAACTGAGGTTGGAGAGGACTTGGACGCCGCCAAAAAGTTGGTGCATTGTCAGAAAACACGTGCCCTTCTTGCAGCCCCCACCTAATCCTCTAACAACGCTGGATCATTTGAGGCGCGTACCTCCTATAGCTGTTCAATGCATTTAAATATCTTTTTTGCATTGAGTTAGTTCCCAGGTATAATTATTTGTAACCTTTCATGGAGTTGGTTAAAAGCATTTATTGGTCATATTTACAATTTCAATAATTTTTTTAAAAATACATTTAAATGTCCTATTCACTCTAGCGCTTGCTGTGTGTATGCGTGGTCAGAGTTGTGCATCTATTTACTCCTGATGTACGCACATGCTCAAGCTGAAGTACAATTGATAAATCCCACATTTGCTCATTTTGTACGCATGGTTAACACACAGATGTGTTTGTACGCAACGTTGATAAATGAGGGCCCAGGGACTTTAACCTTGGACTGGCTGTCTTGTGATATTATGTTGTCTGAATGAAGCCCGTATTCCACTTGCATGTCAGCACGTATGTGAAGCTCTGCGAAGATCCACATCACTACGCGGAGACCCGTACATGACCCTTTTGCCGGTCCTGCACGTATGCAAAGACGTGCGGTCCTCCCAGAGGTTAGCAACGCATCCCTCATCTCAGCGGAGGTTCGCGTCGTCAACTAATCGCTGATGGGTAAAGCAGGGAATGGGCATAGTGTTTTGTTTTTTCGACAGCAAGACACAAAAATAATATTAAAGGGACACTGTGTATTTTTTCCCCCATCTAGTGGTCAAGTTGTATTTTGCATTTAAACAAATTTATGCTCTCTAGCGCCTCGTGTTTTCAAATGTTCGTTGCAACCTGTTGGAACTACGGCAAGCGGTATTAGTCAAGATTCAAGAAGCTATGACAACATGATAACAACATGTCTTCAAACACCACTTCATCAAGTTTTGTTTCGGATGATGAGGTACATTCAGTGCTCGAAGTGGAAAAAAATAAGTGCCGGTACGGTACTCCCTTATTCACATATAAGCGACGGGGGGGGGGGGGGGATATTAACCCACCCCGGACCTACGACCGACAGGGGGGGGGGGCGCCGGGGGCGGGGCGCGCAATGGTAACCCACCGCGGACCAACGACCGCAGCCTGTGACAAGTGCCGGTACGCAAGAAAAAGTGCCGGTACGCTAAAGGGTAAAATGTAGAAGTGCCGGTACTGCGTACCGGTGCGTACCGGCCCACTTCGAGCACTGGGTACGTTATTTCAAACAAACTTCAAACTGCATTGAATCATTAGTGTGAGCATGTATGAGTAATTACTCCTCGAGCAAGATAGTGAATTATGTTCTCATGTTTATATCGTTTTTTAAGTGACAAGCGCGTCTCGCTAAGCTCCTTCTCTGTTCCACAGTCACGCTGGCTCTGAGTGAAAACGTGTTTAGCCTTACCTGTACCACGCAGTGCTTTTTGTCCCTCTCGGCAGTTCATCGTTTTTTATAGACCGGAAGGACATGGAAGCCTCCATAGAGCTTGCCCATCCTATGTAAATTCTGATAAGTGATTCTTCGCTCAGGAGGATAAGTGAGATTGTTGACAGAGATAATTGTACACCAATGGGGACTTATTTATGAATGAAGACGTTGATTTTAGGTAATAAATTACTAAAAAAACTACACAGTGTCCCTTTAAGGCATCCGGTGAAATCAAAACACACATTCAGTTGGTTGCGATACACCAACCGCTTTTCAGCAGTACATTAGAATGCTTTTTCCAACATCTTTTTCAGGTGAATGTAGGCCTATTGCTTTTTCAACAGCTTTTCAATGCAGCAAACTGCCCCCTTCTGTACACAATAACGTGATGTGGAAGTATGAATGCAGGCAGCTCTGCAAAGACCCACGGCGTGTCTCTACGTTGGGACATGGATCTCCACAGATTTTCTGTACATAGAACTGTACATCCAGTTCTAATCGTGGCATGCATGTGTGTAAGGAATAAACCCTGACAGGGTTTCCAGAAAAATAATGTACGTGGGTGGCGTTGCTTGCTACCACCAAAGTACATTATTTTACCATAATGGGACACCCTGGAGTGGTTTATTCCGCTTTTACCGCAGTTGCCAACAATGCCAACAATTAGATATTAGTTATTTTCTTCTATAACATTATTTGTTTTTTTTATCGACTTCCATCTGCTGAAATTAATATATTCTTCTGCAGTGTTTTGAGCATTGATATTCCTCCTCCACCATAAGCACCTTGTCATGCAGGAACTTTGGTTTGACAAGTGCTTACTCAACAAAACGCCTTCAGGCCTTTTTTCGGTCATATCGACTAAACACACGCGCACATGCACACACACACACACACACACACACACACACACACACAACTGGTAGTTAATGTACAACCTGTGCAGCAGGTCTGCCTAACTGAACACGGAGTCTGCTTTGATCCGGTCGCTGTTGTAAAAAAAGAAAACATAAAAAAACAAAACACAGAATGCTGGGCCTCGCTCTAGTGATCAGGGCCAGGGAAGGTTATCAGTGGGCACACATACACAAACACACACACACACACACACACAAACTCTCACGCCCCACACACACACACACACACACACACAGGATGGTGATAAATTGTGCACTTAGGTGGGCGGAGTGGCGCGTCCCTTATCTGTCTCGGAGCAGCCAAACACGCGGCTGGCTGTCAGTGACCCAGGGCCAGGCCAGGTAAACAGACCCGCTAGCTGATAACAGCCATGAGGTACTGAGGTACCGCTGGAGGGAGGGGAGTAGGAGGAGGGGTACATGAAGTTCCAGAGCAGTGGGCTGACCCAAAGGTGGGCCGCTCCCGGGCGGCCACAGATAACTGCGATGGAAGCAGTAGCTCAGTCGTTTTCTCACTTAGCTTCCCACGTTATATACTTACACTGACGTTATGACGCATCTTAAATGAAGTTACAATGGAATTGGGCCTCTTTCTTTGGCATGTATAGCATCATAGAGTGGAGCAAGTGGCAGCCCTGTTTCTTCCTGTCTATCTTCTCTGCTGTTATCCCTCTCTCCATCAGTATACATTCCTGTGATGCCACAGGTGAGTTCCTCCCAGGTGAGTGGCGCTGGCTAATCTCCCCAGACCAGTGCCACTGAAGGAGAAAAAAAATCCTAGCCCTCAGCAGACACTTTAAACACACCTCTCTGGCATATCTGTGTCTGAACTGTCCACGATGTCATCAGGTCCTCCTCCTCTGTGGATAAGGAGCCGACAGAGTGCTATTTAGCACGGGCCCTGGAATCTGCTTTGGTCTGGGCTGACGTGTGTGTGTGTCTCTCTCTCTGATGATACTGTGTTCAGATATTTCTGGGAGTGTCTCCCCACCTTAAGGTGTTGGCTCACCCACATGTACTTTTGTTTTAAGATGTTGACACAAATACAGTGGAATGCAACACAATGACAGCAAGGCACAACAACACAGCGCCATGACACCGGACAACAAGTATATTAATAATGTTTCTCTTCCACGTCGACTGTAATCAACCAGGGCAAGGGTCAGGCAATGAAACAAGTCACCCCCCCTCCCCCCCAGCCCTCTTTACTCCTATAAAGCGAAGAAGGCTGTCTGGTGAGCAGAATATACCCCGCACTAAGCTACACTACTGAGGGGCCATTGCATTTAGTCTAACCTGGCAACACATAAACAAAACAGCCCTCAGGTACATAGCCTTCCATCTGACCAATAGCTGGCTGCTGGCCTCCAAACCGGATTTTTCTCTTTCAACTTTCATCCAAACCCAACTGACCTTTTTTTTCCTTTTCATTCTCTCTCGGTCACTGTCTCTTTTTCTTTCATTCTCACCCCTCCAACTATCTTATCAATCAGCACTATCACTTTCTTATTTGGCTTTCTCTATACCCTTCCTGTCCATTTTTCTCTCTCTCTCTCTCTCACTCTCGCTCCCTCTCTCCCTCTCCCTCTAAGCCTATCTTGGTCTGGTCTCCTACATGTCTGACAGGCTCATTGAGATGCTATCTAAACTATTTGTTCCCAGAGAGACAGTCAACGTTTGAGGTAGTCTGTGCTCAAAGAAAGGCTGTGTGTGTGTCTCTTCGGTTTTTTTTCTGCTTCTTTCAACTCCTCAGCAACGTCTCCATAGAGGCTTTTTTGGGTAATCCCCAGGCCTAAACTATGCTCCACCTTGGTTCATCTCAGATGTCCTTATATATTGTGGATGAATATTCTATCTTGACATTTATTTTAGCCTCTCAAGATAAGTTTCTAATTTGGTTATATATTTGCAGTATTCAATTTGCCTTTTTAATTTCTTCTATTGTCACGTTTGCGTGTGTGTGACGTGATCTGTCCACATAGAGTGACAGTGCTACTCACAAAAGGAGATAATGTCGTTTGTTGTGTCTTCACAACTGAGGCACATGACCAACTGTCAGTCTAGCCATATGTCTTGCAGCCATTTTCTGACAGTCTGACGTTTTTTTTCCCCACACATCCTTTTGACGGGCTCTTTTCCTACTCCTATTGGGCCTCTTGTACTCCCACTGGGTCAGAGTTGATTGTACATGAATATCATCCTAGTTATTACTGCTTGTTTGCAGGGGTCAGGAGTCAATGGATAGGATGACAATTTCTATACTTGATGATACTTCAAGTTGATACTTTGTTGTTGTTATTTTTAACACTGTTTGGGTCAACATAATATCGGGAATGGATTATGAAGTTTAAGTCATTGGGAATGGATTATGAAGTTGAACTTGTTGAATTGTAAATGGCTGCCATTGTCAATTTATTTAACGGCGGTGGCCACTCACATGTACCCATTCACACACCAACTGCATTATGCAAGGCAACACCCAGCTTGTTTGGGGGGGGTGGGCAAAAAAGGTTATGGTGTTTTGCTTGGGGAGGTCTTGACCATGGGGAGCCCAGGAACCAATATTTACCTGCTCTCCAAGGCATCTTGGAACACACCTTGGAATCAAAAGTAGGCTTACAAGAATGACAGTGTACAATATAAAGTATACATTTGCACCGGCAACTAAACTCAGACAAAATTGTTAAGTCGCTGGCGTATCTGCCCGACATTGAGCTCCAGGCTGCGGGCGAGACAATCACATTTGTGTAGTTCAAATAGCGTTTTTCAGTTGAGCAGGGCTAGGTGTGCCGTTATGTTGATTTTATCACGTTCTAAATGTCTAGTTGACCAATCAGATTGCTCAGTATGGTATGGTTGAGGCTTACCGACCCTGGTCTTCTGTCCCCCAGGTCCAGGACATGTGCTTCAGCCAGGACAGCCGCTGGGTGGCCGTCAGCACCCTGCGCGGCACCACCCACGTCTTCCCCCTCAACCCGTACGGCGGTGCCCCGTGCGCCCGCACTCACATGTCCCCACGCGTCGTCAACCGCATGTCCCGATTCCAGAAGAGCGCCGGTCTCGAGGAGATCGAGCAGGAGCTCAACCGGAACGCGGCCACCGGAGGAGCTGGAGGGGTGGGTGGAGGTGGCAGTGGCGGCGGCGGCAGCGGTGGAGGAGGAGGAGGAGGATGTGTCCTGGGAAGTGGCGGGGTCATGGGTGGACGCTGCAGCCCCATACCCGGCCTCTCCAGCAGTCCGTCGGGCTCCCCGCTACACGGTAAGCACATGGAACAACAACAAGTGCCTGTGTCATTATTCTGACTTGTTCCTGAAATTCCATTTTTAACAATTACAGGTGCTGTAGGTAAGATTTAAGAGCTATAATTTGACTGTACTCTGTTAGAAGTCATCCGCCAGGTATATATCATTTAATATTTGTTCTGGTTGACTGTCTGCCTCTGTATGAGACAATTTAGATTTCAGACCGCTCCCGGCTCATTTCTGACCAATCAGGCCAACTCTTCACGCATTGGTTCAGGGACTCCATCTTGCCTGTTAATCACATTTGTGCACACAGTGTTATCATCTCAACAGCAGAGAAATAGAGGGAGGGAGCAGAGAGTTATTTTGGGTTGTTCTGTTAAAAATCTTGCTCTCTTCCGCTCTTTTCCACTCTCTCTCTTTACACGTTATCTACAGCACCTTCGATGCTAGTTTAAATGTTATGTAGATCATTGGATTGATCGATTTTAATTTGGTGAGACATTCTCATATCATTTAATAATCCTTACTAAACTTTAGCGTATTATTGCTTCTACAGAACATTGTGGGAAAATGTATTCTTTATACATTTGCATGAGAGCAATGGATGGGTGGTTGTTATTGTTTCTGTTTGCACTCAAGATAGACCTGCTGTTACACATCAAAGAATATGTCATGTCTTGAAGTGAACAGTGTTTATATGTGTAAGCAAACATCTTCCGGGGGGTGGAAGATACTCCAGCTCAGAGATAAACATGTCAGGGGGGGGGGGGGGGGGGGGGGGGGGATTGCGGATGAGACCATAAAAAGGTGTGATAGAAACAAGCAGACTACAGCAAAGATCTAAAGCCTTGGAGTCAAAGGGAAATTGTATACCGATATATATATATATATATATATATATATATATATATATATATATATATATATGTATATATGTATATATATATATATATATATATATATATATATATATATATGTATATAATTTGCTTATATTGTCTTTTAACAGTAACTGTAATGTATAAGCCTGGTTCCTGGTATGTCCAAAGCCTATAGAGCACTTCCATCCTAATTTGACGTTTGCGAGATTAGTCTTTTGTTTTTAGAAAATGTACTTTGTTTGAAGCTTGCCCCACTGTAGGAGTGGGATCCGCGTAGTGTCAGAACGATCTGACAACTGTTAACTAACGTTAATGGATAAATAGCAGTAGTAGTAGTCGCAGTACGATTTGAAAAACCGTTAACCAGCTCAAATTGGACCTAGTGCAAGCAAACTCCCAAAAACACATCTCTCCTGTGAGCGACCACGTGAACCTGGAGACAACGCCCCCTCAGCAGTCCAGAACAGCCGACACATTTCGCTAGGCCTGTGGGGTACTGTAAGTAGCATCCGTGTGATGGGCAATGTATCATGATATGAATAGCGAATTTTACACAATATATCACCCTGTGTGTGTGTGTGTGTGTGTGTGTGTGTGTGTGTGTGTGTGTGTGTGTGTGTGTGTGTGTGTGTGTGTGTGTGTGTGTGTGTGTGTGTGTGTGTGTGTGTGTGTGTGCGTGCGTGTGCATGTTTGTGTGCGCGCGTGTGTGTTTGCAAACGCACGCCATGTGAAGATCTTGTCCTCTAGGACTCTGACCTGCATGTCCCAGCCTTGGGTCCCATGTTTGTCAAACACCATGACTGGCTGCTGACACTGTCTGTGTGCCCTCTTTGCACTACTGGACACCAGTAGACACACACACACATACATATACACACACAAACACACACACACACACACACACATAGATACACACACACTCACACATACTTTCTCTCTCACCGCCACATCAAAGAGGTTCCAGAGAGTATTCAAACAAATATGTGCCAGAAGATCTGTGTAAGCTGTGTCTTGACTTGGCATTCGCTGCACGTCCTCACCACTCACTCTGAACACACACACACACACACACACACATGCATGCTGTGTGTTATAAGGTGCACACAACACTAGGGTCAGGGACGAGTCATGTTATCGTCAGTTCTCTCTCCCTCTCTTCCTCCCTCCTCCCTCTCTTCCTTTTCTTTTCTACTCAACTCCCCCAAATTTGCTGTGGCGCCCTGGCTTCCTCTCTGCCCTTCCTGCCTTCCCTGGTGGAGACCCAGACCCCTTGCCTAACACCCCCACCACCACCACACACACACAAACACCTGGGATGTTTAAACATACACACTCACACGCTGTTGGAATAGTCCATTATCTATCCAGCGGTTGTGGGGGTGCTGGTGGTGCTAGTGGTGCTAGTGGTGGTGGTGGTGGTGGTGGTGGTGGTAGGGGGGGTCGTCTGTGTTTGGTCAGCGGGCGATCGGCTGCCACGAGAGCAGAGAATGAGAATCTGAGCGAGGAGGGAGGAGGGGATTACATCAAAGGCCGCCAGTCACAAGGTGAAAGTGTGTGTGTCTGAGCTAATGTGGCGCAATAGAGAGAGAGAGAGAGAGAGAGAGAGAGAGAGAAAAAAGCAGCGAACAACGGATGGAGAGAAAGGAGTGGAGGGAGGGAGAGAGAGGGAGAGCAAAGAGTAAGATAAGTTGGCAGTAGCAGCGTTGAAAGCCGGGGTCTCGCAGAGCGTGATCGTAAATCACACTTTGGTTTCAAAGGGGGGCATTAGGGCCACCTGTCAACAATTAGTCCTTGCTGCGATCTCTTTTCTTGCTCTGCGTGTATGTGATTGTGTTTTTCTTTGTGTGTGTGTGTGTGTGTGTGTGTGTGTGTGTGTCTCTGCCTGCGTGTATGTGTGTGTTTGTGTGTGTCTCTGCGTGTGTGTGTGTGTGCGTGTGTGCGTGTGTGTCTTTAGTGTGTGTGCTCATTCCATGGAAAAGAGAAAGAAGACAAGCCATAGGAGTGACACTTGAGGGGTAAAAGTGAAGAACAGGGAATCGCCTGCAGAATACAATGAAAAATGGGTGCCACCATTTGGCCCTTTTACATCTCCATCTCAAGATATTCCCTAAACTGTGTCTTTGCAGCGCATCCGGCGCGATCCACAGGAAATTGACGACAGGCTCTTGTGCTCCTTTTATCAAGGTGTTAATGCATACCACATGGATGCTTGTTCGAGAGAGAGAGAGAGAGAGAGAGACCCCCTTGCGGTGTGAGGTGAGAAGCAATCCTAATGGCTCAGAAAAGGGGTGGCAGGCCAAGTTGCAAGACGTTGGATCCTGTTTACGCGTATAGCCGCCACCGCCAGCACTGATGATTGTCCGTGTCATCGGACAGGTCAAGTGTAACAATGTGGCTATAGATTGGTGGCCTTGTTTTTATTTATTTTTTGCTCAGCTGGGTGTGAATTGTTTGGAAGGTATAGGCCACCTCGCCACAACAGCTGTCCACTGATTGTGAAGAAGGACGGCACTTTTTTTTTTTTTTTTTTCTTTCAGGGGGGCGGCGGGGTTGAGGAAACGGTGGAAAAGTACACATCCTCCTCAGAGCAGCCAGCCTGACCTCCAGGCAGACACCTAAATATAGAAGCTACAATTGGCTTTCTTCTCAATGTGTATATGTGGAGCAGCTATTTACATCCCAACACATTCATTCTCCCTTGTTTTTGGTAGAGGTAGCTTGGTTGTTTTTTTGACAGCTTGGTGTTCTGTGTGATGGAAGTCATTTGAGGTGATGAACTGTAATTTTCACTTGAGCTGGCCGGCACCAGAAGAGGGTTTTTGTGGCTGTGGCCTTTCAAGGGTGAATCATAAATGTGCTCTCTAACCTAGGGATTAGTGATTTATCATGTGTCCTTGCATCTCTTTTGCTATGTTGGTATGTTTTTAATACCAGTAATATTATTGTTTTATGATGATGATGATGATGATGATGATGATGATTGAATTCGATAATAAAGATAAACTATGGCCTAAAACACTTTGACATCACTAAGATATGTCTATTGGTGATGTACAATGCACCCCAGGACCTAGTTTACCGTTTTGAGTAGTATTTCACCTGCCGCTGCTAAGTTTCTGTAGATGCTACTACGTCACACAGAGACATTCCTGCAGTAGTAGATATTACCTTAATTTCCTATGTGACAACAATTCGGGTTCTCTCAGAATCACTGTATATTACATTTTTGCAATGTTCCTATGGCAAAAAATCAGTAATGTAGTAGGAGACACACATTTTTGCTGTGCTAGCTGCCTCGTAAATCCACAATGCACTTTGGTTTGTGGGCTTGGGGCGTGGCCATGATCTCTGTACAGCTGCCGAGGTATGGCCTCGTTTGTAGAGAAGGCAGTCTAGTCGTCACTGTTCTCGCAGTGGGGAGCCCAGATATGGCCGAAGTATCTAGGTTTCGTCATGTGGTCCCAGATCAGTCTGGCAGCGATTCATTGGATATCCCTTTTTTTCTTTGAGCATTTACATTAACCATATATTATTACCGTAGATCAGTCAGTCACCGGCATATTGTATTATTGGTAAAAAACAAAATTGTTGTTAGCGGTCAAGAAAATAATTCGCTAGCTATACTGTTTTACTTTCAGGTGCTATTTCAGTAAAGTCAAGTGTCGGTAAACTTGCTAGCCTCAGCGATAGCGGCATACCAAAATGATGGCTACGGCTCTGTGAAAGGTTTGTTTTTTCGGTTTGGGACTTGGGGTTTTTCCCCAAGACCGAGGGCTACACAATTGAAATCCAGCACTAAAAAAAAGTAATTAAGTGTCATAGAATGCACCACTGGCTAAGCTAAAAGAAATGTAATCGCCCGTGTGGCATATTATATCATAGCATACAGCCAAATATCTATGGCTGGTCTATATGGCTAGCTTTCACAATTAATAATAAAGCCTGTTATACATATTGATGTAATACATTTGATTCATTTATTCAATTTACAATTTACACTTAGAATGTTGCCTCCTGATGTTGAGAGGGGTGTAGCTAAAGTAATTCTGGGTAACGTAAGAAAATAGCACACTGCAGCAACAATATTAAACATATCACAGCATATATAAAATAAACCCTGGAATGAATAGTAAATTGATGTTAGAAGTTTTATAACGTCAAAGTGTTAGCCTGTATTATTCCTTTAGGTATTACAACAGTGTCATGAAAGCCTGACGATCAAAATGTTAAAAAAAAATGTACATTGTGACTCAAAATAATCTGAATTTAACCATTCAATTGAAATAAGTAGACATGGAAAAGTAAAAAATAGAAAAATAGATGTGAAGTGCCAACAAGTGCACAAATCTTTGAATATTCATATAGTCTATTCATGACCTGGGACCTCAACTCAAACTCAACTCAGTATACAGCTCTCTCTCTCTCTCTCTCTCTCTCTCTCTCTCTCTCTCTCTCTCTCTCTCTCTCTATATATATATATATATGAACATTGTTTGTTTAACACTTTGCAGCACCAGCTACAACATATGCCTATTATTTTTTTACATTTTGGGATGCAACATTTTGAATAAGGCCTCAGGAATAAGTTGTTGTGGACAATGAGCCGGCTGGTGTTCCAGCTTAAACAGGCGGGAAAATGACTGTTTGTTCATCTGTGAATGGTGTGTTTTTCATTGCATATTTATGTATTTGGTTGTTGCTTTTTTTTAATCTGTAGCAAGATGGCGTGGGTGTAAGTTTGCATGTCTGCTTGCAGGCTATCTTCCGGTTATTCACTCCCTAACCATGAAACATCAACATAGGGCTATTAGTGCAACAGATTTCTTTCTTCACATGGCCAAAGCCCCGGTGGTCCGAACATTGGAGACCATCTGAGGAGGGGGTGGGGGGGCTGACGCGTGTTCACAGTATCGGCGTCGGAGCCAGAGAAAAACAAGGTGTGACAGGAAACTGTTAATCCAGTGCTGATAAAAGGCACACTTCCTCTTCACTATTAACCAAGCGTCGGAGCGCCTATTTAGGCTTTAGCTTTTGGACCTTTTTTATCTCACATCCTTCCCCCCGCGCTCCCGACTGTCCCGACTCAGTCATCATCGCTCACTGGAGGGAACACACCAACACATTTGGGACATCCGTCAACAAAGTGAATCCCATGTATTCAATTGTATCCTTAAATTTCATCAGTTGCCACGCATACACTTGTGACAGTAGTGACTGGTTACAGTTGTTTGTTGGCTTTTAGCAGGTTTAGTGCAGCAGAGTGTACAGTTGGTAGAATAGGAGCTATACCACATACGTGCACACATGCAGGCACACATGCATGGTCACATCCCATTTCCCAGCCTGTTAACTTACACTGTAAGTCACACCATGTTTCACCTTTGTTCATTTCAGTTTTTGTCAAAGTGCTGCTAACCGTGGAAATGCTGAATATGACATTGAAAACAATAAAATACACAGACATTTATTTAGTGATGTATTATTTTCCTTTTTTCTCTCTTTGAAATACAAGTAATCCTTTTGTAAATGACTGGGAAGCGGTATATATTGTGAAACATTGTGTGTTACTGGTTATGTCCTCGGTGTGGCACTAGTGGTCAGGATTCTTAGCAGGTAGGAAGGGGGAAGGGGGGGGGGGGGGATCAGTGCACGGCTACATACAGTCAGCTAGCCAGACCTTATTGAGAGAGAGAGAGAGAGAGAGAGAGAGAGAGAGAGAGAGAGAGAGAGAGAGAGAGAGAGAGAGAGAGAGAGAGAGAGAGAGAGAGAGAGAGAGAGAGAGAGAGAGAGAGAGAGAGAGAGAGAGAGAGATGCTTGAATTATGCTGTGAGGCTTTTGCCTCGATGCAAATCTAACACAGAGTAGGAGGGGGAGAGGGAGATCTGGGTAATTCTTCCAGCATTTTTATGAATGGTCACTTCCTCATGCTAAAATACATTACATCTGTCTAGGGAGTCTGGGTTTTTGGAAGAATTTGTCTGAGGCACAAATGTTTCAATGTGGATAGAAATGTGTCAATTTGCATTAAGGAATATTATCTTTTTTTTTATTGCTTTAATGACAGTCCCAATTGCTTTAATGACTACAACTCTATCATGTCAATATTTTGGCATTGGCTTAAATAATAAGCCTAAATAATAATCTCGCAAAACCCTAAAAAGTAATGGTTAAACTAGTTTGGGAAATGCTTAATTGGATTGAATGCATTTCACCATTTGTGAAAGAAAGAATACATATATTGTAAATATAATTATTACCGTTTTATACATACTATAGCATTTGGTAATGGTAACTTGATGACAATAAAATGAAAGGGTCTAAGTTATGTTTTAAACTGAACGCTGTTCATGAAATGAAACCTAGTGGACACATTTGCACCATACATAAAAAGCTGTCAAGCTATGAAATAAGTAAATGTTATATTCATATGTATTAACATTTGTACTTTTTTTTAATTTGTATTTGAAAATAGTTTATTTTACAACTGTTTAGCTTCCTGTACAATTATAGGATAGGGTTTGGCTGCTAGCATATTCCATTTACCTGTTGTGTTGTCCATGAAGAAACCTATAAAAAGCTACTTGTACAGGCAGAAGATGAAGGCTCCATCCACTCTGTCTCCTCTCCTTCCCTGTGGTCGCCAGCCAAGCCAGAGCCCGTTGCTCGGCCTAAGTCAATAAACGGAAAGTGTGGCCAACAAAAGACCACACTACAGTCAAACAAGCTGTTTATCCTTGAAAATTAGCCTTCCCCTGTACTTTTAGAGGCGTTTTAAGGAAACCAAAAATCTACACGATGTAAAAGACTACGGGTCTTGGCCAGCTTCTGCCAGAGTTATCTTTTTTTCTTCTTCATTTTTTTAATATCTCAATCTCTGCAACCACTAAACCCTCTTATCACCAGGGACGCTCGCCACTGCACTCATCACTATTTGATTTGCAAAATTGTAAGGTAGAGATAAAGGAATAAAACCGGTTTGTTTTTGGTGCATTGAGCAGCACTTGTGGCTTTAAGCTTGTTACCATGTGATCTACAATAAAACGCACATGCTTTCAAGTCCTTCAAGGCGATTCTGTCAAGTTAATATTGGTGCCATTATTTTCCCACACTAATTTTTGCATTTCTTTTTCTGGTTCATCTCAGAATTTTATATAAAATAAAACTACTTAATTAAATATACTATTGTTCCATTGACAGCATTGTACAATTAAAGCGTATCGACCAACAATGTTGGTCTGTAATATCTATGACATGATAATACTATGAATAATATGATATATGTATTTAGGAATCTTAGACCCAGATAATTGTTCTCTTTTATTGTACCACAATCCATCATCTACAAACATCCACTTAATACATAATACTCCTGTTGCAATGCAATATTTATAGGCACATTTATATGATGTTAGTCCAAATCATAAAACATGAACAAGACTAAGAATAACAACAACCACAATATCCTCTTACAAAACTAATTTACTTTGCTTGTAAACAACTTCATACTTTTCTTCCTGTTAATATTTTAATTAATATTAGTTGAACTGTGTGGGATTGTCATCGATTAAGTTATGAGGCAAATACAAATTAATCTATTTTTAAATTGTGATAGGGATTTTTACTTAATTTTAGTTATGTCAATACAATTTTGAATTTGACAGCCCGATGACCTATTTTAATATAACTGCCTCCTTGATTGAAATGTAAATTGTGTATAGATAGCGTAAAATAAAGGGCCAAATCAAATATATATTTTTGTTGATGAGGCTTAGAGATAAGTACAGACCTCCGCTAATGTACCTTGAATCTGACAAAGTATCATCCTCAAGCCTAAAATAGTTGTAGGTTGAGACAAAATCCTAAGGATATCATTTTCTTTATCTCTCTCTGTGCACTTGCTCTCTCTACATATCTCTCTCTCTCTCTCTCTCTCTCTCTCTCTCTCTCTCTCTCTCTCTCTCTCTCTCTCTCTCTCTCTCTCTTATTCTCCATCTCTCGATGGCTCAGTCTCATTCATTATCCATGCTTTACTCTCTCCTTCCACCAGCAGTTTTCAAAAGCAGACGGCTGGTGGAACGAACACAAAACTAAAGAGTAGTTTGCTGCTGTTTGTGTGTGTGTGTGTGTGTGTGTGTGTGTGTGTGTGTGTGTGTGTGTGCTCACAACCTACCGTTTCCTCAGCCTTGAGTGTGTGTTTGTATGAGAAAGACAATAACAATACATACACCATTTTTGTATTAAATTAGTCCTGTATTTACTCATCTATTGCTTCTACTCACATACCATTTTTTTAAATTATTATTATTGTTATTATTATTATACCTATTTATTTATTTCTATATTCAATTATTTGTGATTTGTAATTAATATCTCGCTTCTTCACCTGATTTGGTCATTGTGATTTGGTTGTTCTTTCTGCTTACGGCCGGCTCGTGGTTCTGCTACACCAGGATATTTAGAGTGCATAGGCAATGATGGATTTAACTTGCTGCTTCTGCCTTGTTCTACATTAGCAGACTACTGGCTGCTTTCTTCTTGGTCCAATCCAGCCTGAGTTAGCATGCAATTGTACTGCCGTCTTATTACTTATTACATAGGTTAATTTCTCGTTTTGGAAATGCAAAAAAAGCCCATGAGAACAAACAATGTGATATAACGGCCACATTTCCACAGAAATGATGGAACAGCCTCATACAACGTACAACCAAAAAATGTTGTCTAAAGCTAATAAAAGGGGCACAATTGACTGCAGTTTAAGTGGAATAAGTATAACTTGCACGTGAATGTTATATATGGGTAAAAGTGAATGGCAAGTGTACCTGCACATGGAAATGCAATATTGTTGGACACAATGCACAATGCTTCACAAGCTGTTTTGAAGATGTTTGGTGAGAGACTAACTCCAAACAGATTGAATTGTGGTGGATGGTGAAGTGTCTTCAGGAGTCTGTTAGGTACTAGACTGAACCAGAAGAATCTCTATGGTTGACCACATTTTTAGACAACAACCAATTAGCATTATCAAATATGCTTTGTGCTGAAGGAAATATTGTCTATATTTACTTTAGTAATAGTAGAAGAATTATTAAAATGATATGGACACATTACGTGTACATTATGTCCATACATTCATACAAATATCAATACAAATGAATGAATACAGAAATTGAAAAAATAAACAATACGTGTGTGTGCATGTGTGCGTGTGTGTGTATGTGTGTGTCATAACTGAAACCCTCCCACAAAACATCCAATTGTTGGCTTCTACACCCTGGATTACTAGCTTCTTGACCTACATCGTTAGCTGCCCACACACACACACACACATATGGTTAGAATATGGTGTCATCTGATCCAGTACTAGAACTGTCTGCCCATTCCACCCGTGGATCGACTCACTCCCGTCTGATGAAGCAGTGTAAATAATAACATGCTGTAAACTTGAAGATCTAATTTCCTTGCCTCGTGCGCACATGCTTTTATGCTTGCTGGCCAATGCACATATTGGCCCAGCTTGTTGTTTCCTCTGCACACTCAAGTGTATGTTTTAGTTTGATTACTTGTTATCATATTCAATTATGACATCTCCACCTGGGACGTTCATGAGGCCGACATATAGAATGTGATTTTAATCCACTTTTAAGTCACATATTCTGTACATTGGTATAGGAGCAGAATAATGCTATGGTTAGGTTCTGGGTTCGAACCCAATGTCCACAGATGTCCCTGTGCGAGATTCCTAATAATGTGAATAAAAGGCATATGCTAAATTACTCAATATTAATATACGCACCAAACCTGAGGTGCCAACATGCTGGAGCCCACTTTGAATGAACTTCTCAACCCCCCTTCCCCCATCCATCATAAACCTCACCAAAAAACACAACACATCCCTATATGTTTTGCACCATTCCACCGCCATGTTTGTACCTCTTGTCTCTTCCCAGCCTGCCTTCTCTCATGTTCACCTCACCCTGCCCCTCCTGAGCGCCTCCTCCCCTGTCAGCCGGACACCCCACCTCCTCTATACCCTCGAGCCAAATTCAAATCGGGACGCCGTGTCGCACTCGCACTCGTCAATGGGACAGGGTGTGGGACTGTCCTTTTCCTTGCCTCGACTCTTCCGTTGAGCACGGCTGCTTATATTGGATGCAAATCAGGGATTAAACGAGCTGAGGGAAACATGAGAGGGGCCGAAGCGTTGGGAGGCGAGAGAGAGAAGACAGTAGGCGGCGGCGGCAGCCGGGTAGAGAGCGAGAGAAGTGAGAAGTGGATGCAAATGCTGTTGAGACAAGAGGACAAGTGGTGGACAGTGATCGACATGGGGGACTCGGAGAAAGTTTGGTCAGCTGATGGGAGATAGACGGGGCTGGTGGCGGGGGGGGGGGGGGGGGGGGGGGCGCTTTGGGTGACCTTTTGGCAGGACAAGAGTTTTTTTCTCATTACGACGACGGGGGCTGGGGATTTGCATTGATGGATCTTCTTTCCATGGGACTGTCATGTATCAGTGCTCAGGCACATCACACACCCCGGTCATTAATCAAATCACGGCCTCTCGTCTCCCAGGCTCGCCGCAGCGGGACGATCCGTCTGCCAGACGGTCCGTTCTTCTCATCTTTCTCCCTCGCTCTACCTCTCTATCTCTATCTCTACCTCTCTCTACCTCTCTGTCTATCTCTATCTCTCTCCCCATCTCTCTCTCCATCTCTCTCTCTATCTCTCTCTCTATCTTTCTCTCTACTTCGATAAAGCTTTCACTTTGATCTTTTATTCTCTATCACACTCCAAGATCCCCTTCATCCTCAATCTTTTGATTGGCCTTTTTTCGGATGTACTCGCCCTCCTTCCTCCCGCCTGTATCTGCTGTTGTCTATGTGTCTGTCTGTGTGTCCTCTTCCTGACACCAGCCAGACAACCCAGACACTGTGTTGTGTTTATGTATCGTCTTCTGTCGGTGCGTGTCCCTTTCCCGACACGCTTGCGTCAGAACTAGCCGGCACCTCACCCCAAACCTTGTGCCCCCCCCCCCCCCCCCCCCCCCCACACACACACACACACACACACACACACACACGCACACATTTTGATTGACACAAGGGCCAAGTCAACACTGATGGTGTCCTCCTCTTCCAACCTTCTTCCCCAGTCAAACAACACCTGTTCCTTCGTCATGCTGCAGCCTGGGGAGCTGGTGGTGGTGGTGGGATTGTACTAGAGGTTAATAATGCAAAGACCTGAAGGACTGTGGTACCCGGCAGAGTGAAGTGTCCGTTTTGGAAGGGGATGCTAAACTCATTAACATTTTTTTCCTTCCCTCCTCTCTTTGGTCTGTGAAGCACCATTATGGCTTTTCAGGCTGCTTCCTGTACAGTTTTTTTTTTTTCCGACGTTGGGCCCTACAAACAAAAGGTGCCCAGCCTTGGGGGTGTACCTCTTTTGAAATGTGAAGGACCCTCAAACGCTGCACAGCAGAGGGGCCCACGTTAGTGTCTGGAGCTTAGGAGAGGAGGTAGAGAGAGAGAGAGAGGAGAGCCAAGAGAGGGAGAGAGACTTGTGTAATGGTCTCTTTTGCTCAATGGCTCCGCCATTGTGGTTCCACCAAAGACTTCTAAATGCTGCCCCCGCCATCCCCATCCTGCCGCCCTGCACGCACAAACATTTCTTTTGGAGGGCACAAAGCAGGGGCCTCGGGAGGACTAATACAACTGGGCTGCAGGTTAATGATCTAAAAGACTAGGAGCCCAGAACACTCAGCTAGGCCTGATTGCAGCCACCGTATAATGACATGACACTCTTCTCCTGCTCTCATGTCGTATCCTAGGTCTGCCTTGTTTTCTCTGTCCTTTAGTTTGGTTTCATCTAGTATTTATGTTTTAATGTCCCTGACTGTCTGAATGTACCAATAGGAACAATAAGGGGAAGAACAACATTGGGAGGTCACATTGTGTCACGCTCAAGAGATTCTGCTCCTTATTTCCTTTGAAACTACTTGATGTTTCTGGGGTCTCATAGTGGAGACAATGCAATGTACAGGTGTGGATGTATGTTTTACTATTTTTGTAATGCCTATTTCTCATACCCATTTATTGATTGCATCACAATGATGGTAATATGAATTCAAACATTCCCACATTTAATTTTTTTTTATATAAAAACTTTTTTTTTTTAAACTCTGATGGCCTTAAAATATTTGCAACAGTATTTACAATTGGAATTGTTCAGTATGTTAGAATACGCAATCAAAAACAATTCACAACAAGTTATTCCCTATTCTAAAATAAAGCTATTTGACAAAGACGCACAGACATCAAGTTTGGTCCTCACAGCTTGATACACACACGGATGCCTGGGATTAGCTTACCAAGAAAATGCCATGTATAAGCAACTTCTCATGCAATCATATGCCCTGTTGCGCCTTCCCCAGATCCAATCTGTCTTGTGAACTAAACTCTGACAGAGCTTGCAATCTGTTGGGCAACTAGATACACTACTAGCACAAGCGTAGATGATGCATAAATAAAGATGAAAAAACAAAACAAACTGCCCCCCCCCCCCCCCTAACAGTGAGTGAACCAACACAGGCCCTCACCAGTGTTTCCTTCAACACGCCAGTGTTGCTGTTGGAGGCCATTAGGTCTGCTGGGAGCCCTTTGACATGGCCTGATTATGTTTGGCTGTGCTTCCACCGGGATATGTGAGATGAGATATGTTGCTCTGGATTATCAGTGTGTGTGTGTGTGTGTGTGTGTGTGTGTGTGTGTAGGTGTGTGTGTGTGTGTGTGTGAAAGAGCGTGTGTTGTGTCGAGTCTGTGTGTATGGCCTGTGTTGATTGGCCTTGATTAACAGACTGCCGTGCACTAAAACCAGAGCTAGAGCCTTTGTAATGTAGCATCTTGAGCTTGTTACCTCCAATCAGTTCCAAAGAAGGCCTTGAACCTAGGGGGGGGGGGGGGGGGGGGGGGGGTGTGTGTGTGTGTGTGTGTGTGTGTGTGTGTGTGTGTGTGTGTGTGTGTGTGCGTGCGTGCGTGCGTGCGTGCGTGCGTGCGTGCGTGCGTGTGTGCACGTGCGTGTGTGCGTGCGTGCACATGCTTGCACGGGCTGTTGACTTTAGGTTGTTGAGACTGGATTTTTACAAAAAAACAAACAACCCTAAATCATAAAAATTGCACCTTTTTTAACCTTTTATCACCTTCAAATAAACACTGTATCTAAACTTTCTATTTGGAATCGTATAACACTTCCTTTAATGCTTTCTCGGCACAAATAATCAAACGTCCCAGTGTGCTTCTTACAATCCAACTTCTAATAACGCTGGCATCTGTTTATTACCCTGTTGCAGCCAAGCTCAGCAGCCAGGAGTCCTACAACAACTTCACCAACAACAACATGGGTAACCCTCGACTATCCCCGCTGCCCAGCCTGACGGTGGTGCTCCCCCTCGCCCAGATCAAACAGCCCATGACCCTGGGCACCATCACCAAACGCACCGGGTAAGTCCTCAGTTCCACACACATTATTGTATTTATTTATAGCTAGAAATCATTATACATTCTGTTCTGAAAGCCTAGTGCGAATGGTCTCAATCAATCAATAGGTTTTATTCCAATTTTGGAAAAGACACAGGTTTCTCTTGTTTTTCGATAACAGCAGAAAACTATTTTGATGCTGTTTCGGGGGTGTATTTAGCTTTATTGAGAATGCATGTGAAAGGGTTGATTGACATGTTTGAAGCGTCTCAAGTCCATGGACCCCTGCTACTGCTCCGCTAAGAAGCTGTTTAGTAGACTTCGAAAA
This sequence comes from Merluccius polli, assembly GCA_030340625.1. Classification (NCBI taxonomy): domain Eukaryota; kingdom Metazoa; phylum Chordata; class Actinopteri; order Gadiformes; family Merlucciidae; genus Merluccius; species Merluccius polli. Next base: position 191,963 of record JAOPHQ010002579.1, read on the forward strand.
CTGTGGCATGGCGTTTATTCTTAAGCTGATGCGTGTGCATCTCCTTTGTCTCAGCTAACCGCTCCTTTTGCATAAACTCTTGAAGCAACAACACGCACACACACACACACCATGTGACCTTGTTCAGAAAGGAGATTTGCGTGTCGGCAGTGCAGCGATTTTGTGAGAGAAAAAGAATTGCCAAGAAAAAGAGCATGTGAATGTTTTTACTGGTATAATGAGGTCGTACATGATGCACTCCAACCCACGTGATACCCAAGCTCCTCTAAGGCTGTGCGTGGCTTTCGGTTTATACAGCATGATCTTCATCACACATTTAAATGATGTCGTTTTAGGGCCACTATGGCGCATCATCAGTAGCAACAACTGCACTGGGATTTACATACAGGTGGCTTTAAAAATACGGGCAGATTTTAATAGTTTTCATTTAAATGTAATTTTCCTGCGTGGGTTTGAATGGGAAATGCCATAATGATCCCAGCAGGCTGCAGAGAGAGTTATTTACCTGTGATACTTGATAAGTGAGGTCTGAGTAGAACAACAGAGACCTGACACCAGGTGATCAACCTGTCTTGAAAATTGATGCGTTTTGCCTATATATAAATAACATGATCTTATGTATGGACGATTAACCAAACATAAACCCTACTGTGTACACACACACACACACACACACACACACACACACACACACACATATATATATATATATATATATATATATATATATATATATATATATATATATATATATATATATATATATATTGTGTATATTTGTATAGTATATAAATGTATATATAATATATATATTATAAGTATAGTGTGTATGTATATATATTGTATATTAAAACAAGTATATAATATGAGCAGCACATTAAAAGTGCTTGGTGGTCCTATCTCTCGGTACGTCTGTCTGTTTTTGTCCGTTTGTCCACTCCAGGGGAGGGCATCAGCATTAATTCATCAGGACATGCAGCTGTGCTGCCCGGTTTAACCCCCCCACCCCCCCCCCCCCCCCCCCCCCACACACACACACACACACACACACACACCAGACTCTCCGGCTTTGCGCGGCTGTAGTGGTAAAGAACACACGCACGCATACAATCATTGAGGAGGCAGGTTGGGCCCCCAGAGTGAGGGGTGATATCATATGCTTTCACGCTATACTTGCACAGGAGTACCCAGGCACCATCTGTCTGTCTGCACAGCCAGCCTGCCTGCCTGTGTGTGTGTGTGTGTGTGTGTGCGCACGCTTGTGTGTGTGCTTGCTCATGGGTGTGTGTGTGTGTGTGTGTGTGTGTGTGTGTGAGCATTGCTTGTGTGTGTGTGTATGGGCATCAAGCAGCTGTATTTACACCTGTATGAGCAGATCCCTGTTGGCAGGACAGCAGAGGAGGACACCAGCTGCTTAACCTACATTCTCATACCAGGCTGTCTATTACGGGCCCACTGTTTCATGATGATTCATATATGCATACACTTGCATCATTCAATGGCATTTGATATTTGATACATTTATCTATAAAAATGTATTTTAATTGTATTATTTCTTAAAATACTATAATAATAATATTTTTGTATTTTCCGTTTTCTTTAATTTAGCTGTTTATACAAATTAACAAACAATAATATATCGCTGAGGTGTGCTGTGGTGGTGTACAAAAAATCATGGTGGTTTTGTAAATTTTAGTCATACTGTCATATACCATATAATATATCATTAAACCTAAATTAATTCAGAACCTGCCCATGAAATATATCACATATAATGTGTAGGTTGGTGGTCTCTTAAAGTAAAAAAAAAAGTGGCTTGGCATTTGCTGCTAAACTCCTGTCAACCACCCACAGCATTTCCTCCTCCTGCTCCCCGTCCTGTCCAAGGGTAGGTCAGGGGAGGGGGGACCTTAGCCAGGCTTCTGTCAGCTACTGACAGTTCAGCAGAGGGGGTGTCAGGCAGTGCTTGAATCGGGCTGGTACTCACCGGTAAGGTGTACCGGCACTTTTGATTCTTGTCCACCTGTGTACTGTCACTTATTACTGCGCACTGCCACTTATTAATGGATCCAGGTACGCACGTTGTAGTTATTTTTTCATATAGTGGATAACTATTATTACGTGCCTGTGTGTTTTAGCAGACTTTGGCACCCGTAGTGCAACAGTAAAACCATCTCAAACACTCAAAAAAACTAGTGATATTCCAGCTTATTATATCATATCATATATAAAAACCTCTTTACCCCCAGACTGCAACATATTACTTACACAAATTGATGTACACACAAATTGATGTAGCTCACGCAGACAGGACGTCTGCGTGAGCTACATCAATTCTCTGTCCTGGTCACCAGTATTAGCTAATGCTAACGCTAAGAAAATGTCACCAAACTTAAAATCCACTGGAGCCATTGAACAGTGTGTGTGTAATTTGCAGATGAGAAAGCATAATTAATCATTAAAAACATTTGAAGTTTTTTTTTTTTTTTGAGTTAGAAATGTTTGTGTTGTTTTTTTTATATAGAGAGAAATATGTCTGGATATAATCAACAAGAAGTTTAACTGTACTGGTTGGTCATTTATCTAAGCAGCAAACCAGCCAAAAATAGCCCTTACTCATGAAAGCCGTGCAGATGCTGTTTTAAAGTACTGAATTATTCCAATTCAAGCACTGGTTTCAGGATGACCTCTGACCCCACTGTGGTCTCCCTACATTTCATTTCCTGTCCGGCCACATTTGACCAAAAGTTTGGAATTGTGTGGTCACCATCAAAAGAGGTTTTTCACAAGGTGGCAAGACAATGTCAAAATTGTGACAGAATTGTGACTCAAGTCATCTAAGAATGGTTCACACTCCCAAACACACACAAAGAAACATTCATACTTCACCAGTAGGGGTGTCACGATTCTCCAAATCCACGATTCGATTTGAATTTCGATTTTAAGGTCACGATTCGATTTGATTTTCGCTTCAAAAAAACGATTAAAAGGCAATTAAAAAATATATATATATTTGTTTTTTTTAATGCTGTGTTTGTGAGGCTGTCATCTAGTGGCACTTCTTTTCATTTTGTGTTTAAAAAAAATCAGTACTGATGGCTATGCCATTGTTAGACTATCGAGTCTTGATTGGTAAAGATCAACAGATCATTGGTTTTATGCCCTGACAACTTCAAATTCTTGAAGGAAGGCTACATGGTATGTGTGATACAACCACTATATTTCTTTAGGAATGTACCGCACTAAGGCCATATGGTACATTTTTTATAATTTATTTAAAATATAACAAAAACATTATATTATTTCATCAAATTGGTGAAATAAAATAACTGTTTAACACAAAAACACTAAGAGCCACTAGATGACAGTCCCACAAACAGCTTGAAAGAAAAAAAAAAGATTCTGTCGATCTTACTTTTGATTTCGATCATCGAAATTGTCGATCATCGAATTGTCATTTTGATCGATTTCGACTTTAAAATCGAAATCGTGACACCACTATACACCAGACATGGATATGATAAACAGTAAGGAAGCACATGAAATAAAAACAATCACGACTCTTCTCAAAATCCCACTAATAACATTTCTCCATCAAATGCTGATTGAGATTACACACAAAAGCAGCTAAACAAGAGAGGGAATGAGCAAGCCCCCCACGGCCTGCCACAGATGGGCCAACAGATTACTGTAATACATGAGGAGTGGCCCAGCTCCTATAGCTAACCCATTGTCTCATAGAGCCTTAATGAAAATGCCCATTAAAAAGGGGCGGTTAGGAACACTATAGGCAGGTTGTAGCTCCAGCCGGCTTTTCAGTGACATACTGTAGCCTCCGCGGCCTCGATCCCCGCTCAAACTTGTCGCACGCGCTGCGTAGTGCTAAACCATTTGCACAAATCACCCACTAACTCCCTCTCCTCTCCCGCTTCTAATGGCCCCGGCGGAGCGGCTATTTGGGCCGAGTGGTTAAGAGATGGATGTGTGAGCCATTATTCTGCCGGAGTGGGGTCGTTGCCCTCCGAGGTTGATTGGTGATTTGCTGCTCTTTCTCGCAATCTTGCTCTATTCTGTTTCTGTGTCCTGCTTGGAGCTGTTTTCAACGCACGTTGACTTTGGTCCTCTTTGTTTTGGATGGGCAATATTGTGCAACATGAATGCATGAATGTGGATGGTTAAGAAATATTGCTTTGCTTTACTTGCACTCGTGCTCCACAAATGATTCGATTATTTTATTTTTTGTTGCTCATGTTCGCATTTTACACAGCAGTTAGTTTGAAGTATTTTTAAATAGCTTGCTTTATAATTTTACATTCAGAATCAATAATAATACAAGTACATTTTATTTGTATAGCCCTTAATCACAGTTACAGTCTCCAAGGGCTTTACAGGCCGTATATTTTTGACACCCCCTTACCGTAGCCCCCCAAAGAGCAAGAAAAAAAACTCCCGTAATTATCAAGGAAGAAACCTTGAGGAGGAAAGCAGAGTGGGGGATCCCTCCTTCCAGGAATTCTGGATATCAATAAATCAAATAGATTTGCCATGTGATTACAGTACTTTATATTTATTCATTCATATATTTATTTATTAAATTGAACTGTAGACAGACCACCCTTATTCGTTTTCATCCCATGTGTGAGGACACCACCACCCCACATTCCTCACATTCTCGTCCTTCTCTCTAATTCTAATTGGTCTGTCAGTGACATCAATCCATATCCTTAGATGGAGAAAAATATTGTAGAAAACACACTCCCCCCCTCCCCTCCCAAACTGATAACTCGACTCCAACTTTGCATTGTATGTGATTACTGGCTGTGGCATGCCCCCCACTGCTCTTCCTGCATCTGCACCTGCAGTGACCGTCAGCTAACTTGTGCTCGTCAAAAGGCGACCCTCCCCATTGTCGAACAACCCCATCATTTTCACCTAAATGAGCCTTTCTGAAATGCTCTGTTCCCCTCTGACATTCAAGACTTCATTCTTATCATCTAGAGAGATCCGGCACGGATGCGTCCAACGCATAAAAGAAAGCAGTGCTGCAGAGTGCTTTGCTTGGCTGTGTGTCCTGTTTTCATGGCTGCCGGGGGATGGGTGATGTGGGGGGGGGGGGGGACAGAGTTCAGTTTCATTGGACCCTTTATTGCTGTTCGGAAACGGCTTTATTTACTGTAAACTGTTTACGGAGCTCACTCACTATCTCTGCATGTGCGGAATAAACACAGGAATACACTCCCACTCCCAAATGCTTTGTAAACTCTCTGGACACACGCAGGCTCCATGAGACACCCACACACACACACACAACCACGCACACACACATGCACTCAACCACACACACACACACACATACACACACACACACACACACACAAACCTGCTAAAGTACATACACACTAGATTGTCATGCGTGCACATGGCCTTGATGTATGTGTTAAGATAACCACAGGGAAGGCACTGCCTATATTCCTGCTTCCCAGCACTGAATGAATGAGCAACACTGCAACACGTCGTGATGCACATTGGAGCTGCGTACATGTCTGACCTCAATATGACGATGATCCCATGGGTGCATCAAGACATTGGATTAGTTTAGATTTATATCAATACAGATTGATTAAAATGTATTGAATACATACATTTGACTGGAGAAAAACAATGCAATGTAAATCTGATTTAAGTCTAATTATTAATGGAATTCAAAATGTATTCAAATCAATTGCCACCAAGTCTTTGCTGATGCATCTCAATGCATCAGTGCATATCTAAATCCCTACACAAAAACTGTTCACAAAGAAGATACATATGACATGTTGCAATACTATTAATATTACTTGGAAGACACAACCCAGACAAAACTTCACTTGTACATTTTTATGCTCAGCAAACTTCGGTTAAGATACGTTTTCAAGCTGTCTTGAAAAAAGAATTTGGAAAGTGAATTGTTCATATTATTTTCAACAATGAAAGCTCTATCTAAGGAGATGCAGAACTACATATAATGTCTTCAATTCCTCTTTAAAAATAAAAAAAGGATGATACATGAAAGATGTCTTAAGAACCCCCCCCCCCCCCCCCCCCCCCCCCCCCCCCGCCAAAAAAAAGGAAAAAATACAGTCATGTTGCATCTGCCAAAAGTATGGTATCACACTTTAACATCGAGCTGGATGGCTTGAATCGCCCAGCCATCCCCTCAAGGTTTTCAAATCCATCTTAGCCCACCGACACTGCGTTTCCTGCTCGATATGCGCTGTGCTCTTTAAACAGACACATAAAAAAAAAACGACATGTGAAAAGTGTGTTTGCTCAAGTGTGCTCCTTCTAATAATGGTTTTTCCATCTATTGCTGTGTGTGTGTGTGTCTCTCTCTCCCCCGTCCACTGCCCCCTACCCCTTCCCCTCTCCTTCTCTCTCTCTCCCACGAAGACCCTACCTCTTTGGGGCGGGATGTTTTGCCATTAAAACTCCATGGTGAGTTGGTCTCAACCCCTCCTTGCCCACCCCCCTCTCTCTCCGACCTCCCCACCTACCCAGCAGCATGCGTCTGTCTACTGTACACCCGTTGCCACATGACTGCTGTTCTCATTTGTCTTTCCATTTATTTGAACACTTTGAGCAAGTTTCACATTTGTTCAGTCATAAGTGTACCCCATATTTTGAACCCACTGTGATTGTAGATTTTTTCTGTTTTCCTCAACCCCCTTCTTTATTTCTTGTATTTGTTACTTCTTTTTTTGTTTTAGTGCTCTGATTTCACATTTGTTTTGCTTCAGTAGAAATGTCATATGTGTGTCCGAGCCACAGCAATCCTTTGCTGGACTTCCATGAAAGTACTTTTGAATTGATGTATTCTGCATGGCAACACCTCACATCCCTTGAATAATGGATCCGAACACGTCAGCCTAGAGGCCACTTCGTGGGCGGCGGTGGAGGTGGCACATTTGGGAAATGACACTTCTCATCTGTCCCACCAGGCACTTTCCTTTTAACAGGCGAATTTAAGAATAACAACTCGCTCAACTGTTGTTTCAGTTTGCTTAGAACTACATGTTTTCTGAGGAGAAACACTTTTGTAAACAAAAACAGACATGCTGTTCTCATTTTCTCATTGACTTCTTTGGTTACATTTTGTGCGAATCAGATGTGCCAGAGGGACTTGTTATTGTTCTTATTGATATTAGTGTACTGTTATGGTTCAGCAACAGCAAGTCTTGTTCCTGTACAGCTCACATCCAGGGAGGGTGTTTTATTGCAGGTGTGTCTTGATTTGCATCAAGCTATTTTTTAATATTAACTAAAGCATCCCTTGGGTATGACACATATGCATAATCATTGTTTGATCGGAGCATCCCTTCACCCCTCTTTCCTACTAAAAATTGAAAGGTTAAATCGTTAAAACGTCTGCATGCGAACAAAAATAATGAAAGTAATTACTAAACTTGTACTAGGTTGTGCAACATTCTACTTTTTTTTGTAGCTAATCCAATTTTGATTGTCTTTGAGTGCCATCCGCCTCACTTGTAAGTCACTTTGGTGTAAAAGTGTCTGAAGTTATGAAGGTTGGACCCAAATTGCAATAAAATACGTTATTATTTTGTATTTATTATTATTGATTTATTTACTTTTTGTTTAGGCTGGCTTCATACAGTGGAATTAGAAGCTAGTTGCAGGTGAAAAATTGCATGAAACATGCATTCCATCCATCTCCATCCATCTTGTTTCATGAGGCAATTAAAAAAGACAATCAAATGTATGCGCAATTCAATTTAAGGACTTTATTGCTTCATTGCTTAATTGGTATGTTTCATTGGTTATGTCTTATTGTTAGCATCATCAGGGACGTTTTGGCTACATTTGATTATCTGTAGCTGCTAGAAAACATATGTTTGCTGTTTTTCTCAAGGGCAATTTATTTTCAAGCAACTAGTGTTTTGTGTGAGATGCATTGTGTAACGGCAGCCTTAGTTTGGACGTGGGTTCAGCATTGCTACAAGCAACGCTCTGACTGTAGAGCCAGTGAGATGATTGAGTGGCTTGGTGAAGTGAACTTTTCTCCCCCCCCCCCCCCCCCCGTGCTCTCTCTCTCTCTCTCTCTCGCTCTTACTCTCTCAGTCCTCCCCTGTCATCCAAACTCACTTTAGAAAATGAATAGCATGTGGTGCCTTCCCCGAGTTTTGGGTTTCCTCTTTTGTTGTGGCCAGTCACTCATAGCTTTTAATTGAAGCTTTGCTCTCTCTCTCTCTCTCTCTCTCTCTCTCTCAGTGATTTCAGAGAGTATGTCTTTCAAAGGTACACATCATTAGCATTAGAAATCTTGACCCTTACAATAACTACCTTCCGCTCAATTGCGAGATAGTCACATTGATAGGGTTTGCCTAATGGCATATGCCTTGGGACTTCAGTCAGTCCATTTTTCAGCTGTCGCTTTGACAATGGGCTGATCTGTGCCACCATACCACTGAGCTAAGAATGCCTTTTCTTAACAAAGACTTATTTACTTTTGTAATTGGCCAGACGATTAAATTGTATTAAAATAGCGATAGCGATTGAGATTTTTACATGGTGTGACTCACTTGGCTGTAAAGAAGGTGGAGTGGAATTTGGGAAATAAGGCAAAGGTCTCTGTCTGTTTGGCATACAGGCCCTGTTGTGTGCCGGGAGGTTCAGTAGTGGTTGTCATTAAGGCCGTCTGTTTGCCGCAGCCCCAAGGCCGCCTCTGTTTTGCAGGAGCCGCCGCAACATAATAAATGTGACGTTGAAGGATGTGTCCTCCACATGACTGCCTGAAGGCTTGCTCTCTCTCTCTCTCTCTCTCTCTCGCTCTCTCTCTCTCTTTCTCTCTCTCCTCCCCCCCCACCCCTTCCTATGTGCATTCCGGTCACAGTCTGGCTTCCTCTGTTGGCTTCTTATTTGATATATTTATATTTACTCATACCGTCGAGCATCAGCTCGGACCCAGTAGTTTCCAGTTTTTTTGATCTGTTAGTGCACATTAACTGTTTGTCGCTGGATGGCCACATCGAGCAAGCTCCAACGCTATTGGTGTCCTGTGAGGGCTGACCAACCCCCCACTCCCCACCCCACCCCCACCCGCTGCCAATGGCGCCTTGTGTTAGTCCCCGACAACGTAATGTGAAGGGACTTTGGTGGATGATGTTGCAGATTGAGTTATGCCCTTGAGGAAAAGCTATTAGCTCCGTCAAGAGTCTTCATTTGTTAAATTAAAAGTGGAAATGACATGCGAGCAGCCCTTTCAGTAAATTGTAGTTAACGGAGAAAATGGAGGCTGCTCGGCACAAAAGGGAAATGTTGTGGAGGGAAGCGAATGATGGAGAACAAGGAGAAAAAAAAGCATTGGCTGCTGTTTTAGAAACATCCATCTCCCCACTCTCGCTTCTCACTCGGTATATTTATTTTTCGGTCATTTATTGATATTGGGTTACGTGTTTTTTTGTAGGTTACTGATGTTTTCCAACACTCCCCCCCAACCACTATGAACACCCACACCCCCGCCTTCCCCCTCTAAAAGGACTCCTGCTTCCCATTTGGAGAGAGAAGCATTTAGGAACTCGTCTGCTGCTGCCGCTGGAGCCCAGCCTCTCCGTCGGCCCGCCGCGAGGCCAAAAACCTCAACACTTTCTACCCACTTCAAGCGAGGCAGAGAGGAAAAGGCTGATTTAAAAAGCAGATAAACAAACCTTGGCGGTCACTCCACTTTGGCGGGGTGCGCGGGGAGGGAGGGAAGGGGGGGAGGTGAGGGAGCCGAGCTAGGCTGCTCTCCCTGGCGCCGCTGGCTGGCCCGGCGCTAGTACCGCCACTCTTCAAAGAGGCCCCACAGATGCAGCTCATCAGCTGTGGAGACCTAATATAGGCTGCTGTCACATTGTGTGTGTGTGTGTGTGTGTGTGTGTCTCTCTCTCTCTTTATGCATATGGGTATGCATGCAAGGTCTGTAATTGTGCTAATATCTTGGCGCATTCGGCTGCATGGCTCCAAACTCTTAATCTCCCCATTTGCTGCGCCACACAGTCGTTTATATCCTCATTTGTCATTGGTTCCAGCATAAAAATAACATTTTGGAAACACTGTTATTTGATGCCGCGTTGTGCGGAGTGTGGATCTCTGTCCAAGAAAAACACAAGCGATATTGATGGATGGATTATATATATATATATATATATATATATATATATATATATATATATATATATTCGCCTCATAGTGCACACATTTGTGTGGTGGATGTTTAAGCTCACGACAGCCCTCCCCCTTTAAAAACCTGAATGAACCCCACCACGGGACAGGATTTTTGTTTCCTTGGGCTCGTGAAACTGCAGAACTTTGTGTGTATGAGACCATGCAGGGGTTAAACCCTTCACCACAGACCCTCACCAAGACCCTGTACCTCGTCACACAGGATATAGAGTAGTCTCTCTTCCTTCACAACTTGCCATGATTGGATATTTAAGACATTGTCAATTTCAAAGTATCTTGATGATCTCTTGATGCATCATGGTCTCCATTGTGGTGTTTTTTCCTTCAGGTCTGGTTAGGACAGAGGGATAGGGATCATGCAGATGGAGGTGGAGAAAAGGAAACTCAAACTGAAAGGGAAAAAAAGGAAACTGATTGTAAGAATTGCATGAGAAGACAGGCGGTCCTTTGAGCTGACTGACCCCTAGGGATTCATGTTTGTGTAATGCCTTATCTTCTGGATGCCAGCTGACACACCTACAGGCCTGAGGAAGAGGAAGAAGCTATGGGTAGAGCGTGAGCCAATGCAATATCCTGACTGTGGTATTATCTCCACCTTCATCTTCCTCCACAAACACGGCTCATTGGTAGATGTGTGGTTATTCAGAGGCACCAGTTTAAACAATAATAAATACATGCTGCGAAACGTGTGTGTTGTGGCTTGTTTTCTTTAAATTCACCTTGACTTGACTCTACACCTCCTCACTTTCATCCTGCGTTCACACAGTGGCTACACAAAGACATCAACGTCTTCTGGTGTCCACAGACTAATTTACGAGCTGCTGACAGTTAGAAAGGAAGCAAAAACAGCAAAAGTCCAGGCCCGCAACCCCAGTCATTCAACTTCTATTAGTGTGATTGGTCGACCTGGTAAGGAGAGTTCTGCATAATGGTTACTGTGGTATTTATATGGTTTTGTTAATTACACTATAGCTATCCTATAGGACACAGGCTAGTAGTGCATCTTTTGTTTCTGTTTGACATTTGACTTTTCTCCTTTCTCTTCATCGCTAACGTATGTGAACGAGTATGCTCCCACACAAGTGTGGTTTACTGTAGGTCAAGGTTAAGCATCCCTTTGGGATCGTGCGACACAACCCTCAGGGTTCTGGTCTACCTATTGCCTGTGTTGTCTGAAATGTGCTGTTAGGATTGTGCTGTCTAGGTTGATTATGAGGCCAGGGAACAGCATCTGAACCTAAGTTTTGATCACTTCCATATGATCAGGGGAGAGGGGCGGGGTGGGGGTATTGCAGCTGAACCCCCCCACTCCCTCTCTGCATCCTCTTCCTCACAAGCGGTTCTGACAGCTGAATGACTGGATATGCAAAGTAGGCGAATAATCCAATAACTCCTTGTGAATGCTCTCCGTTGGTTAAGTCAAAGTGAAGCAACCAGCAGAAGTGGCTTATAGAAGGCTGGTGTCATAGGATTTGATTAAATACCATGAGCCGTACTGCTCATGGTATCTACTCTTTTATGGACATAAATATCTCCATGTGTCGGTTCATGCATGGGGTGCCACCTGCACATGTGCGCTTAATGTTGTAATATATTACCCTCCTTACGATATATATATATTATCGGCGTTAACGCGCTGCGATAACGCGAGACTCTCATCGCGCGATAAAAAAATGATCGCCGTTAATCTATTCTCCCCCAGGTAAGCCCGTGCATTAAGGCAGTGGCGCCTTAATGCACGGGCTTACCTGGGCTTCAGCCCGGGGCCTCGGCCCATCAGGGGCCTCTTAAAAAATAGATATTAAAAAAAAAGATGCTAAACGTCCGTATTCGCGGTGTCATTACTGCCGCCCCCCCCCCCCCCCCCCCCCGTCAACAAACGCGCACCTCTCCCCCTCCGGTCAACAATCGCTCTCCCCCTCCGGGGGGAGAGCCCACCACTAATATATATATATAGTATACTATTAACATATACTGTACTGTTGTAGCAAGAAATCCCCATACCTTTATTCTCAATCATGTTCTCAGATATGAATGTATCAGATAAGTCTGATATTTCAGATATGTATGTATCAGATATGTCTGATATGTCAGATATGTATGTTACAGTTATGTCTGATATGTCAGATATGTATATGTCAGATATGTCTGATATGTCAGATATGTATATATCAGATATGTCAGATATGTATGTATCAGATATGTCAGATATGTATGTATCAGATATGTCAGATATGTATATATCAGATATGTCAGATATGTATATATCAGATATGTCAGATATGTATGTATCACAGATGTCTGATATGTCAGATATGTTTGTATCGGTTTTGCAATGCTCATTTCCTGGAACATTATTCAAAATCGTAATGTCTTTAGATTCTCCTGGTATGTACAAGGAAGACTTTTCACCCTCCTGCAGAGATTTCATTTGCAAAACTTTTTCTGTTTTATCTATTATTGCATGTGTAGCAAATGTGCTTTTTGTCATTTACAAATGTGCTGTTGTCGTGTCTGTGTACTTGTCATCTTCAGAAGGGGAAGTGTATTTGAATCTTCACCTTCAACTCGTCCTACTTGTTTCACTTCTCACTCATATCATTTCTCTTCTCTTTCCTATGAAGCAAAGGCAAGCCGGCACCACAGATCTCACCCAGCAAGTCCAGTGGAGGGGAATTCTTTGTTGCAACTGTTTTTGCGTCGTCGCGCTCCTGGTTCATCACTAATCCCAACATGAAGAGGGAGAAAGGTGAGACAAGATGTTTGGTCGCTGGATCATTAGGCTGTTCACCCGTTTCTCGCAAAGTGCTAAAGTCTTCCCCAAACCTTTATAGACCAATCCAGGCAGTCGGTGGTCGACTCGCTCTACATCCTCAGTTGCTACGGTAACTTGGTCGAGCATGTCCTGGAGCCTCGTCCCATCAGCACAGCACAGAAGATAAGCGACGAGACACCTCTGGAGCTCAACAGCTGTCCAAGGGCCTGCTGGACGTTAGCCAGGTGAGTGTATCTGTACACACTCTACCCACCACCACCCCATGCCACAAATCAACAAGTATATGTACACAGAAATATGCGGTGTATACATTTTCCAGTTTCTATAACATAAATGGTGATGTTTGGGGTTGAATAGGGCAGGCCCCATATTCCCTGTGATGGTATGTTATTTGTGGATAAAAACATTCACACTGGTAAATGCACACACAGTAGGAGGGGGGTCCATTTGAGGCCCAGCAGGGTGACATGCACTTGGCCCTCTGATATGCTATATATTTGTTCCCCCTCTGTTGAACAGGACCCCCCAGTGGAATGAGCTCCAGCCACCATTCAGCACCAGCCATCCTCTGGTGCTGGCGTCGGACCTGGTGCAGTACTACCAGTATCTCCTTGTTGGCCGTAAGTGCTCTAAAAGCACCCCCCTACTGTGGGACTGTGCTGTTTTATCTATATGTTAAAGTGTACCTAATATGTCTGGGAAATAGCAGGTTGCCTTGATGTATGCTTTTATTGTAGGCTTTACCACCACTCCAAATCCAAAGTTACTAATGTGTCAGTAGATTGGTGTTGATGTTGTATGTAAGTCATACACATTAATTGGTGGAGTTACCTTTTTCTGCAATTAAAAACTTAACAAGGTATGCCCGCTATTATTACACCCAGAAATTGTGTAAATGGATTCCTGCACACTTGTAAAGAAAACCAAAGCTTTTAAACATTCAAAACAATTAAACGGATGGTTGGTTGTTTTTTGTGGCCCCGATACGTTTATTATTTCTACTTATTCTTGAACATCCATTGACTCAGTGGACATTTTTCTCTGTGAATTAATATATAACATTTCTACATATATATATTGAAATCCACATATGTTTATGTTGCTATTTTATTGGATCTTTTTGTACGTAAATAATGATTTACATAAAAACATAAACAACAACAGGACCCAACATTTGACTCACACTATCTGTTGAAAGTGTTGAATATCCATTTTGTCTGAATACAGAGATACATAAATATGTGTGCAAACAATATACATTTTGATTTGTCATGGCACAATCTGTCTATATCAAGATTTAGCTCAGGCATGTCTCATGGTGTTTGTTTCTATATGTTTGTGTACATATAGTCCTTGTACTAATTTATTAATATATGAGAATGTTTGGCCTTGCACATACTCCTAGCACCATGTATGTTTGCTCTTTTGAACGCACCATTAGTCAGGAACACGCCCCCCTCCCTGTGCCCTATTGATTTCTTATGTCACCTCTGAGCTGAAAGGGAGTCTTCACCCTCTTATTGGTGCTGCATGCTGAGCCCAGAGCCTTTAAGTCAGTGGTACCCGTAGCTCTCTTTCTCGATACCCAGAGAGGGTGGGGAGATACGACAGATAGCATCAGCCTCTCCATTCAATGCTGCACCTTTTAAATCCAGCTCTAATTTTGTGACTGCCTGCTCCTGGACAATGCTAACGGTCACAGCGCTTAGGCCAATTAGCCGATGCCCACGACCTTCTCTAATTCAATAACGAGTATGAAGAGCACAAAGCACTGTATTGGACATCTTAAAGGCTCGTCTGTTAGTGCGCAGAGTGCACATGGATGGCCACACACATTAGGACTCTGACCGCAGGAATGACCCCCTTGTTTTTTGCACTCGTCACATAATTATAAACACACCAAAAAATCTGTAATTAGCTCGTGTGGGTGCTTGGGGGTGAGTGGTAGCCAAGTTTGCCCTGATCCCCCAGCACATTGGCGCTCACTTCCCCAACGCTCCAAGTGTAACTGGTAGCACTAATGGCCCTCCCCTCTAGTGCCCGACCCAACGAAAGACGCCACGATGGTGTGATGCACCCGGGCGTCACCGTATCGCCCGGGCGTTCTCATCCCCAAAGTAGGCCGAGGTACTGGCCGTATAATCGGAGATTCATTGCATTAATACATACATCCAATTAGCGATCGCCAAACTACACTGTGTCTTTACCCCGCAAACGGATGATCCGTGAGGAACCACCGCAGGATCCAGGCGCTCCGTGCATAATTGTTCCGCTCTCCACACACACAGTCTTGTACCACTGCCATTTCCCCTCTGGCCCGCATCCTACGCCCCACCACCACCACCGCCGCCGCCGCCCACTGAGCTCTCTTGTGTGCCACCTTCCGTCTGTGCTTTTGAGCCCAGCGAGGGACATTCTTTATTTCTGGCATCCTCTCTCCCTGCCTCTGTCTCTCTCCATCACTTTTCCGCTCTATTTTCTCCCCCACGTTCAGTAGAAACAAAGATCATTCAGGAGAGAGTGGCTCCTTGGCACCCCGGGCCATATATTGTTATTCCACGACCGGGTTCCTGTCCGATAGGGTCTCTCATTGAACCTATGCAGATCAGGGTCAAGGCAGAGTAAGTGTGTACAAACACTCTCTCAACAACAATGGTGATACTAGCCCTACTGTTAAGCCTGGATAGAAGCTGGGAAAGAAGGTACACAGTGGTGCAGGAATAACTCAAGCCATTGAGAGATGCTGTACATGAAAACCCCCTATATAGGACAATGCTCTTCTCTCCATTCTTCACGTTCTCACTGACTCACCTAGCTGGTTGTCAAACAAGCCGCCATGCCTGACTCCCCATGTATAAGCGTCCTGGAAACATCCAGCACAAGAAAGCTAGCTGCAGTTGACGGACAGTCCATGATCTCCAGTCTCGCCAATCTATATTGGATGACCCAGGCTGATTAAATATGCAGCATGCAGAGGAGGGGTGTGTGTGTGTGTGTGTGTGTGTGTGTGTGTGTGTGTGTGTGTGTGTGTGTGTGTGGGTGTGTGGGGTGGGGGTGGGGTGGTCAGGCCAGCCGGAAGCCTCCAGGATGGGGGACGATAAAGAGGCAGTGGTGGCGCCACTTCATGGTCACTATCTGCACCTGTCCATCTGGCCCCGGGGCCGCTGGCACCGCTCGGGGGCCCTGCAGGAAGACTACAGCTTCTCCAGCCGCTGTCCTAGGAAGATAAGAGCAGAGAGAGTGATACACATATGCATGTGGCCTGCAGATTGCCAAGCAGATGCACGCATTTTGATATTTTATAGGCCTAATATCCACACTCACATACACATTACGCACAAACGCACACACATACACACACACACAGCTTCCCTTGCCTGTGCCAGTTTTGTTTGTTTTTTTACTCCCAATATGTGTTAATCTCACAACATTTATCTGCTGGTCAGTTTTTTCCCAGACCTTGAATTATTCGAGTGTATAATGAGCCTTTGCTTTCTTTTCCCTCCCAATGTGTTCAGTTAAAAAAAACGAATCTGCTCCTCTAATCCCTAGAATAATATTTGCTCTGCTCTTTGATGAATGTGTGGTTTTCTCACACTCCCATTTGCCAAGTTCACTCTTTCAATTCACCATGTTTTCTGCTTCTGGGGTGTTTTTGTGGTTATTTACTTAACTGTCTGCAATACGTGTTCAGACACCCACAGAGTTGCTCTGTAGCAAACAACTTTGAGTCTAAGTGAATAATTTACTACCTGTATTGCTGGCTGGCTCCTTTAAGCCTGGCACGTGATGGTGGTGATGATGGCTGTGTGCCTTTTTTTGGACCTTACCTCCTGCCATACCGCTCACATAATGCGCTAACTGTGTAGACCGGTCGGCTGGCGGCCCTGAGCTTATTCCCTCTGGGCCTTTTCCGCCTGTGACGACTAGCCACAGTTTTCCTGTCAATAGCCCTAATTGCCCTAAGAGAGGGAGAGAGAGACAGAGGGACAGAGAGAGAGCGACAAGGTGAAGGCCCATGCAGCATCAGGAATTTTGGTAAAGCGAAACTGTGGCGCCATTGGCCCGGATCAGTAATCAAAGAGAAAGAGAGAGAGAGGGAGAGAAAAGAGGGGGTAAGTGGAGTGGCCGACTGAATGGAGAGGCTGCCAATCAAATCGAGTCTCAAATGATATGTAACGTCTCAAGCCATGCCAATCGGCCGGGCGTGCCAGAGTCTGTCCGTCACACCGTCCCTGGAAAGAGGAAGCTGTAAGTGAGAGCGCAGGAGTATCAGAAAGTGAGTAGCGAGAGTGAAGCAGAGGGCAGGTTGACCGGCCAAAGGGGAACAGGAGCACTGAGAAGGTGTCAACAGCAGGTGGTAGGAAACTAAATAGGATTGAGATTAGGTTTGAAACCATTGAGAGCAATATACAGGCAAATATATATCCTGTTTAGTTTTTGTTACCGTGTTCTCTCGTTTTCAGATTTTTATTTGAAATATTATCTATATGGCAGCGGCTTGTTTCTGAAGTTTCTGAAGACAATAATGAACATGCTACAATACAAAAGTGTCTGATCAGTTTGACACAAAGGAGTGTGTGTGTGTGTGTGTGTGTCTGTGTGTCTGCCCTTTTGGCAGCCACACACACACACAAAACACAGCAAATTGCTTGACCCTTAGCTTAGCTCACTAGCTCTGGCCAATGAAGCCACCCCTCTGCCCACCCTACTCACAGCCTACCCCGCCCCCCTCCTCCCCCCTTCACTGGAAACCCGATCCAGCTGGCCAACCAACTGCTTCGGAGCATCAATAATTAATTAGGGAACAGCTATTGGCCCCAAGGGTCAGAGAGCAAGAGAAGAAGAGACTGAAAGAAAGACTGTGTGCGTGTGTGTGTGTGTGTGTGTGTGTGTGTGTGTGTGTGTGTGTGTGTGTGTGTGTGTGTGTGTGTGTGTGTGCGTGTGTATGTGTGTTGGGAGGGAGTTGGGTGGGTGGGTGATTTGGTTTAATAAGTAACACAACACAGGCTCTGTTCTTTCACTCCTCCTTAGAAGGACGAAATGCTATCAGCGGAACCCCCCTTTTTCTCCTCTCTGTCACCCTGTCACCCCCTCTCTCCCCTCCCTTCTTTCCCATTCAAGATCACTCCACCGCTTTTTCTATTTATTTATTTGTCTTTCTTTCCCGCTCATTTTTTCATCATGTATCTATTCCATATCTAAGTGTCGTCTTTTGAAGAAAGCGTCACTAGAAACAGACCAATTTCAGGTCTGATCCACCTAGGCCTGGCCTCTACTCCTATTAACACCTGGATTGCGTGCTTGCACGTGCCAAATGGCCAAATCTTGTTCGAGGCTGCGAGAGGGTGTGTGGCAGAAGGCAGCGGCAGCAGCGCCTTGTGTGGGCCAGATGCACAAAACCTTTGACAACTGTATTAGTCATTCCGGGGCGTTAAACAAACCCCATCCCCGAGGTGGCGAGTGGGAGACAGGGATGACTCTACACATTAAGGCCTCATTCTACACGCCTGCTTATTCAAGCCTGCAAGTGTCCCATCTGTCTGGGCTTGCTGCTCTCTTGCAGCTCTCTCTCTATTCCTTGGTCTGCCCCCACGCCCTCCCCTGATACTGCTGATGGGCACTCACACACGCCTGCCCACACGCACGCACGCACACACACACTCTCTCTCTCTCTCTCTCTCTCTCTCTCTCTCTCTCTCTCTCTCTCTCTCTCTCTCTCTCTCTCTCTCTCTCTCTCTCTCTCTCTCTCTCTCTCTCTCTCTCTCTCTCTCACACACACACACACACACTTATATACACACATGCACTGAGATGCACAGTCTGACACACATGTTCTCTCTCACTCACACTTACACATGCTCTTTCACACACTCTGGCACGCATATGCCCACATGTCCTATTGCACTGTCCCTGCTCTGTGACAAAAGTGTGGGAGAGATGAAGACTAATCATTTTTTTATAGCCATTTTTGTTCTTTGTCCCACTTTTGTACCTTAGAAAAAACAACAAATGCCATTTGAAACTTGGATCTCTACAAGCAAAAACGAAAGCGAAAATAACTAACTAGAGAAACTAGAGATTAGTGAAATGTATTACATATATATTTAAATGTATTTTATGCATATATACTTGATGTTACTTTTGTACTTCCATGTTGAAGTTGTGTCTACATTAATGGTGGCTCATTTTTCTGAACAGAAAATGTGATTAATTTGAGATGCCATTCAAGCACCTTTTTTTGTTCAAACCATGGAATACATATCATACAAATGTTCATAAACTGGCATTTGCAGGAATGTATATTTGGCATGACAGGCATGGGCAATTTGTGTTCTGGACAATTTAGTCTCAATACATTGTATTGTCCTCTAATGACAATCAAGTGGCTTTACTAGGATTTGATTCAATTTTGCTTTGAAATGGCAGAAAATAGGTCCATGTTGTATGATAGAGTATAACTGTACACACAAGCAATGATATATATATATATATATATATATATATATATATATATATATATATATATATTAGTGGTGGGCATAGATTAATTGGTTTAATCTAGATTAATCTCACTGTAATCTTAATCTAGATTAAAATGGCTCATTTGAATTCTGTCGAAGGCATTCATAATATGTGTGTGCTACCTAAATAATGACTAAAAGTAAGTCTTCGACAGGGGGGGGGGGGCAGCCGTTCCGCGGCGCTTACCATCCTTGGTGGAAATCCAGTATAGACCCAGCTCCCAACCCAACTTTGAGAATAGAATTAACGGCGATAATTGTTTTTATCGCACGGTAAGAGTCTTGCGTTATCGCAGCGCTTTAACGCCGATAACGGCCCACCACTAATATATATATATATATATATATATATATAGAGAGAGAGAGAGAGAGAGAGAGAGAGAGAGAGAGATAGATATAGATATTGATAGATGGAAAGATGGAGAGATGGAGAGATAGATAAATATAGATAGGCTCATGTTGGTGGGTATAAGTATTCTTATTTTTCAATGAGCTTTGTTTATTCATTGCTTGTGGCATAGCAATAAAAAGTAAGTGAATGGAATTCAAGCCATATTTTAAAGTAGACATAGTTTGATGGATGATCATTTTTTTAACAGTGATACAGACAATACAATAGTTCATCTGTTTACACACTTGGCTACACATGCAATGCAAATGCCAGCTAATCGGTTAGTTAATTCACTGTAAGCTAACACTATTTACATATGCATGTGTGTGTTGCACAGCTTTATTGTGTATTTTTTTAATCAGGCTGCTTGTTTATGTTATCTATCTGATCCGTCGCTCTGTCCCCAGTGGTTCCCCCAGGAAGCCCGGCGCCCATCGCACGCCGCGAGTCCTACGACAGTCTGTCCTCGGAGCACAGTGGGCCTGAGGATGAAGAATGGCTCTCACAGGTAAGACCCACGCTGTCTAACTGGCGGATACGTATACAGTATGTGTGGAAGTGTGCCCCACTGTGTGTCCTCACATGCCATTGTTAGGAGATCCATCCATCCATGGCCTGGAGCCGCCAAGCCCCATATGTGCCGCTGCCGTCTGTATGAACCGTGTATGAAAACACGTCTCGCGACAAGGTCACATTCTGACGCCATAGCAGATCGCTGGGCACCAAACCACATTGGTCTTTCTTTTTGACTACTTTCCAATGTCGTATGTGTATGATGTGTATGAAATGACCCAGGTACTTGCACATGTGCCCTCATGAAAAACCCAATGGTACTTTGTTGGTACACTGCCAAACAAACATTTAAATCCACCTCGTCGTTTTTATCCATGGCTGTTAACAAATGCAGTACTTCAAACATAGCCACCCTCCCATAGACACAACCATGGATAATACCTGATGAAGCAACACGAGAAGTGGATTTAAGTTTGTCTTGCAGCATGTCAACAAGGTATTATTGCACTTTCCATGAGGACACATGCACCATTAATTTCATACATCCGATACAACATTGGAAAGTAGTTAAGAAAAACTATGTGGTTTGGTCCCCAGAGATCCGCTATCAGAATGTGCCCCCGTAGTGCGACGGGTATTCATGCATGATTCATATGGACCGCAGGGGCACATACGGGGCTAGGCTGTGCAAACTAAGCGGCGTTGTCGGCAGCCAGAGTTGCACTATGGCATGCGTTTGTTAGCTTACAGGACAGACGGTGCTAAGCTCTGCTTCCACAAGCCTCAGCCTCATTTTAGCCACAGAGAAGCACTTCCTTTGCTACTGTTGGGAGTTTTAACAATTCTCCTCCATTTATACCTCACCATCTTGTGAACAATATAAGATAAGATAAGGTATTACTTTATTCATCCCGAGGGAACATATTTTGCAGCCGTTGCAGTACAAAGTAGCAAAGAAAGGAGCAAATATATAGAAGAACTATACAAATAAACATTAACATATGCAGCCAAAAACATGTTTGAAGCTACAACATTCTTTAGGATCTTTAGATAGTATTCACCAGTCTGAGGTGTGTCATTCTTGGTTTGACCAATGAAGAGATGTACAGGTTATAACCCCTGCATCTGCAGCATCTCTATGTCACCCCTTCAGAATATTTAGAGAGCCCAGGAAATACCAGGGTCCAAGGGCCGGACTCACAAACGTATCTTAATTCTTAAAAAGTGTCCTAAGAATAAATTGTAGGACACTGGTCTAAACTGACACTTTAATTTCTTAAGAACTATATTTATTTATTAAGAAGTTATTTTATTCCATTCTTCCAACTTTTTTTCTCCAAAGTTCCCTTTTGGGCCGTGTGTGGATAAGTGTAAATCAGTCGCTTGTAGTCTCTAAGGTAAATCAGTAAATCCTGAAAGTGACAAATTGTGTAGTTAGCATTGCGTGTAGTAGCCTAGACGTATGTATTTTTCAATATTATTATAATAATAATATATGAAATTCAGATCAGTGAGTAGCAACACCTTAAAATGAGATGCAAAAAATGTAAATAGAAGCAATTCAAAAAATAACATCTATATAACAATTATAAGCAAGGCATAACTTCTAAATGTGACAATTTAAGACAAACAAACTGTTATCTTATAGTTAAGAATAAAATCAAGAAGACATTTAAGATCTTCGTTTTCAAGAATCCCATTTGTTCTACCTTTTTTCTTAACAAATGATCTAAGAAGACACAAACATTCTTCAGATATCTTTTGGTGAATAGCAGTTTTCTTTACGTTCTTCATAAGGCCAATCTTAAGAAGAAAACACCAGCTACAAATATTTTTGTTCTTAAAGGACAATTCCGGTGCAAAATGAGACCATATAATCATAACACATGTCCACCAAGTTCGACCGTTCTCTGGGATCAGTTTTCATTCTAGTCGAATGTAACCAAAGTTCTCGAAAACCGCTAATTAGCAATTAGGGACCGCTAATTAGGGACCCTCATTAGCATAATGAGGGTCCCTACATGTAAAACGAAGCATTGAGAACTTTGTAAGTGTACAGACAGTTTATTAAAAAGAAAGTTTAGAAAGCCAGTGCCTTCACGAAAACAAGCGGGCGCCATCTTTGGAAAACAGTCACGACCAGTCGAGCGACGAACGCAGCCGGGAAAAGCACAAACACAAACCATTTTCTTCTCTTCTCTATGCACACACACAGTTCGCACACCTTCTACTAGATTGCACACCTTCTGATTCATTGACATCTCATGTGTACGCCTCTTCCGGCTCATTACGCACGGCGTTCGTCGCTCGACTGGTCGTGACTGTTTTCCAAAGATGGCGCCCGCTTGTTTTCGTGAAGGCACTGGCTTTCTAAACTTTATTTTTAATAAACTGTCTGTACACTTACAAAGTTCTCAATGCTTCGTTTTACATGTAGGGACCCTCATTATGCTGCCGTGGAAGTGTGTGCGATTTTGAGCCTTGTTAGTGGTATAGCGATTTATTTTACATAAATATGCTGCCCCCACAGCTAGCGGTATACGCTAATTAGTAACTTTGGTTCCATTGAATATATATATATACAGTATATATATATATATATATATATATATATATATATATATATATATTTGTATATATATATAATAATATATATATACAAATTAATCTATGCCCACCACTTATATATATATATATATATATATATTAGTGGTGGGCATAGATTAATTTGTTTAATCTAGATTAATCTCACTGTAATCTTGGAATTAATCTAGATTAATCTAGATTAAAATGGAAGGCATTCATAATATGTGTGTGCTACCTAATTAATGACTAAAAGTAAGTCTTTGAGAACAGGTTTCTCAAGCCAGGTGGTGCATTAGACCAGGGGCTCATCTCCTGTTTCCAAAATGCATCACAAACTGCTTGAGAAAGCGCTATCATTTTGTGACGCGAGCCGTTGCTGAACCGCGTCAATTTCAACAGAGCAGATTGACTGGGCAGGAAGTGAATTAGTAAAAGCCATAGAGCATCCGGTCAATTTTCAAAATAAAAACACCCTCCCGATCGAACACGGCCACAAATCGTTGTCGTTTATAACTGACTTTGTCTATAGGCTACAGCACAACACATTAGGACATAACAACAATAAACAACACTAAATACATAGACGCAATACAAGACGCGTGGTCTTGTAGTTCTCGCGTGATCCCGCGAGTCCAGCCACCTCGCAGCGCATAACCGGGCAGAGGACGCAGCCGTTCCGCGGCGCAGTGGCGCTTACGTCCCCGTTGGAAATCCGGTATAGACCCAGCTCCCAACCCAACATTGAGAATAGATTAACGGCGATATTTTTTTTATCGCCCGATAAGAGTCTTGCGTTATCGCAGCACGTTAACGCCGATAACGGCCCACCACTAATATATGTACATAAAAACATAGTTTAGAAGTGACAGTGAAGTACATCGTTTTATATTTCAGTGGAATATACAGTATAGGGGCATTACAATGTTATCTTTAGATCATCATTCCTGTGATGACAAATGGTTTTTGTCCTTTAGTAAGACATACTTAGCATAGGATATTTACCGAACTTGCACATTCGGTTAGAATGTATTATAGATCAACTTGTGCATGGGTGTGCTGAGGTTGAGTGATGTGATAATAGCTGATGGCTTTTTCTCTTTGGGCACAAAGGTTTCTACTGTATTTGTTTGCGTAGTAGGTCACCATGCACATAGAGTCAATGTGTCTACTAATCAAAGGTCGACAATTTGGGTCAAGTAAAAAGGCTGTCATGTTTTTGCTCCAGCCATGCACTGGCCAAAGGAGATTAGATGATTCTGTTTGCTCAGACGGGAAAAGGAAACTAATGGTTGACTCAAAAGCACTGGGGTGGCCGTTCTGAATCTGGAAATTCCCCTTCCTTTCCTTTATTAATACAGAGCTAGCTGTCAGTGCAAAGTGGAGGCGTTATGTCACGGGCCTTGCTTGTCCACAGCAATGGGGGGTATGGGGGGAGGCTGGGACGACGGAGATCAGGCTAGAACATCTGCACCCATCCACTCTGACGCCGCAGAGAGAGAGAGCCCTGGCAGCTGTTCAGCTGTGGGGATGGGCGCCATAACTGGCAGTGGTGTTAACTTGCAGTGCACACGCATGCACACACACACACACACAAACACACACACAAATGCACATGCATGCACATACATATGCACACATATGCGCAACCACACACACACACACACACACCCACACACCCACAAAAAGACACACATACCCAGACACTGGCACACCAAACATATACAGTGACAGTCCTCCTCCCTCCTCCAATGTCCTCAATTACACAGCTGTGTCACACACACACATACACACACACACATTGGACAGTGATTAAGAGAGCATAAGCTGTCAGATTGTTGGAGGGGGGGTGGTGTTTTGCGCCTGGCAGCCAGATCGGAGGAGAGACCGAGAGATGAGAGATAGGATAAGGTGAGAGATGAAGGCGTACACCAACATATGATGAGATGTGAACACTGCCGTGCAAAGTGCTGGAGGGAGTCTAACAGTGAGAGTTGGCTTGGGAGAATGGCCAAGAGTTGTAGGAAATAAAATGAAGAGAGTGGAAGATGGGAGACCAGGAGTGTGCAAATCCCAAGAGAGAAGAAGATGCTGAGAGGAAGAGGAAGGGATGGTAATGTCCCCCTCCCCACCCTTCTCTCCTGCACTCTCTATATCTCACTCTCTTTTCCTTCTGTTTCTGACTCTAGCTTGTATTAAGTGCCAGTCGGCAGTAGGTGGGAAAAAAATGGATTCACTTAAGTATCGCAATATTTTTTGTTAGTTTGTTGTTTTCAAACATTATGTTTACTGTTTTCACATTGAATACATGCAAGAAGTACAGGACATCAAGTAGCATGTAACCTTCCCTTAAACCCTCCCAGCAGTGATGCTGCTGAATAAGTCAGAAAGACTGACTGACATGTGATGTGCATTGTTCTTGGAAATATGCCTCATGATATCCAGTCTCTAGAAGTGTATGAAAAAAGTAAACAAAATTTGCAATAAATCTTAATATCGAATCACAGTACATCGCAATACTTACAAATGGCAATTCATATTGAATCGGTACCCTAGTATCCTGATCTTATCGAATCAGGAGATAAGCATATCGTCCTAGCCCTAGTTGGCAAAAGCATATGTACCAACACACCTTCCCTCAACCCACACACGTCTCAGACACACACACACACACACACACACACACACACACACACACACACACACACACACATACACACACACACACACACACACACACACACAGACACACACATACACACAGTTGCAACTGTGATGCTAATTGCACTGTGACACCAGGACATTTCTATTAACCATTTACACCATCTTTTGGCCCCACTGCACACCCACCCACACACACACACACACACAAGACATGCATACATTTAGAAGACATTGAATAACTCTGACATCATCACTACCCAGGCCTAGAGTAGCGAAAGGAGCACACTTTTAGTTGGTTGCTATGCCAACTGACTTAATGCTTGTATGGTGTTGGACGGGAGCCGGTTGGCAGCAGCCGTGTGTGTACAAACACTGAACTGCTTTGTAGGCTTTGGGCTTTTAAATAAGTGCTAATGTATTAGGAAGGTTGTTAAGACATCACTGTGGTACGCACAGTTCAAATTCCATATTCCTATTCCAAAAGATGGATGAATAACTGAATAAATGATAAGAGACATGGTTTGTACTATATATTTTGTGGGGAAAAAAACGATGGTTAAAACCAACCATGCTATGAATCATTGTACTGTTGATCCCTCTAGAAAAACGAGGTCTGTTTTCGGCAATTTTTCAATTATGATGACCATCAGCTTATCAGTGTCAGATGGAACATGTCTTGCATGCATAACTTTCATGACGAAGCCAGCACCATGGCTACCTGCCTTGCACTGCTGGTTTCTTTGGAAGCTAAGCAGGGGCTGGTCTGGTCCATCTCTGGATGGGAGACCAGTTGGTGCTGGCAGCGGTGTTGGAGGGCCAGTAGGGGGTGCTCATCCCTCTGGCCTCTGTTAGATCCCCAATGCCCCGGGATGGAGACGGGGACTCCCTGTCTAGAGCACCGTCTTTCGGATGAGACGTTAAACCGAGGTCCTGACTCCCTGTGGTCACTAAAGATCCCGTGGCACTCATCGCAAGAGTAGGGGTGCTAACCCCGGTGTCCCGGCCAAATTCCCAACCTGGCTGTTGTACCATCATGGCCACCTAATCATCCCCTGGTCTCTAATTGGTTAGTTTCATTCCTCACCTCTCCGCTGTGTGCCAGTGTGTGGTGAGCGTTCTGGCGCATACTGGCTGCCGTGCATCACCCAGGTGGGTGCTACACTCTGGTAGCGGATGAGGTGTCATATCTCCCCCACACACACACACACACACTATGTCAAGCGCTTTGAGTGACCTCCAATAAAGCGCTATATAAAACCTATCAATTATTATTATTATTATGACGTAGCACTGGAGCAATGTAGCATGTAAAAAGGATGTATGATTAAAATCGTCTTTGTCGTTCCCCTCATCACATCGGAATGCAAAACACGCAATTATTTTTTTGTAGAGTTAGTATTGACGGCATACATTAGTCTTTTTGTCAAGTTTCGTCTGACGATCATTGATGATCACTTGATCGTCATCATTCATCTAATCCATATATAATAAATAGTAGCTATTGAATCAGATCGACTCCTAAATCCATCCATATTGAGTCCCTCTTTCTCTCTCTCTGTTGTCAACCACAATGTACATTCAGGTGGAGATCGTGACCCATACAGGTCCACACCGACGCCTCTGGATGGGCCCCCAGTTCCAGTTTAAGACCATCCACCCCTCAGGCCAGACCACCGTCATCTCCTCCTCCTCCTCGGTGCTGCAGTCCCATGGCCCCGCCGACGTCCAGCAGCCCCTCCTGGATTTTGACACGGACGACCTGGATCTGCACAGCCTCAGGTACCCACAGAAGCACTCTGTCAAGCTTTCTGAACAGAGGAATGATGCCTCAGCCCTATGCTAAAATAGTAGCATTTTACGATATATACGATTTAGTCATTTTAGCAGATGCTTTTATCCAAGGCAACTTACAGTGAATGTATATGCATGTCATTAATGAGCAGGCAGTGGTAGGCTGTGGACTTTGGGGATCAAACCCAGTACCCAGGTACTGGGTTAAGTGTGTGTATGTGTGTTTATTCCATAGAATCCAGCCAGTGCGTTCAGAGCCAATGAGCATGCCCGGCTCGTCAAGACTGGTGGCAGAACGTAGGACGCAGCCCAACCTCATGGAGGCGGGTTCAGGTAAGACAGCGTGGCTTCTTCTACTCTTTACTGCCTTACTGCTAGTCTCATTTATCACATCCTTCTGCTTTTCCCTTTTACCACATTCTTATTTACTATTATGAATTGTAAACCTGCACTATGTAGGTTTTACCATTAGCAACCTCTAGCGGTTTGAGGTGTAGCTACAGTTATAGCTATATGATTTTTAGATGACAGTTAATGTTGTCTAAAATTTGATTTGTGTTTGGACTAGTGTTTGGTAGAGGTACTGAGGTCAGTGTTGGCCCCCCTGTAGGGTCCATATTAGATATAATGATATAATCCAGTGTATTTGTTGATACAGAGCGTTCAGCATAATCTCCCAGACTGTACATACACTCCATTGATATGATCGCTTGATAAATCTATTATCTGACAAATCTGCTAAGGCTAGTCAGATTTGCAGATTGTCCAATCAATCGCTGCTAATGCCATGTTATAGTTGTATATCATATATGACACACATGTTGTACACAGTGTAGGTTCAGGAGCTGAGATGCCTGAGATGCTACTGAAGCATGAATGCTAGATGATTGAGAGTCTGTGTCATATGCTACAGATCTGTTACATTGCAGTCTGTTTGTGAGGAGTTCCTCTAACAACCTGTAGGTGGTTCACGGTAGGTGGTGGCAGAATAACTGGAAGACATTCAGACATAATACAGTACAGACATAATTCTGTCTCCTAATACCAACACAGCCAATAGACTTTTGTCCCATTTGGTAAGAATCTCAGTGTCTAGTTCATCTTCATGTTGTGTGTTTTCTGAGGTCCTGGTCGACAATTTAATTTCATTTAAAAGTTATTAACAATTGGATATGTTTTGGTCGCAAGAAAATGGCGACGCACCGTCAAAGCCAAATCTACACCCTAGAAACTTGTGTAAACCAATGGGTGACACTATGTCCATATGTTTTACTGTCTATGCTTGAAACATGATTTATTTAAATTAACTAGTGTTTGCTCAGTTAAGAGCTGAAATTTGTAGTTTAGTTTAGTGTAAGGCAGTTGTTGATACTATGTTATTGTTTCCTATCCAAACTGGTTTGTGAATGAGAGGTCATCACGGTTGTAAAGGGATTGTCCCTTGGATCTTGATCTGGAACAATCCCCTTCAAGTGGATTACCTAGGGCAGTGTTTCCCAAAGTGGGAGGCGTAGGGAGGCGGAGGGAGATGGGATGGAAGGAAGAATTGAATGTATTGTAGTGAGGGGAAAAGCTCAATTGCACACTGTATAAAAGCAAAGCACAGGCGGAACAAACAATTAGAAATGTGTGTGTGAACTGAAGTGCCAAACTTTATAGTTGCCGTGCATGAACTGTCCAAGCTGGCATGAACCGAAGATCATGCCCCTCGTGCACGGTTCATACGGCGATGCGTGTCGCACACCTCTGACATGTTGAAGCTCCACAAGAAGATTGTGCGAACTGCGTGTCCACAATGTTACAGCAAAACGGTAACTGTAAATGCCAAGGCCGAGCGGGGACTGTCCACGCATTTAACAATCTGCACATCATGGCGACTATAAATTCTATAGAAAAAAAGAATAAACGCTTGCTCTACAAGTTGATGAGGCAAATGATAGTATCAAAGACTTTTAAAGACTTATGTGCGATACATTGAGGAAATTATTTGTTAGCCTGTTTTGTACCCCAACCCTCACTTTGATGTGTTAGGGGTTCATTCATTTATTTTGAAGGGAGTAATGCCTTTTTACCAAAGGGGGACCAGACAAAAATGTTTGGAAACCATTGGCCTAGGGTATGCTGTCTGATACACACACACAAATGTACCACCTAGCCTACCACTAACATTCATTTTCTAAAAGTGTATTTTTAAAACATTAGATGTTATGTGATTGTTATGAATAAGCGGCTCTGTTGTCGTCTAGTCCAAAGTTTCATTCTTTTGGTGTGAAGTGATTTGTTTGGTAGCTTTTAACTCAACTTGGGTCTTTTAGATGTGGTTGAGGCTAATCCAATCACATGCAGACTAGATGTCTACCAAAAAAAATATGTCTCTCACTTTCAACTTGTAATCCTGTTAGGCTGCTCTTGTGTATGTGTGTGTGTGTGTGTGTGTGTGTGTGTGTGTGTGTGTGTGCGTGTGCGTGTGCGTGTGTTCACGCAGGGTTTGGTATTTATTGTTTGCAAGGATGGAAAACAACACTTAACACATGACTCTATTGTGTTTTTTTTTTCCCTGTGGTGTTTTTGTGAGACAGAAAAGATGACAGATAGCAAAAGAGGCGTCTGCCCCATGACGGACATGTTGGCCCTACCCTAGAGGACGTTGTGAAGTCTCGCTCACTGCTGATGGCGGCAGATAGAAGGGTCTGTTGTTGTGTTCCACATAGGTGTTAAAGTGACACAGCATTCTGAGTAAAAGGTTCACCTCTCACTCGTCAGTCATTCCAACCCATTGTTACTAAATAGGTTTGGTGCTATAGGCTAAGTTGTGTCTGTGATGGAGAGAGGGCGCTCAATACGAACATCCAGTTCAAAGAGCCATGTCAGCATCTTAGATCTCAAAGAACAGGGAGGCTTGTGATTCTGTTCCACTTGAACACCCTGCAAGTATCAGGGTGTCAGTCATTTATTATATTTCCAAATGTGTTTTAATTCAGTAGTGGATTGAATCTGTAGTCACAATCAGCCAATAGGGTGGTAAGGACATGTGTCCCAGTGTGTGTTTAAGAGGGTGTCAACAGATTCAAGCAGCAC